>VDFB02193867.1:51166458-51207805 GCA_007258455.2 Sequoia sempervirens | reverse complement strand
TAAAATTATATATAAATCAAACATATATATCATTATAATTCTATATAAATTTTGACAGTTTATCCAAAATATCTCCTTTTACAATCTTCTTAAAATTTTTATTGTATTCTATAGCAAAAATCTTTAAATACGGTCATATGGCCATCAAATTTAAGCCTTGCCGCCTACCCCCACTCCCTCCATATCTTTCTCTTAAGTTATCATTTAAAAACAATATAATTAATATTTATATTAATATTAAAAACAAGGTGTTCGACCGAACATCTTTATAATGTTCGGTCGAACCCATTTAAAAATCATTTTTTTATTCTATGGATAGTGGGTTCGGTCGAACCCCTGTTCGACCGAACACTTTTATTTTCTTCGACCGAACATCTGTTCGGCCGAACCCTTGTTTTTTCACCCTTGCTCCCTAAGGCACCAAAATTGCTGAAAATTTTGCACTTCGAAGCTCGATTTGAGAATGAAAATGGAGGAGATCTGAAAAACCCAACTAGTATTGGGTTCCCCTCAAAATGAGCTATCCAAAGATATAATTTTAATATGTTTTGATTATATTATCTATCTGTTTTTAAGTTTTATTAAATATAGGTTTTTCTTGAAAACAAAACTCTTTGATTACGCACAAATTGGAAAAATAGAAGATTATCAAAATTTAAAAAATATGAGTGCACGGATCAATTAGTCCTTGATCCAACAAAAGAGATTACATTACCACATCACGATTAAAGTTATGCGTTATCACGGTCATGTTAATAATGCAGAATTATATTCAGATTTGACTTTGAAACTTGATTAAAGAAAATATTCAGAAAATAAGAAACTATCTAACCAAGTGGAAGCACTAGATCTCCAGTTAGAAATCTAAATTTGAAAGAATTAGAATTTTATCTTTCAAGGAAAAAAAGTTATGCATTATACGGTGTGCGTCACTTTTTAAAAATGTTGTTTTTTGAAAAAAACCAATTTTCGTGGGAGATGGAAAAAGAAGTGCAATCTAATTCCAAAAAAATTGAAAAAAAATATTTTTAGAATTTACAGACAAAATGTGACAAGACTTTAGTTTGCATCATCTTCAAATTCCTCACGTTTTAATCATTATAGGTGCCCGAATGTGGAGATTTTGTTAAAAAAAAAAATATCAGTGTCCAATTTGGCCAAAAATTGTAAACCACTATTGTGGGATCACCCTATATATTGTTTTGTTCTCCTATTCCTAACACTATGTCCCTATGCCATTCTTTTGTAGACCTATTGCCTTTGCCTTTTTTACAACATCCAAACGTGCATCCCAAGCCCATAGGTCCATCATACAAGTTAAGTTGATGGAGTGAGATCCCCACTTTGCATTTACAAATTGTGTTCATGACTTGCACCCTTGTCGTGTTTTTAAAATTCAAAACCTAACTTGTTGCATGTAAGTTAACATACATTTAATTTCCTTTCAAGGATGCATTTGAGTTTGGGAGATGTCCTAAATGTATGCAAGTATAGGTGGACCTCTCAAGGTCATGGTTGATGATAATATCCCCTTTCTAGGCCTACAACTAGATTGTTCTTTCTTTCTTGAAGAATGTTCTAGATCTCCCTCTTGCAAGTATTCTCCCTACCTATAGATGGTACTAATGAGGACATCCTTAGCTGATTATAAATTACAAATTATATTTTGTGTATTGGAAATGTTGAAGGATATATGTACAAGTTTGAAATAATGGGTTGGTTATTGTTGATTGGTTGCAAGAAAAGAGTAAACAAACATAAAAGGGTTTTATTCATTTTATATCAAATCTAAAGTCTTTATAAAACTACAAATTTGAGCTTTAGCTCCACTTGCAAGTGTGTTTATGCAATTCATTATAGGAGAATATTTGAATCTATAGTTGTTATTATTGTGAACGCCTATATGAAACTAAAATGTACATTCAGGGATGCAATATATTCCTCTAGTTACACTTTGCTAACTTGATGTTATGTTTGATTAGTAGATCAACATAGAGATTGTAAAATCTTTGTGAAACTTTCACAAAGCATATTTTCATGACAATATACAAAGCATGTTTGTTCATGGTTTATTAAATACGCTCCATCTTTGGTGCCATAGTATTATGATGTCATGTTTGATATAATCTATAGCTTAGCTTATGTATGTGAATGCAAAACCCAATCCTTGCTATACTCATTTCCACTATGATACTTGATTGTTTTGGTTTCTATATGCATTTATTTTCTTTTGGCACCAACTACTAAACAAAATCCTTCTGTTACACTAACTATAAGACAAAATTATAGTTTATAATAATGATAATAATGCTTCTGAGCTTTCATTACAGGGGGTGATTTGTAGGTTTAGGGGTTTTTGGCCTAGCCTCCCTCAGCTGCACTCATGGATATCAAAAGAATGGGAGCCTCTAATTACTGGTAAAGTTCATATTTTCCCCATGGCTAAGGGGTTTTTTGTTGCCAAGTTTGACAATGCTCAGGATAGAAATAAAATTTTGTGTGATCACTTTTTTAGCTGGGAGGATAGATTTTTGCTGATGATTAAGCCCTGGCATTCTAATTTCAACTCTTCCTCTGAAACTTTCAATAAGATCTTGATCTAGGTTCTGCTACCTAATCTCCCCCTCCATTTATGGGTTGATTCTCTTTTAGAAGAAGTGGGTGAAGCCCTTGGAGATTTTTTGTTGGTGGATGTTGAATCCTCTAATATTTTTCACTCCACCTTTGCCTGTATATTGGTGGAAATGGATGTTTCAAAAGGGTTACTTGCTAAGATCTTAAATCGTCTAAGGGTTCTTGGGTGCAATCTTTGGACTATGAAGGGGTCCCCTTCCATTGTCAAAGATGTTTTAAAATAGGTCATGCTACTGCACAATGCGGATTAGAGAAGAAAGCAATGAAGGCTACATGGTGGAAAGGTGCCTCTCAACAGCATTATATGGTTGAGAAGAAACTTGAGCAACATAGGAGCTTTTCTGAGGTGGTTGCATTGGATTCACAGGGTCTTGGGCCATCCTCTCCGGATATCTCAAATGTTGGGGTTGTTGATTCTGAGAAAGATTATCATGTTGAAACCCCAAAAGAGCATGAGAATGGGTCTCAAGCTACCATTATTGGGGATTGCACTCTGGCTTGTATTTCTGGTAGCTTTTCTGATACAACTTTGCTTGCAGGAAGAAATACTGATGAAATCTCTGAGACAGTGGCTATAGGCAATTTTCTTCAAGTTAGTAGTATGTCGGCTTGGCATGCTAAGGCAGCGCAAGTGGAAGAAGGTTGGATTACTGTAAAGAGCAAGAAAGAAAAATTCTCTAAGCCTTCTTTTGACATGACTCTCTGCTCCCACAAGAGTAGTTCTAAATGTAAATCTTGAAGTGTCTTGTTTGGGGACTAGTTTTTGGTTGGCTATAGGTTGTTCTTCTTGCAGCTCTATTTTTGGTTGTAAAGGGTTTCGAGTCCCTTCAAAACTTGCTTTTCACCTAATAAAAAACTATAAGACAAAATTATGTATTTAAAGTTTAGTGTTAATTATACCACCAACTTTGGAAGCCCATCATGCTCACAATAGCATATCATAATATTCTAAGGTGGTTAAATCATTTTACGGCTTTGCATTGTTGATATTTCATAAGTGCATATGAAGTAATCTATTATTTACAATCATCATAGGGGGTACAAGTTTTTGCATCTCAAGTTGTATATACACTCACAATAGCATATCATAAGAGTCTAAGGTAATAAAATCATTTTATGTCTTTGCATTGTTGTTATTTTGTAAGTGCATATGAAATAAGCTATTATTTGAAATCATCATAGGGGGTATATTTTTGCACATCTCAAGTTGTACATGCACTTTGCATATCTACTTGAAAGGAGGTTAAATTATATAAAACAACATTGGGCCTAGTGACAATTATATGAGTCTCATTATTTATTAGACATGGTCTTCTTTTCAAGGATATTTGCACATTTCTATTATGTATTGCTCCTCTCACACTTTACCTCAAGGAATACTTCCTTTGGCCTAGTAGAGCCCAAAGAAGAAGATTGTTCATTTACGATTATAAGTTGCAACTTATCCTCTCATATGCATTGGCCCATTGTTGTTCATTTTCGATTATAAGTTGCAACTTATCATCTTAAGGTAACTTTCCCAAGCTTATATTTTGTTTTATCTTTAGGGCTTGTAGAGAAAAATACTTTGAGAGAGCAAAGTTGATTAGAATCAAACATTTAATAGTATGAGGACATTCTTCACATATTTAATATTCATCTAGATAATTATACAAAGTTTGAAAATGTTTAGCAAGCACTAATCATAGTGGGTAATCAGTTTACTTTTGATTATGTGTAGTATCCAATGGGAGATGGTCTCATATTTTCATGTCTATGTGATTACAAATGACAAATTCAAAGATTATTATGAACTATACATATTCTTATCTTTATTTTGGGTTTCAATTTGTAGTAGTTTATGTTGTTATAGAGAGTATTTTTAGATGGTTACAACTCCTCCTAGCCCATATATTAGGTTCACTTACTTAGCCTTTACATACATGTCATCGTTGTTATATATTTGTATCTAGGTGGACCTATTGCTAGATAAATTATGTTATTTTGCATATGCATATTTCTAGATATGCTTATATACTTATACTTACATGTTCACGTAATACATTAATTTATTTATTGTACTTTATGACCTATTTATATCCTATCACTATGTGTTTCTATGATTTTCCTAATTGGAGGTAATATTGAGGTGGCAACTTTCTCTCTCTCACATATTACTATGGTGTTTCTTGTTTATCACACAATGACATCTCTAAATCCTTACATGATTATTGAGTTTTACATGATCGTATTTTTCTCCTCTCCTCCAAATCCTTGCATACCTTGTATGTAACTAATTAGAGGAGACATATAATATCATTAATGCTCTTTAGTGACTATGATTGTAGTCATTAGTTCATGGTTTTTATGATTATTTTGTATTTCTAGATAGAACCATATTTTTCGTGTTAGGTGGATTTATATTCTTGTTTCTAGACAAAGTTTATTTTCATTCTAGATGGAGCTATAATTTTAAACTAAGAACCCTATTAATTATGTTTCTAGGAAAAATCCTTATTTTTATAATAAGTGAAATCCTTTTGCGTTTTTTCTACAAGCTCCTTGAATATTTTTATTTTAGTTTGTGCTTGTAGATAGTTTGAACAGTTGTGTTTATGCTTATTTAAAATGCTTGAAATATGATACTCAATAGTATTTTTTTTTTTTATTGCAAGTTATAAGATAAAGGGCTCATTATAAGGAGATTGAATGGAATAAATGTCCTTATATGTATCCTTTCATGAGTGCCTAGATATTTACTTTAATGTTAACTATTTGTTTTAATTTGCCACACACCTTCATAATAGTTTGCATGCAAATCAAATTGGGAGCAAAATATAATGGTGAAAAAAAAACACCTTGCACTTTTTCCTTTTATTTTGGGGCATTTTTGACAAGGTTGTTCTTGATGCAATGACTAGTGTACAAAATGGTGATTCTTGTGTAGAAATTGGAAAATGACTTGATCCTAAAATGATTTCATCTTCATCGATCACTAAGGACTAGTCTTGACCCTCATTTTATCTAATGATTATGGATCAGTGCAAGAAATTGGTTCCACATTTGATCAAAAAGTGGAAGTGTTTTTCCTAAAAATCAAAGTTTGTCACTATTGAGTAAAAATTTGAAACGTTTACAAATAAAATATTAAGAAAATCTAGTAATATGAAATGTAGTATTTTGAATCTAATTTTCAAATATGTAATTTATTCTAATACCTAAATGATACAAGTTAATTTTTAATAAACGTGTACAAAAACCATTTTTTTTAAAAGTCTCTTTTTAGGTCCATACCATGCACATGTACGACCAACATAATTTGACCTAAATAAAATAATTTTTCTAGTTCCTTTTGGGGAAAGATGTGTATTATAATGAAGTTTGATGAATATATTTTTTATAGTATTTTATTGGTCCTAACAACTATTTTTGAAAACCCGTTGTGTATAGCCAACATAATTTGAGCTAAACTAATCATTTTTATTTATTTTCATTGTGTAAAGAATTGTGTGTAGATTGATGACGTATTTTTTAAAGAAACTTAAAAACTAAAAGATTAAAAAATACTAAAACCCAACATTTCATGTTTATGAATCACTTTCCTTATAAATTATTTAATAAATAGAAAAAATACGTTTAATTATAAAAATTTACATATTTCAAAACTAGACATTATCATCTATAATGGGTTCTAATTCTATCAAAAAAAATGAAAAAAAAAAAGTTGTCAGTCATATTGCTAAAATTAGTTTTTCTCTTGTCCTTTTCATGAAATTGTATTTGCAGGTCCAAAGCTAAGGGGTGGATTTCCAAGCCTAAAACAAAAGAAAAGGCATGGATTTCAAATTTTATGAAACGCATACCCATTCTAAACAAGAGTAAAAATATTATGTAATTAGAACGGGTACCCATTTTGAAAAACAAAACAAATACCTATTTTAAAAATTTAGGTTTGAGATCTCAACCCTAAATAGGTATCCATTTTTTATGAAACAAGTACCCATTTCCGTTGAGAATTTTTAAAAGCCTATAACTTCCCCTAGAAGTGGACCCAACTTCTTGCTCTTACCCTTATCCTATCTCAAATCCATGAAATGCAAAACTAACCTAGGTTGGTTCCAAAAATTGCAAAAATAACTCGGCATCTAAATTTTAAATTTAAATTGGCTATGCTTCCCTCCTTTCCAACCATTCATTATGGGTTGACTAAAGGATGAAATATTTTATTTATTAATGATGAAAATTTTGTATAAAAGAACAAATCTTAACTCATTATGAAAATCTAGCATCTAGGAAGCACATCTAAAAACATATAGAGATCTTCATTATATATTGAAACCATTACAAGAGCATGACATCAACATGACACCAATAATCTAGGTATATTGCATAATTATCCATTAGCTTTGATAAATTTATTTTATATTATTATATAGGTGATATTATTTTAACCAAAGGACATTTATTTCCAAGAAAACTCCTAAACAATGTTTATTGACATGACATCAATTCAAATACAAGTCTTAGACACCAAGTTGAACAAGTCCATAATAGAAAAATTAGTGAACTCTAAATTTGTAGAAAAAGTTCAAAGTTCTGCATAAGGTTCATATATGAAGATGCAAATATCAGTTTCATAGTCAAGTAAGTGAATTGAAGCAGCAAAAAATGAATCTCTTAGTCTTGAGGTAGTCATCTAACAAGACCTCATTTTTGGTATATACACAAATTAGTTGGTGACATCTATCACCATCACATTAGCATTGAACCTAAAGTTGAGTAACTTTATTTAATCTTTTAATTTCTAAACATTTAACAGCATAATCATTTCTAACTCTTTATCCTAGCTTAGACTATTATTTATTATGGTTTACTTATTTTTTCCTAGGATATATATGTAAGGTATGTGTTTTATTTTCCTACATAACAAATTGGTGAACTCAACATGAATTGATTCACATCAATTTTAATATTTTTTTTTAGGGAATAAAATATCCTTCACATAAAAGTCTAAGTTATTTACTTAATTAAAGCATTTTAATAAAATAAGTAGCCTATATTTTAGAGTTGGGATATGATATGCATACTTGAGCAACGTAAAAATAGAAATAAATGGCAATAATAAATGTGTACCTAGGTGTTGATGAAGAGGATATGAAATTCTTTGTGCTAAACAACCTATACATGAATTCTAATTTTAGATCTAAAGTAGATTAAGATGGTAGAGATATGTAAAAATTAGAATTGTTTATGACCTAGGGTCGATTCTATACATGACTGATCTAAATCTATTGTACAAATATGAACCTAGAACATGGATTTCAATTGACATTTTGTGACACTTTTATAGCTGTAAATAGACTATCAATGATGTTTAGGTACACCTTTGGGGAGCTTACTTAGTGAGGATCTTCTCCTTATGAAAACCCACTAAATTTCATTAAATGTTTTCATAAAATAGAGGAATAGATGTAATGATTACATTTGGTACTACCCTAAATGAGTGTAATTTAGAACTTCAAACTTGACATCTCCAACATGGATCCAAAAGGATGGTGCAAAGACCTAGTGTAAGAACTAAGGTTTTGGATTTGTAGACATAGATGTAAAAGAAATTGGAATATGAGGATGTAAAGTGAGTTGACAATAGAGGAAAGAGTGATTCTAATTAGCTGATAGGCTATATGTAGTATTAGCTTTGAGCTTAAACCTGTCTCATGCCTAAAACCTCTTTCATCTCGTTGGCAAACCTCTTTCATCTAGTAAAATTTTACCGGTAAACAAGAAATTTTTTTGTTAAAAAAACTATAAAATATAAATACCTCTCAAGCAATAAATACATATCAAAATAAAATATATAATATCTTGACTACAGTAAATGCAACTCAAATACGATATCTTCAGTGCAGTAAATGTAGATCAACGTTGGATAAATATCTTTGCAGTAAATGTTGTTCGTTGTGGGTAGTCATTTGCATTCATTGCTCTCAGATCACCGCCCCGCTTGTTTATTAAAATCATTGGTGTTGATCAGTCAATATTTCCTTCAATTAGGACATCACCGCTGGCATCACATAATGATAATTTATCTGTGAATATCTCTTTCCAAAACAATGTTAAGGCATAGCAGAGTATTCTATAACTAACAAAAAGATTGGAGATAAAACTACCTTGTGATGCGAATTGCTAAGCCTCAAGGTCAAAAACTATATGTTCTTGCTGCAACAAAATAAGATCTTCCACTCTTCTCTTCCCATATTGTTTGCTTGAAATTTATAGTCATGTGCACCAAATACACTCCATCTATATGGCTCATTATAAGCAGGAGATTTTTGGATGTGATGACATGCTCAACCAGACTGACTATTACAATATCAATGGGTTTGGTACAAACACACAAGGCGCGAAATCAACATTTTCTTAGTATGGAATTTAAATGGACCATTGACACATCGCCTATCCACATCATGCCATATGCAGGACAACTACCTGTAAATCTGATGGCACAGAAAATGAAACCCAAAATTATGCACTAGTTATAAATTATCTTTATTGAATCGTAAACATCTGTCATTTACACTTTTGGAATGCCATATAAGGCATGGTTTCTGAGATCTATATATTTGTATAAATTACGACACTTTTATTTATTTATACATGAAATTGGTATTATATTGAACTGACAAAGCACTCATTTCATCAAACTAGGAAGGGACATGCAGATAGAAAATAGAATGATTGAAATTTCACTGCAAAGTGACTTGGGAAATAAATTAACATCTTTTATGCCTTAGTAATCTGTGATGCATTCAAAACTAGGGTTTTGATATGTTTAAATATATAAAGGGTAAAGCTTATCTTTAATATAATTAATTATAGAGGATATTCCTTTTTTGGAGATCCGATTTTGTGTGTATTGTGTATTGTGTATTGCAATTAACTCATTAATATATTTAGTTGTTGGTTTATCTACAAAGAAGAGTTTTGTTTGCGAATAGTTTAAAGATTAAATATCATCGAATAAAGTTGTATACTATTATTTGCTAGCTCGTCAATATTTAAAGAGTTTTTTCTTAATGTTTGTGGAAGTATAAAAATATGTGTTTCATATATTATGTTTTTTATGTTATTAATATATGGTCTTAATATTAATTTGTTTCTTTGGATATATTAATTGATATTCCTAACACTAACACTAATTTGTATGAATATGGTCATTACCTATCAACGTGCATGTCAAATGTCTTAAGTTATGTGTCTATTTGACTTTTTTCAAGGATATCTTTAATCATCAATTAATATCAATCCACATCACAAGAGCATCTATATTCAATCACATTAGTCTCAATTTAAATCTCAAGCTAACCTTAGTTTGCTCAAAAAGAGTAGCATCAATATTCACATAAGTTTTAGTGGATCATGAAGGTGAAAATTATTAGTGGACACAAATAAGACAATATCATATAATTAACACACTTTTTGTTGTAGTAATGCATGTGATATTTAAATTCTAGGTGCTCATAAAAATAGATTGTTGAAAGATATTTCATTGTTAAGAGAAGGTTGTTCACACAAGAATTAGTTTTTCATAGTGTGGATCCTTGGACATTACTATGCCACCTTTTTATTTTTGTTAGGTTACACAATAGCTAAATTAGTCTTACTATAACATATTATTCTTGTTTTCCTTGTTAACCATCTGCAATTCTGAAATGCAAACCCAATGACCATGAGACAATTATTAAATATTAATATATTTTCCTAAGAATTGTGTAAATTCCTTTGACAAGACATTAGAATATAAATTGTGTTTGAAAAAATCGAAATTGTAATTAACAAAAAATATTAGGAAATATTATATTAATGTAATCAACAGTAACTTTTAAATACATCTACAATATTAAGTATAGTCAAAATGTATATGATTTTGAAGGTGTTAATGTTTAATAGTGTCACTAATATCCAATGTATCAAGTGTTAAAAATATTTTTTTTATTATTTTTCACCTTTTGACAATTGTTTGAAAACATATTGAGATTTTTCTTTTAAAACACCTTTTATTTTTACATATTGTTGCATGAACTATTTTTTGTTGACAACATATCACACCTTAAAACATTCGAACATTCTAAAAAAATCATCTTTTTTGAGCTACCAACACCTTTTTTGATCAACAAATATTTTGTAGTTTTTTTCTCAAGTAATTTTTTATAATTTTTGTAATTTGCACTTAACATGAACCAAAATATTTGCCAATTAAGTGAATTCATAAAACACAAATATATGGATTACACTTCCTTCTTGGTCTAATTTTATATTACTTGTTGATGTAGAACCATCTAGATGATGTTCAATGTCTCAGATTCTATACTCAGCAGAAATCAATGTTCAACGTGTTGAAGGGCATCACATCCAAGATTTCTACAATGACTCATGTCAAGACTCACCAATTAATGTTGTAGCAAGCACTGTAAATAATTAATAATGGTTAGTACACATTTGATGTTGTATCATATTTTTAAAAAGTACTTATTCAACTATAAACCTCCTATCAAATTTATAGGACATTCTATATAAATTACAATCCTTGTAACCATTGCACCTTCTTTTGGTGCAAGCAAGATTATATGGATAACTTTTGCGCATAATTTTCTATAGAGGAGAAAATAGTTATGTTTTGCACCTTTGGTATCTTGTTACAGGAGATCCACATATGGTAATTGATTCATTAACAAAATCAAAGTATATTTGTCAAATTATCAAAAAAATGAACAACCACAAATTTTTTCCAAATTCATTTCATACAAGCATAAAGAATCATTGACTACAAAATCTTCAAAATAGTTCTCTATCGACATAACCCTTGCACTCTCCTGGTGCAAGTGCTAGTGTAGTCAATGATGGATTCTATATGCTAGATAATTAAATGAACTTAAGGTGATATTATTTTATACTTGAATTAGACACAATTTAGATTTTTGGTATAAGAAATGATACATTATGGATAATTACAGTTAGAGAAGTGTCGTAATTAAAACTTGAATTTGAAACATCTAGGATCAAATCCATAAATCAAGAACTAACCTAGGTTAAATCCATAAATTAGGAATTGACCCAAGTCAAATCCAAAAATTAGGAACAATAATGAGTCAAAATTGCAAGTTTGAATTTAAGCTTGGGAGGGGAATTGATAATATGAAAATTGGGAAATGTATAGAGATGTATTTTTAGTTATATTTATAGTGCTAAAGTGGGAATTTTGAGTAAAGGGGTTGCTCAATCTATCAAAATAATGGACTAAGACCAAATTTACTTAGAATAAAATGGCATAATGAATGGTAAAAGTGTAAAGCATAGGATTTTCATTACATCTTGCATCTATTTTGGTGTGCATGAAAATATACATGATAAATCATACCAAAATATAAAAAAATTGAAAAACAACTATAATTAGAATTAGAATAGTTATACCAATGATCTAAAGGCCATCTATGAACGTGAAATAAACTTTAATAATAACTAGTAATAATATGCCCCCCTTGAATTTGTGTACCCCTTAAGTTGTGTACATAAATCAATGAAGGAGAGAAATATGGATAAACACTATGATAAGATGATAATGCATATATAAGTGTACAATAAGCATGTTAAAGTGAGCATGAAGCATAAGTGTGATACACATTAGCAAGAACATATGAGATAAATTCAGTTAGAAAAGAGAGATATTACTTAGATACTTACCTTTGTGTACATGAAAGAGGAAAAGTAGATGCCCTCAATTCTTCCCTAAATTAGGACAAAATTAATACATATAACTTGCAAAAGGTAAAAATGACCTATCCACCACCCCTGCCCCCAAAACGGAAAAACCAAGTGAAAAGCATAACACAACATGTGTGAATTAGAAAATAAAAAGACATGGATTGAAAAGAACCTTAAGATGTATCATTTGACTTGTTTCCCCCAATACAACCTCATCCATGAGCATCACAACACATAAATTGAGTGTGATCCACTAATGTTTCTTTACAAAAAAATGTTATGCAATATGATAGTATCTTCGGAGAACCCACCTTTGCTAGTTCTTGATATGTATCTTTGGGAACATTTGTTTCACTTGGATTCACTTTTGTGTATCTTGATATGCATTCCACCATAAACTAGGTCATCGATGTGTACTTGGATGTAGTTTAACCTTGTCTTGCTCTTCATGGTGTGTGTGACATAATATACTAGATGTAGATTCTTTATCACTATCCTTGAAAGAATCCTCTCTATCATTATGAGGTGGGAAAGATATGCATAACCATTCATATCCTCAACTTGTATCATCTTATTATCAATAAAATCTTAAATTGTATGCTTAAGTATTACACATCTCGCTATGGTATGTTTGTCCACCTAATGGAAGTCAATAAAAATTAATAAGCATCATAATCTTTTAGCATAGGTCTTGATGAATTGAGGGCTTGATAGGAGGAAACTTAATGAGTTTGGATTGTAAAATTTGTTTCAATATTACATGTGGAGAATTCAATGATTTAGTAAATTTTCATTTTTGTTATGTATCACTTTCTTCACATGAGGGTGTCTCCTTTGTGGTAGTAATTTTGTAATGTAATATTATGTTTTATATGTTTAGAATGTTTATCTATGATCATTAGCATGTTTTCTCATATACTAATGTAAATCTTATCTTATGATGATTACATGTCACCTTATGCTTACTATGATTGCATCTTATAATCTTAGGCTTATGCATGCTTATTATTGTCATCTTATAAGCATGTGTTTATGAGGATTGAAGTTTATCAGTGTTTATCATAATTACATCGTATATTTCTATCTACCATTCAATCCTTTAAAAAATATTATTTTCCCTTATTGGGGGGGAACATTAAGGATAGCCTTGCTTCGTCTTTCACATGCTTTCATGATCACATCTCACAATTATGTTACATATTTTTTTAAGATGATATCCTACATGTGTATTTGGTTTTACATGATCATTTATTTTTCTCCTTTCCTCTAATCTATTACATCCATCGTACATAATTAATTGGATGGATGTATATAATGTCACTAACATTCCTTTGATGAACCTTGCGTTATTGATTGGCTCGTGATCATTTCCATTTCAAATGGTGTCTTATTGTTTTTCCTACTATGTAAAATTATTTTCCCATTCCAAGCAAAATCTCTTATCCTTTTTACTTTACTTTTTATTGTTTTAGCAAGTTGTAGTTTGTGCATATTTCAAATGCTTGACAAAAGATGGAGCACTCAAAATGAGGAAAATATCAAATTGATATCTACATATGTATCGTTTTATCAATGTTTGAGTAATTTACTTTGATATGACTACTTATTTTACTTTGACACACATCTCCATAGTAGTTCACATGCAAGCCAAACTAGGGACAAAATATAAGCTCATTTTATCATCTACTATCTAGAATCACTCACTACTTGAGAATCAAGCTTTCCTTCATTGTAAAACTAATTTACATTAACATATTTTGATTGCATTTGCCTCTTTGTCGACAAGTCCAAAACCTTAGATCATGTATTAGGTGTTTGCATCACCCTTTTGCAATTTCATTTTGAATTCCACATTACAAACATTTAGGGTAGTCGTGATACATTCATTACATGTTGTCTTCTCTTTTAGAAACAACCATTGAATTGAGTCTAGTGCTTGGCATATAGAGAAGATCCTTGCTTGGTTAGCTCTTAAAGACGTTCTTAAGAATGACCAATTTATTTATCATAGGCCTAAAATTTAATGCAAATATTTGTAAAGTGCAATATCATACAATACCAATTCAAATCTACATTCCAAGTTTAGAACCACATGCTAGGTTTATATTCGTTGATGAATGCTAGGAGTAGGGGACTAAGTGTTGTACACCTTTCAAGTCCTAGGTTTACATGGAATATTTATTATTTTATAATATTATAAATAATGTATGCACACAAAAAGGATGCCCCACTTGCAGAGAATCTTGAGATTCCTAAGTTGACACTCTATGTAATGTCCCACTCTTATACCCTCAAAATGCCACTTTTTTTTTATATTACCCAAGTTGTTAAATGTTCATTTATTTGTTTACTCAAGTATTTCTATCCATATGGGAAAAGCATCCAACCATACAAGTTAAGCATATGTCCATACAAGACAAGTATTCATCTATCCAAACATGATAGGCATTTATCCATAAAGGATAGGCATATGCTTTGGTCAAAGTCTAAGACTCATCAATACCATCCAAGTCCTAAGCCTTTTTAGGCTGAAACCTTTTTCTTGACATATAATTCTTTTGAAAAAATTGTACACAATCTCCTAATAAGTTGACCTAGATTTGACATGTTTTCAACTGGAAATTGTTTTTAGCATTTGGAAAAACAAAAGTTCTTCTATTTACTCTAGTTGTTTTTTTTATATTCACTTCTCACTATATGTTAGGGCTAGATCTCTTCCAATGTTTTCATGGAGATTTAGGTGCAAGCAAACACACTTGCACTTGAAGTGGGCTTATTTACAAGTGCTTTTGGATCAATGGGGCACATTTACCAAAGTGCCAACACCTTCGTCCTCTAGTTAGGGTCACTCTTGTCCTATGGATGTCAACACATTTATGGTGGACATAATCAAAAAAATTATGGTGGACATGACTCAATCATATGCTTCCCACCCCACTCCAAGAAAAACAAAGGATTAGAATGTCCATGGTTGGTCTCAACCATCCTACCCACACAACCTCTTCTAAGCCTCATGATTGTAGGGCCTCTAGATCGATGGATTGTAGAATTTTTTTGTATCTTGCTTTGGCCATCTCTCTTATTTTTGACTCTCATTTTTTTAACTGAAGAAGAAATGAAGAGGGTGCGATTACTAGGTAAGAGCTTATAATGATAATCTAGATCCTTTTGATATTTTGAGAAAACCAAATAACCACGATTCCTTCTTATTAGTGGCTTAGCTCTTGCCATTTAGTGGCCTTATCTCCTATCTCGTTAAATTTATCAATTAAGGCTTTGCTTTATTTGTACTTTGGGCTGTGACTTTTTCCACTTGTCTTTCTTTGTGAATATATGTAATATTAATTTCTTTCTTTAAAGTAATATAAGACGCTTATTAAAAAAATGATAAAAAATAAAAAACAGTTTTGAAACCTCATGCAACCCAAAAAAAAACCAATAACACAAGTTTCTCAACAAGAACTGTAATACAAAATAGTCTTATTCATATACAAATACGAGTCCAGTTTTGCATTAAAATAATTGGATGGTTCTGCTATTACAAAATAATTTTCAGACAGCATCTTCACCAGATAGGTCTTCTTATCTACTCTCCAAAAACATGCAGATGTGAGCTTATATGTGCCTCTAATGTATGTTCCCTTCGTTTCTCCATTTAAAATAATCCTTGTTGAAAGTAATCGAGAAAAGATGTTTCAAGTCAATCCAAATATGTTCACAATAAATGAATGGAAGGTAACTTGAAAAGACTAGCGATGAGTTAAATAATTGAAAATTTGGCAAATGTGAGATACTTACATTTCAGTTTGAATTGGTCTAAGATCGAGGTCAACAAATGTGTCAAAAATTACATGGTTAACCGAAGATAATATATCCTCCATGATCAATAGAAATACATCGGATGGATGCATGTGCCCGCTTCATACAAAATTAAATTGTGTGGATTGTTTACTCAATTTTTAATTCAATCAAACTGGGTGGCACACTGTGATTTTTTCAGCTTATGCCATTTTGATCCACGTGTGCCACAAAACGACCAAATTTGTCTAACTTGTTTCTTTGAAAGGGATGTTTTCTCCATTAACTGGCACCAAGTGTTTGAGGAATAAGACAGTAATTTGCACTCTTAAACCGCGGTTCACTATGATTACCCCTGATAAACTATTTCTTGCCATATGTCTATGAGTTTCTTAGATACATCATCATTGGCAATTAAATAGTTAATTTTCTGTTAGGTCAACTCCTTAGTGGTATGCATGGAAGCTTTTGAATTGGGTTCTCATCAAATTCTTCTCTTATTTTTTCAAAAAGTGATTTGAACCAGTGTTTAACAGCATCAAGACTCTCAGCAAGATAGATATCATCCACATTGACTAGTTTTTCTTCAGTGAAGCAATCTGCACAAGAAGCATATTGCCATATTCTGAAAGGAGGGAAAACGGTAAGAGATAAAGATAATAAAAATAGTTCAATTTGAGAGGACCGATGAAAATTGGTTGATTATTACAAGATTCCAATTCCCCTGAGCTATAAGACAGCAGGAAGATTCAAAGCAAGTCAACTTACACACTACTGAAAGCTGAACTTTTATTCTCATACTCCAACGGTTCAGTTTGAGAGAACCGATGAAATTTGGTTGATTATTACAAGATCCCAATTCCTCTGGCCTATAAGGCAACATGAAAATCCAATACATGTCATCTTACACACAACTGAAGGCATATAGCAAGCAGGGGAGACCCAGGGCAGAAATTACAGGAAAATACAACCCAGACTTTTCGTGCAATAGAAGAAGACAATGTACAACACATGCATTAGTGACTATTACGAAATTGTAAGAAAAACTTGTTGAACATATGTTGTCATTGATGTCAAAAGAGCTCATCGATGTCAAAGGAGTGATGTCAGCAGATCCGTGAGAATTAAATGTAATTACTCATGTCATGTCAGAGCTTTGGAGATCATGAAGTACTGTGATCAGTTGCAGAATGTTAATGTTATCTTTACTGTGAAGAAGGCTACCTGTAGAATGCTTGAAATATTATCTTGTATCTATTCCAGCTGTTGGAGGTAGTCTGGAAGTGTTTGTGGTAGTATTCTGTGGTTTGCTACTCATGCTCTGTCATAGTGTTTTGCTCCGCATTCTACTGCAGTTGAATGCTATGGCATGTGTTTGGACCTAAAATAAAGTTACTCATGGTGTACCAGATTCCAGAGTTTCAAAGGGTGAGCTTCAGTAGACAAAAAGTTAGAAGTAACAGAGTGTTGCCTGTGCTGGCTGGTTGACTGTAAATAATGTCCAAGAGTGTGCACCAAAGAAGGGAAGCGTGTGCCAACTGGAGGAAGTGTGTGAAGATAAAATAGGACCAGTTTAAGATCTCTGAAGGATGCACATAACATTATCTAACACTGGCAGTAATGCATTTGATTTTGGTCTGAGCCGACTACACATTTCATATCAATTTGAATTAAGGTCTACCTTTAGCCGACATGGCTATTTGCGGATGGTGTTGAGAAGTTCTTAGCCGACATTGCTAATTGCAGATGGTGTTTAGAAGTTCTTATTAGCCAACATAAGATATTGTTAATATATTGGAATGTATATATTTATGACTAGGATTCATTCAATGTACGTAGCATGAATGTGTGTGTGTCGTAGGAATGCTATATAATTAGGGCTTCAATGCGAATATCAGTGTGATGTAATGTGAGTTGCCTTCCAATCATTGTGCGCAATTATCAAGAGATCATATGCTGTGTGGGAGAGTGTCTGAAGGTTGATCAGATCAAATGCAAGCTGTGTTATCAATCTTGAAAGTCCACAGATCATATCTTTGTAATCCAATAGGACCGGTGTCTTACCTATTGAGTTGATGCTTAGATCTTTGTGTTGGGGATTGGTGTCTCCAATAGGTTAGTGCCTGCAAATACAATTGGGGATTGGTGTCTCGGGTAAGTTGGTGCCTACTTCATGATTGTAAGTGATTCATTATTTTTGTTAGGCTGGAATTGGACAGTAGCTCCAAGCAGCTCTTCTCCCCATAGTTTTTCCCATTCTGGGTTTCCACGTATATCTGGTGTTCTTTGTATGGATGTGTGCATCTGTGTTGCTTAATGGTCAAAGAAATGAATACTCGCTGCTTTGATGTTTTGAGGTTCATGTTTGGAGAAGCTACTAATGGTAATTAATGTTGAATTAAAGAGTTTTTCATATACTTATTCATCCCCACCCCCTCAATATATTGTATGCCCTTCAAAACTAAAAGCCATCACATAATCATAATTAAATAAATATAACTCAAACTTCACTTGGAATTTTATATCATAAACACCTGACAAATTTTCAAATCTAAATAGGTAAAAATTTCATTAGAAAAGCTTGAAACAGCTCAGCCAGAAACTAAATTTCGCTCCACATATTGAAGGGATTGGTCCATTTGTTGGCCTATTTTGCCCTATTATCCCAAACCAAACTAGTATGTAATCTTATGCATACCTGGAATGCATGCTACTCACCTTCTTTATGCATGGAAGACTTTCCCTAATAAGACTCAAGCTGATCCAACTTTTCATCACCTATAATCTATGTTACCGGGTTCTCTGTTTTTGCCCTGCATGCCCGCTCCTGGAGCATTTGGGCAAGGATTGTTGCTCGGGAACAGCTGGGAGCACCCAGCCACCCCTGGGTTCTCTGTGGGTCCGCTCCAAGCGGACCCACAGAGAACCCGAGGGTGGCTGTGCGCCCCCAGCCATGCCCGCGCCTACCCAAACGCTCCCACAGACTTTGGGCACTTAAAACAAAAAAAAAAAATCAATTTTTAAAGCACTTAAAGTGCCAAAAAAACCCTAAAACGCCTTTATAACATGACTATCACTCCTTTGTCATTTCATTGCTCTCACAAACACATTTTTCCCTCCATTTTTCTCATTTTGCAGGTTACTAATTTTTTGAAGGAGATTGATCAAGTGCAAAAGAAAGTGAGGATAGCTTGCACAAAGGAGATCTAATCACCTAAGGTATGCATTTTAACTCATTTTTTCAAGTTTATGATGGATTCTTTCAAGTTTTTGAAGATTTTTTTCAAGTTTTTGAAGATTTTTTTCAAAAAAAAAATTAGAAAAGAAGAAATAAGATTTGCTATTTGTTTCAATGTGTTTTGGTGTTCATTTTGTAATTTGTTCAATACTTTATATTTCTTATAACAGCAAAATCAAAGTTCAAATGGCTACAAGTTCAAGTTCAATGGGTGTTACTGCTAGTAAAAACTAAAAGTTTAAAATTGATGCAGCATCTCCTTTATGGCATCATACTATGATGGTTGAATAGCTTCCAAGAGGTGGGGCATTTGTTTGGATTTGTGATGAGTGTAAAATCCAGTTTAAGAGCTCATATAGTCAAGTGAGATTTCACCTTTGTGGACAAGGTGGGCAAGGGATTAGAGTATGTGGAGGGCCAACTAAGAAGGGGTTGTCAAAGGATAAAATTATGAAATACATTGCTGAACAAGAAGAAGCTGATGCTATGGCTGAAAGAACAAAATTAAGAAACCATCCTTTAGCAAAGAAAAAATCAATGACTTTGCCTGCAGATTCAGCAATGGCCTCTCAACATCCTTTCTTGGAGACACCCTCTGTCCAAGTAGAAGACCCCATTTCTTCCCGCAAAAGAGGACCATTGGATAGGGCATTTCAAAATGAAGCAAGAGACATCGCAGAGGAAAAAATTGCACGTTGCATTTATGCCAATGGTCTTCCTTTCAACTTGGTGAGATCACCATATTGGCGTGAAATGGTGGGGGCAATCAATACTGCACCTTCAAGTTTCAAATCTCCTGGGTATGAAAAAGTGCGCACCACCTTATTAGTAAAAGAAAAAAATCATGTAGAGACATCACTCAAACCAATTAGGGATTCTTGGGTTGAAATAGGAATGTCTATTGTTTCTGATGGATGGAAGGATTGCAAAAACCGACCTTTGATAAATGTTATTGCAGTGTCCCCAAAAGGGACTATGTTTTTTAAGGTAGTTGATTGTGAGGGGCAAATCAAGGATGCAAAATTCATTTCAAGAATCCTCATTGAGTCCATAGAGATGGTGGGTCCGGAAAATATTGTTCAAGTCATTACAGACAATGCAAAAAATTGCAGGGCTGTAGGTATTTTGGTTGAGCAAAGGTATGAACACATTTTTTGGACACCATGCATTGTACACTCCCTTAACTTGGTGATGCAAGCAATTGGCACTCAAATAGAATGGGTGAAAGATATACACCAAGAGGCTGAGGAGATCCAAATGTTTGTGACAAACCACCATATGTCACAAAGCATCTTCAAGACTTTCTCGAGATTGGAATTGTTGAAGGTAAATTTAATTTAATTATCAATTATGTAATTTATTTTTTAATTTTATGGATTTATATTTTAATGTGTTATTATTATTAACTTATGTTTTACATGATCCTAGGTTGCGGAGACCCAATTTGCATCACACACAATCGTTTTGAGATGACTTGTGAAGGTGCAAGGGGCATTGGGTGCCATGGTTATTAGCAACCAATGGAGTATTTGGAAAACATCAAGTTCAGAGGGGGCCCAAAAGGTCAAGTCATTGATCCTAGATGACATATGGTGGGATCGTGTGGCCTATGTGTTGAGATTCCCTGAGCCTATCATGAGTATGATCAGGTTTGCTGATACAGATCGACCATGTTTGGGGGAAATCTATGATGGTATTGACTCCATGATAGAAAAAATAAAGGTGATAATAGCAAAAAAAGAGAATGACCCCCAAGAAACATTTTTTCATAGAGTTGAAAAAATCATTCACCACCGTTGGGACAAGATGAACACACCATTGCATCTCCTTGCATATGCATTATCTCCCAAATACTATAGTTCACAGATACTTGCTTTGCCAGGGAGAACTCCACCATATAGAGATAGTGAAGTTGCTAATGGGTACAAGTGAGCATTTAGAAGACTCTTCGTAGATCCAGAAGTGGTGGAAAGTGTTAGGAAAGAGTTTGGCTTGTTCATCTCAGAACAAAATCATAGTCTTTGTGTTATTCAAGACCAATACACAATAGATGCTCGTACATGGTGGTACCTCCATGGGCAAGATTTTATGTTCCTCCAACCTCTTGCAATCAAGATTCTATCACAAGTAATTTTTTTTTTTTTAATTTTTTTTATTTAACATTTGTATTGTAGACTTTAAGTTTAGTACTACTACTTACCATTCTTTAATTTATTTTGCATTTTTTATTTCTAAGTTATTTTGGCTTTCTCTCCAATTTCAACAGGTTGCAAGTTCTTCTTCGGCTGAACGAAATTGGAGTACATACTCCTATATCCACTCAATGAAGCATAACCGGTTGGCTGCAAAAAAAGCAGAAGACTTGGTTTATGTCCATTCCAACTTGCGTCTTCTATCACATAAGCAAGATGAGTACAAGGATGGTTCAATGAAGAATTGGGACATAGCCCCTAAGTGTGCCAACTTGGATGCATCTATTGCAAAGCTTGCTAGAGTAACTATAGATGATGATGATGATGATGATGCTCAGACTCTTTCACATGATGCAGCTACTACAAGTGGCACTGGCAATGCATTTGCTTGTGGTTCAAATAATGTTGAACTAAATGATGATGATCTAGAATCTTTTGATGATTGATGAATAATTGTAATGATCTTCATTTGAATCATGACTAGAGAGACATATATGATATTTATTATTAATAAATGAGTATGACATATGTATTAGAATTTTGAACTATCAATTGGCATTTATGATTTATCTTTATAGGCTTGTAGTTTATAACTAGCATTGATCAATGATTTTAGATTTAATGATGATTGATGATTGATGAAGTATCATAGACTGATAATTCATACTATCAAATGTATTTACAATTTTGTATATTTTAATTTTTTTTTTATATATATACAGCCGTACCCAATCATACCGTATTTCAGGAAAAAAAAAATCGCCGTACCGGCATACCCGTGCCCCGGTCCCGTACCCGAACCGGCAACTTAGCCTATAATGAATTGATAAAAATGAAATTAATTATGGAGATGAGAAAAATATATACAAGTGCATTTGAAGAGAGGACTAGGGATCTCTCAAAGATAATGATTGACAGATTAGCACATGAAAGCATCAAGATTACCATGGAACAGTACATATGCTCTATTTCCAATTATCATTTTTACCTGGAGATTCAAATCACAGTAGGTGAGTAAATGAATGAGAATACAGCTAGATTATATATAAATCTAATCATCAGAAATAGTGGATACAGGGATGTGGACTGGTCATGGTTCACATTCCTTTAATGAAGTTTCCAGGCAACCATGAAAATCAAATCTTCATACCAAATCAAATAAGTGTGGTTATGCATCACTGTTTCTCAATTACAACTAACTAGTAGCTTGGTTGGTTCCCCCACCTTATATCATTTTGCTTTACGTAGCTACCAAACATTGACATCCAAGTTGGTGTTCCTTTGAAATAGGTGTTTACTGTTTTCCCATTAGCTGACAATAAGTGTCCTACGAGACACTCATAATGTTTTAGCGATTTTCCTGGGATTCCATATGAGAATAATGCATTTACATCCAAACCTTTTCTCAGCTATTTGTCCCTTCTAAGTTATAGGTTTGTAAAATGTCCTTACAGATCATTGAACATTCACTCTGCGTTTAGGTCAATTGCTTGGCGCCATGCATGGAAACTTGACTCACTAAAAGTGTGGTCAAATTGAATTCTTCTGTCAAATATTTATGAAATCACTGAATCAGTTTCCAACAGCATCAGGACTATAAAGGAAAAGTAGCAATGAAAGTCATTTGCACTCATGATTTTATCGTGCAGAAAATAAAAATGCGTTGGAAGCATATTGAATTGCTCAGAAGAATGGATGCCAACGGAAATGATGAAAAAAAAGATGGAAATCTAATTTGAATAAAATCAATGAAGTGTGACTGAATCTGACGCCATAACTTACCCAGGCTTTTAAAACAGATGAGAATTATCTTAGGAAACAATGAAGGGTTGTATTTTTTATTATATTTCAAATTCTGCAAATGACTGAAGTATTACAGAGCTAGCAGACAAACACTAGAAAACATAAGAAAACATTACCCACATTTTTTACTCACATAAAGTAAAAACCATATACTAAATAGTAAATTGCTATACAAGTACATCAACAATTATTTGGAAGATTTCAGCACATAATCACAACTCAATCCTTGGAATTCCATATCAAACACGCTTTCATAGTGCAGCAGTCACAAAAAACTTTGATTACAAGATTTTTAGGTATCTCAGCAGCTACAAAATAAGTTTCAGTCAATACATTGAGCAGATTTGACTTTGTTGGCATACATTAACTATTCTCTTGAACTGGACTAAGATGGGTAAGTAATCTCACATGTACGTATATGCTATTTGTATCTCTTATTAACAACACCTTATGAGCTTAATCATGAAATGGATGTTTGTCAATCCAATTATCATCGCCCAATAATTAAATATGAAGATGAGATAGATATATGCAAGAGCATTTATAGGAAAGCCTACAAAATGATAACAGGTACAGGACCAGCAAATGAGAGTGGGGGTTTTGGCATTACTATACGGGTTGGCTCACATTGGCAATTTTCCTCAAAATTTCTGAAGCTCACGACAAAAAGATTCCATGATGCAATGGAACTCTTTCAGAAGAATATAAATGCTCTTTTTGCTTACAAAACCATAATCATTTTGAGTAACTAACTAGAAGAAGCGCTAAACAATTATTGTATTTGTACATACTCCGTGTAAATGAAAAACTCTGTCAAGGCAATGAATGAGCCAAAAATATATTATTATAAAAGCTCGCATTTTCCTTAGAATCGCTTCTTCATTCTCATAAAGACCACAAGGAAGCTTCCTCGGCTCACAAAAAGGTTACATACTTTCCATTTCGAGTGGCGTTTTCACCGTAAGCGATAGGGCATGCAACCCACTTTGCAGCTCTTCCTGCAAAAGTTGATATACAAGTCTATGACGCTTCACAAGACTGAGTCCTTCAAATTTGGCCGAAACAATTTTGACATTGAAATGAGTCTCTTTGGCTTGATCTTGCACTGCTGCATGACCTGCATGTTGATGTGAAACATCCTCTATCTCTAACACCATGGGCTCCAATTCTGTTTCTAATCTTTGCCTTATTCTGTCCTGTCTAGAAATTACAGCTGACCCAACAAAACCAATCTCTTTTCCCTCAATTCCAACAGGAGGCTCTTGTTTTGCCTCATCAACAACATTAACTCCATTGACATCCAGGTCATTGGAGTTAGCATCCTTTGAACTCCCTGCCCCTTCAGCCTCCATGTAAACCTGAAGTGTCTTCTTCTGCATTAATTTGAGCATATTTAAAAACCCATTGTTGCGAGAAGGTGTCAAGCTCTGTTTAAGACCCAACCTATGTACAAAATCAGGGTTAACACCCAGAATTTGAGCAGGAGAAGATCCAGAAAGACCCTCTACCAAAAGGGCAGCCAACCCTTTTGTCAAAACAGAGTCCGATTCTGCCTCAAAATATACTTTGTTATCATCCAGATATGCCCTGACCCACACCTGGGAAACACACCCTTCAACTTTGTTTTCCTTGGTCTGGAATCCTTTTGCCAGAGGTTTTAATCTTTTCCCATAGTGCATGAGCTGTTCATACTTTGAACGAGGTTCAGAAACCCCCTCAAACAGTTTTACAATGTCATTGAGCTTTGGGGGAAGCTGTTCGACAGCTTGAACACATGTAGTCATAAGGGCAGGGGAAATTGCAGGAATTAATAATTTTCTACAAATGGGTTTCCTAAAACATAGATTCTTCTTAGAATTGGGGGTTATTGAAGGCAGAGCATACTTGACGGATGCTCCATATGATATCCTTAATGATGAACCTAAACAATGAGTTATTGACATTGCTTACGTACAGAGAGGATTCAGCCTTAAAAAGGAAAGCTATAATACTAACCTGGGCTGCGAGTATCCTGAGATTCTTGATACGAAAGAGGCTTATGATTACAAACTGAATCCGCTTCAGAGGAATAACCGCCTGGAGTTCAATAGTTTTGGATTCTCGCCATCGCCCAACAATTGCCTCAGATATTACTTTCATAAGCAATCCTAACAAAATTCAAGTTAAATGGGAATTTTAAATAGCTATAAGATGAGAATACCGACGTTTGAAGCGAAAGACAAACGTAAGAATCTTATGAATGATTTCCGCCGCATAGGTGTGGTTTCATGGATTGGTGTGGCGTTATGCTATCTTATTTATGGTTAGAGTAGCCCCTCGGTGACCAGGGGTTATGCTATCTTGTTTATAGTTAGATTAGCCCCTGATTGACCAGGGATTAGGTATGCTATCTTACTTATAGTTGGATTAGCAACTGGTTTTATGCGGATGTCAGCTGGGAATACCTTTAATGGTAGAGAAAACAATCCAAACTCTCTTAATAATAATTTATAAAATATAAAGAAGATAAAGTATGTTTAGGTAAAAGTGTATGCTTTATTTTGTCTTATGTGCTTTCACATAAATATATTATTTTAATATTTATTTTATTTTATTTTGAAGTCTTTATTTATCAATCTATTTTAGTTTTTAATAGTATGGATCAATATTTATTGTAGTAATTTTGACATTTTGAATTAGATTAGAGGTGTGGGTGGATATATCTCTTAAATAGAACCACACTTACAACCTTGTTCTAATTCAACCACCTATTCTTGTCTTTATGAGCCAGTCCTAATCATTATATGTCAACTTGCACATCAAATATCTTGAACAGAGTACCTGAGATTTTGTACTTAAGGATAATCCCTAGGACATTAGCAATGAATGGGAAGATATCATCAAAACATACTAAAAGGTATTTTTTAGTCTACCTTTTGCATCAACATCATATCGCTACATCAAGTACTACACTTTCATCTAAGCAATTTGCATTCTTGTCTTCGATCATTGTAAATCAATGAAGAGGTTTGACTCCTCATTAAGGAAATTTCATACTTGCCTCTACACATTGTAAACCTCCAAGGTGCTTTTCAACACCCCATTTATCTCATATACAAGAATAGGCAAAGGTTTCCACAAACTAAAGCACATGCATGTACCTAGTCTCAAGCACCCCAAATTCACTATACAAATTCATCATAGTTTGTGAATTTTATAGATATAATTATAGAATTTTGATTTTGAATATCAATTACAATATAAAACAAGAGTTTTATTATCAATAACCTTAAAATGGCATAGAGCTAAGCAAATTCTAACTCTTTTTTGCATTTACCATCCCAACTCTTTATGCAATTCAGTCATGATTATTTATTGATTGCTTTATTGTTAATTAGCTCTTGTATTATTGTACTATATATTTAATTTCCTTGCATTTTGGTGAACTACAATTTCTTGAACATAGTTAGTCCCTTGCTCTAGGGCTTTCCCTTCTTTTCATTTTTTGATTTTTGGATCTAAATTTTCTAATTATGTTCATCTTTTTATCAAATATGAAACTTGTATACCTTAATTATCTTTTCATCCTCATTTGATTAAGCATATAATAGTGTTGTATGCCCAAGTTGTTTTAAAGGAGGAAATATTTGTGTCAAGAAAAGGTGTCCAAAGACCAAAGGGTAGGTGCAACCTAGTCTTTATAAGACTTGATTTCATAGTTTAGATTCATCATAATTTAACAAGTGCAAAAATAATTCTATTTCACCCTAATTCTAATCATCAATCATGATATGCAATAAGATCTTCACCATCAACCACCTTGAAATGGCGTTGTAGCTAATGACATTCTAACTCTTTTACAATAACCATCGCATCTCTTTATTTAATTTAGCTTTAAAACTATTTATTGATTTTTCTTCATTAACTCTTATATTACTAGTGTAGTCTAGGCAAGGGGTACAATGAAAGATTGTCCTACCTAGGAGCCAACACTAAAAAATAATACAAGCATACTCATAAAAATATAAACAACAAATAAAAAGTATCAATTTAGTCATTCTACCTTATTAGACTTACAAGATGCTTACATGCACTTGTAGATTTCATCATTAAGTAGCAAACTATAAGACTAGTTTTGTTCTCTACCTCTTAAATTCCCCCTATTCTCATGGCTCTCTATATCTCAAGAAAATTCTACAATGATCCTCTTGTTGCCTCGTGTTTATGACCAAACTCTAACCTTTTTCTCCATCAACTATCCTTGACTTGATCATCTTTGTACAAAACTAATTTCCCAAGATATAGGAATGCAAAAAATACCTAAAACAAGAATAGGGATGGTGTCACCTTCTAGTTGCTAGATAAATTCCATTAAACCAAAGAGGAAGACTTGTTGCTAAAAAAAACTCCCATGTACAATCTATGTTACAAGAATGAGGTCCAAGAAACCAAGAAAATGGCCAAGAAAATAAATTGAAACATCATAGCCCAAATAAATCATTTGTCAACAAAGAAAAACAATTTTCCACCTTGATGAAGTCAAAAAAGTCCTAACTAATTCTTAAATGACAAAAGAAACTTCATGACCCAACAATAAATAACCATATATGAAGGAGTCCATCCAAATGAACTTAAATTAATTAATGTCCATTATCATTGACACATTAGCAATGAACTTAGCCATAGTAAGAATTTTTTACCATCAATTGTCATCATTCGATTCATTGCCCATTCATTTTGTCATCAATTATATTGTTTTTGATTAAAAGTAAAACAAGCTTTGAAGGAACCCAATGTTGAGTGTGTCCTCTACTTGCTATTGGGTTGGTCCTTCTCTTAAGAGGTTTGGAGTTCCCTCTTTTTGATTTAGAATGTGAGTTAGGTTTTCCCTCCTTCCCTTGAGGACTTGTGGGTCTAGAGGGTGTTCCCCTCTTCTAAACCATATCTAAAGCTCTTGTGGTCCATGTTACTTATGTATGTAGCCTTGGGTTTATGGAAAGAATGAAACAATAGGATCTTTAGAGACAAGAAATGTTGCCCTTTAAGAGTAGCTTTGAAAGTTTCATTGGTCATTAAAGAGAATGTATCCATGGGATTTTTGGATATTTTAAGTTTGAACTCTACAATTGAGGTTCCCATTCTATTCTCCTTATTATGCAAATTCAAAATTTTAACTTTGATATTTCTTTTTACCTCTCTAACCTTAAGTCCTCAAGAGAGAGTGTTGTTTGAAATCCCTTATGTTGGTCAGATTAAAGCTAATTTGACGAGGCTTCTAAGGGTAGCCCTAGTCCTATTGGGGATGGTGGTGTTTTGAGAAATGATAGAGGCCACTTGATTCTAGTTTTTTCTACTCCTCTAGAATCCATTCTAGCCATTTTGTTGAAGCTAATATTGCCTTTAATATTATAAATTTTTCTTGTTCTATGGGTTTAATAACATTATTGTCAAAGGGGACTTGTTGAATATAATTCTTTTCCTAAGGTGGATTCATAAGCCTTCTTGGACAATTGATAACCTTATTAACAACTCCATCCAAACTACTCAAGGATTTGCTAGCAAAGATTTTCAACACATGTACCATGAGGGGAATGGTTTGGCTAACTCCTTCACCAATTTTGTTGTCACTCTTGATTAGATACAAATTTGGGAAGATGATTTTTCTGAATGGAGGGCCAAGCCGCGTCAACTGCACTTCCAGGAGGTGGTTCTCATCTGATGGGAAAATTCAGACTGATGAGATTGAATGTTCAGAATCAAGAATCTGAAGTGGTTCTATGGTTTGATGAGAATATTTTATGATGAGAATGGCAGAGAATCT
Source organism: Sequoia sempervirens (assembly GCA_007258455.2). NCBI lineage: Eukaryota > Viridiplantae > Streptophyta > Pinopsida > Cupressales > Cupressaceae > Sequoia > Sequoia sempervirens. Next base: position 51,178,599 of record VDFB02193867.1, on the reverse strand, counting down.
GAAAGGATATAGTTAACGGAAGGTGAATGAATAGAAGTGGTGGAGGAAGGAAGGAAGGTGAAATAATTTAGTATGGTTACCAATTAACTGGAATCTGAAGATTCATGGATGGAACTTTGGTGGATGGATTCTGAGGTTTGTTTGAAGGAAGGGAAGGAAGACAATGGAATGGACAGAAGGAAGGGACCAATGGAATGGATGGAAATGGAATGGACAGTGGAAGGAAGGAGGAATGGAATGGCAAGAGTGTAAGTCATTGTATGCATATCATTTTACAGTTTTGAACCATCTTTCTAAATGGATGTGTATTACTCCTTTCTATTCTTCTAGTTTCATGGAAATCATCAAGGAATCTAGGAAAGCCCTTGGCAAATACTAATTTCATCAAGTTTTGCTAATTATATAATTATACAAATGTAATACCCTAGAAAGCAAAACTCAACTAGTCTAAGGTCAATATATTTTTATGACATTACTAGTAATTTTCTTGATTCTGCATGAGGACATTAATGAAGACTTGTATAGGTTAAGGGAAATGGAAGGGATTACAAAAGGCTTTTTGATTTCCTTGACCAAATTCATAATGAACAGGAATCAGTAAGTTCATGGAGAAAGAGAGCTCTGAGGAAAAAATCCCCTAAATCCCTTCTAGTGACTAGAGCTAAAAGGAAGAAGGAAGTTTAGAAAGAGAAAAGACTCAAACCAAACACCTCAACTTCTCATAATAAATCATAAGAAAAAGGATTTTTTTGGGGTCAAATGAGGGTGCTACTAGGGATGACATGGCTCTAGAAAAAGAGGTTGCTAGTTTTAATGGCCAAGAGATATGTATGTTAAATGAAGAGGTCCCTATTGCTCCAAGTTTGTGGTAGGATGGAAAGGTTAGAGTTGTGGAACCTGTTAGCTCTCAAAAACGCAGGCAGAATGCCTCAAGAGGCTGCCAATCTCTTGATACATTTTAGGGTAATAGAACAAGGTCAAGAGAACTCGAACTTCTACTCTTTAGGTGCCGCTAAACCCAGAGGGCAAAATTTTGAATTGAGTGACCATTCATGATTTTCCCCTTCTAAAACATTTCTTTCCAAATGGCATAACAGCTGAACAAATGAAAGCAAACTGATAGCACTTTCCATTTAAATCCTAAGAAACTCACTCCAATAGATATAAAGAAACTCCGAGTGAATCAAAATGATGAAACGACCAAGGTCTTGTTGGGTATGGAGTCAAATGGAAGTATGGCAACTTTATTCAGGTGAAAAATCAAATTGCGGTATGATCTATTCAATTTGTATGTATGCGATGATTACTAAGCTTCCTACTTTAATAATCCAGCATGAATCTCCATTTACCGCGATCAACAAAAAGGATTTAATCTCTAGAGAATCAATTAATTCCATAGATACAAGAAATGCACCGATAAAACCAGTAAACTGTTACATTTAGTTTAACAACGAAAGTGAATCAAATGGAGAGCAAATTAATACTTTTCTTGGGTTACAATCTGAATACTAATTGATACTCAAAGTCAACTCCGCTGCACAATTACCGATTTTCGGCTGAGTTCATGGCATTTGAAAACATGCAACATAGTCTCTAGAATGAGAAAATTATTCTACTGTAGCCATTCCTAATCTACCGTATGAAATCTAAAATCTCCTCTCATCAATTACAATCGGGTGTATATTTATACACCAACATCCGAACTAACACATTGTTTCAATTTCAAGTCGGCCCACCGTGAAGATCGGTCAAAAATCATGTCGACCCATAGTGTATAAACCTTAATTAATCATTTGTTGAGGCAGTCGCCTAGACGACCCTGTAGGTATGCCGAAGGCAATTATGTCGTCAATCGCTCCTGCTTGTGTTCCTCTGTTCTCTGTATTATCTGCCTTTTCCGTGACCACATGTTCGCTACACTGAAGTCAAGAAGTATCGTTGTAACATTATGATATCGGGGAGACAACATAGTGAACTCACTATGTCAGGCCGAAGGTCATCTATCATATCCAAATCGTCAAGACATAAGAAGTCTCCCACCGAAATGCACTTTTCATTTGACACTGTCGCTGTAGCACATAGATATCTGGGAGACCCAATGTCGACTGCCTCATGTCATACCAAAGCATCCTTTGTTGTATTCATCTTCACCAAGATCCTCATATTTTCTCACCGAAAGAGTGCCCGTGTGTATCATCGGCAAGACAAAGCAATGTCGGAGAGACCTCTTATAAAATGCTCATTGCTTTACCGAAAGTCACCCCAAGATAATCTTTGATCGCCAAGAGAAAATAGAACTTTCGCCGAAAGCCATTCGTAAGATATTGTCGGCAAGACCCGATGGGCTCGCTGTGACATATACCGAAGCAACATAAGTTACACCGACAGACCAATTCTTCCACCACCGGTTGGTGTGACAATGGAAACTCGTTGTAACCACACACCGAAAGCACCCCGCCTGGCTGAAGTGAACATTTGTGCAAAGTCGGTAAGACAAGAAAGACTCATTATGACATTTACTGAAACTAATTTCCTTCGCCAATATGCCTTTCCAAACACAGCTCGGTGAAACATGACGCGTTCGGTGAAGCCTTGCACCGATGACCCTGCCTCATGCCGATATGAATACTTCATGTCGCTGAAACGATGAAACTGTTATGCCGATAACCGCCAGTGAAATTTATCCAGTCGCCATGACATCAAATGAGTCTTGCCGATAGGAAACTTAGACTCATGCAAGCAGAAAATGCAAATTTGATCGGGGAAACCCTTGACCACCACTGGCCAATAAGAACAAGAATGTGAGAAATGTAGACATAGATGATTATATGGCCAAAATATGAGGAAAATATGGAAACTTTTGAGCATAATCAATACGTAAAACATCAAATTTTGCAGTTCTAACAGAACCTAAGGTTGAGATCCCTTTCCCCATCATATCTAACCCTACACTAAATGTGGAGGAGGATTTTATAGAGTTACTCTTCATGGCTTCCTACTAGGAATAGTTGGCATAGGTGTTGGGAATGGTGAGCGATGTTGTGTCCTTGAAGAATTTAATTAATAAATGGTTTCTTATTGAGATTAATCACTTGAACATCAAGTTGGATAACATGAAAAAAAATGGTAATTGAAGTATTGTTACCCAAGAATAGGATGAGACCATCCTTCAAGGATGGGATGCCTTCCATAAAGTGGAGCACTTTAAGCAGGAGTTGGCCAACTCGAAGATGATGGTGTTGGATATGGAGAATGAGAAGAAGTAAACAAATGAAATACTTACCTCCCTAGAGAAAGAATAAAAAATTCTAAATAGTAGTTTGAAGAAAATTATTCAAGTGAGTCAATGTACCATAAGGAACAACACCATGGGGATCAAGATTTTAACTAAAAAGCTAAAATACCTCCAGGAGGGGTAGATCAAGCAAGACATGGAGGTCGCAATTGGATCTAGCATGAGGATAAGGGTGAGCAAGAAGAAGTCATTTGAAGCAAAAAAATGATCTTATCAAGTTCACAAAGCTCTAGTAGAACTTTTATGTGCAAGAGTTGGAAGCGGTTAGTACCTTCAAGCACCTTTGAGTGTTTTTCTTTGTGTCTGTTCTTTTTTGGTTTTGTCTTATCTTTGTTGGAGGTTTTCTTTACAAACATTTTACTATGCTTTGGTTGAGCATTTTATGTTATATATTTTAATATAATAGATTTTGAGGGCCCTTCAAAACCTATTTTTCCTCTAATAAAAAATAACACAATATAATTTAATAAAAAAATATTGTAATAGTAAACAAACATTAAACATTTAAATATCAACTTATCAATCATTTAATGCCACTTTCAAATAATTTTAACAATTATAAGACTCTTCTATGGTACCTTTAGACATCCAAAAAAATTCACTTCCCAACTACAACTAACTTTCAATAATTGAAACCCTAGAAAAATCTAATAGTTCTTCTATGTTGATCTATTTATTGATTGACTTAGAATTGAGTCAAAGAACAAAAAATATACCACTAGGTTGTAACCCCAATCCATGGTATTGTAGCACCCAAAAATATATGGTTAGGGATTAATAACTCTCAAATGTGTTCTCTAGATTGGAGGAGGACACCTAAATTTACTTCTATTAGGTGAACAAACATCAAACATCTTTGTATGTAGATATGATTTTTAAATCATCATTAAGGAAATTAGGTGAAGCTTAGAGATTGTTGCTCCACTTGGAGCTAATTGTTTTTAAAGAAGACTCATTTGAAACATCATGAGATCCAAAAACAAACAATTCCCATGTACACACATTATTTGATGTATTGAATACCCATCAACACCGAACATTGGTCATAAAACTAGTTTTAAAAACTGTATAAATCTCTAACAAGGTTGTGAGAACCTTTTTAGTAGGCAATGAAGGCTTCAAATCAATCAAAGATATAAAAAATTGAGAATATTTACTTACTTTTAACATTTGGTCATCCACAAAATAAATGGTGGATGACCAAATGTTTTTGATTAAGGAACAAACAGGTTTTAGAGGGATCTTGAAAACCTTAACAATAAGATAGCATAAGATAAAACATTAACAAATCGCAGACAAAAAATAGGACACTTCCCACAAAGAAGAACACACAATATCACTAGGGCAATAAAGACAAAAAAACCAACAAAAAGCCACAAGACAACCAGCCTCTAGGCCAAGTTCCAAAGGATCTCTACCGCTTCCTGCTCCAGACTGTTCATGTTGAGAGCAGACTTCTTGATCTCCTAGATGTTGACAAGTGCTTGGTTTTCCTTCCTTTTCAAGTTTGCTCTAGTCCTGTTACTCGGCCCTCCACTATCTGGCTACCCACCCTCATTGTCCAAGTCCAGAAACACAACAGTTTTTACCTGATGGGCTTTTTCTAGGTTTTCCACCATGGTATTCATGGTTTGTGCAGTGGATTTTAAAATTCTGTGGTTCATAATCAACACTTTGTGGAGAGAGCTTTTAATATTCCTCAACTACTCCTCCATGTCCTCCTACTTGCCATCATGATTTCCTTTGAAGTCCTGTAATTCCTCCACCATTTTCTTGAGGCATTCAACCATATACTTCTCCTCTTCTGTCCATAAATTAGTAGCCCATCCACTACCACTGCCTCTGTTATTGTCATCCATGGGTTTCTCCAGTTTGTTGTTCATGGCTCTTTGATTTTACTTAATTTCCTTAATTTCAACGAACACCCATCTCATAAGCCTAAAGTTATCCACCGCCCCATTACGAGCAATAGCAAGCACATTAATGTGAAATTCCTGTTCCTCCTTAAAATAATGATCCCCTGCCTTGAGGTCCATAGGGAAGCAAGGTCTCTCTTCTCTGTCAGTCGCAGGATGGCTGGAATACTCAAACAATGATTTTGGTTGTGACTCCTCTTCATTCACATCATAGGAGGGGTCCTCTAACATTTTTCTCTTGCCCTTTTTTAGAGTAGAATCCCTAGGTTTACCCTTGTCCTTGTCATCAATCCTGAACTTAGGCAATGGAAGCTGGTGAGGTAGAGTCGGCATGGCTTTGAAATGATCGTAAATAAGAACAAGCAGTCCTTCATGAAGGATAGAATACCTAATGGGGTTCTGTCTATGGTTTTTTAGACTGATATTTAGAGAAGAAGCCAAATAAAAAGGAAAAGAGATCTTGACCTAGTGCCTGAAATGATTCAGCAGAACGAAATGATACCCAAAAATTCTAGTGTAACGGTCATCCAAAGTGACATACTCCATCAACACATTCACAACCCTCCTCCAATGTGAAACAATTCTTTATATGTCGTAGTAGCTTCTGGAGGTCCTACGTAACTCCTCCTTCTCAGCTTCTGACTTGGGGAACTTGTTGACCGCTTCATCGGATTGCTTCCTGTCCCTATAGAATTTTATGCCCTCCATCGAGAGGCCAGTAACCTTAGCAATCAACTGTTCATTGATAACAACATGTCTGCCAAATAGGTTTATCTCACCATTTTTCCAGTCCTTCTCAAAAACCCTAGTTACCTCTGAATCCCATCCATGGAGCTTTTCAATAAAAATAGTAATGCCACCATTCTCAAGCTTCTTCCATAGCTTTGGATTACTCTTCAGCTAAGCACATCTTATCAGCACCACTCTGTGATTTTTGCCACCCATCATTTTTCCAGCAGGAATAGAATAGTCCAAAACCTTGTAGAAATAAATTCCTAAACTACCTAGAAAGCATGCAATAATAAGCACATGTAACCGAGGGATGAGGTAATTACCCCTCGGCCAACTCAAAATAATCATTAAAATGTAGTCCCGAGACTGCAGGCGAGGACACTCAACCATCATTCTAAGGAATGGGAAATTGCACCTTCCCGTGAGCACGATCATACGTCAGCAGGGCTTTGACGTCAGCCTCTAACTCATTCTGCCCCTGCCACATCACCTTTTTCAGAGCTTTGACACCTTTGTTAGCAAAGAAGTCTGCCATCGTGTTTATTTCTCGATAGGCATGCATAATATAACTTTTCTCAAAGGTATTAATAATTTCCTTAGAGAGATCTATCCAATTTTGTATTGACCATGATGGTTTTTGGCTGCCCTTTAGACATTGGATAATATTGTTCGAATCCCCTTCAATCCACACATTTTTATACTTTAATTGGCTAGCCAACTTCAAGGTCTAGAAAACACCAGAGGCTTCAGCCACATGGTTGGTTTGAATTCTTAAAGGAACCGCAACAGCCGCAATGAAAGCACCATTCTCATCCCTTATCACCCCTCCACTCCTGGCAGGCTCTACACCATCAAAGTTGATTTTGACCCAGCCAGGGGGAGGAAGACTCCAGATTATGCCATCTCTAGGATCCTTGATGCTTTTAGACACATTGAACATATCCACATTAATCTTCCAAGCTCCCACAATTCTGCAATCATATTCCTGCATACTGACCTTACCTTTACCTTTCAACTTATTGTTAAGAAGATTAAAAATTTCAACCACAACTCTAGTGATCTTACCAAAAATCACTTCCTTTGAGAGAGCAACATCCCTGAAGATTATGTTATTGTGTTCTTTCTAGATACCCTAGGAAAAGTGAGGAAATATATAGTTCTAGAGTAGATTAAGGGCCCAATTCTTTGAGGGGGCCTTCCATTGGTTGTAAAAATCCACAATAGTTCTAGGAAAAACCCAACTAATATCCCACATTCGCAGAATACTACCCCATATGGCATAAGCAAACAGAAAAAGGAGAAATAGGTGTGAAGAGGTCTCAACTTCAACACAACACAAATAACATCTGTTAGGAAAATAGAACCCCCTCTTATAAAGATTATCATTAGTCAGCTGCTTATTCTGAAGAAGGATCCAGACAAACAAATTAACTTTCAAAATAAGTTTTTTCACCCACACCTTATCCCAAGCATAGACATCAATACCAAAGTAACAAGAGGCCACAACAGAAGAGACATAGTAGGTGCCAGAGGATGACAGCTTCCAAATCAAAGTGTCCTCCCTCCTTTGAGAGTTGATCTTAATTGAATTAAGAAGAACCTGAAGAGGTTGAAGATCCAAACTAATAGAAGAGATCTCAACCCACTGATCATTCCTCCAATAATCCCTAACCAACCAACCAAACTTGGACTTGCAGTCCTCCATATGAATACTATAGATCAGATTATTGCACAGAAACTCCTTGCCAATCCACTTGTCTTCCCATAACCGAATTTTTTTCCCATCGCCCACCTTCCAAAAAGCTTATTTTCCAGCCAAGTCTCTAGCTTTAATAGTATTATTCCATAGAAAATAACCAGAGGGAAGATTCTAAGAGTTGAGAAAATATTGAAGGGAATCAACCTCCCTCAAGTATTTACTATGCCATATAGAATTCCATTCCCAAATATCTACAAAAGTTCTCCACACCTGCTTAGCCAGGAGTGCTTTATTAAACACTCTGATATTTCTCAGACCAAGGCCTCTAGACTTCCTAGGTCTACACACTCTCTCCCAAGCCACCAATGGAATCCTCTTCTTCTCCTCAACCCCTGAATAGAGGAACTGTTTCTGGATCTTTTCAATAATATTAGCAAACTTAGTTGGGATCTTGAACAAACTAAGAGCATAAATGGGAAAATTCTGAAGAGAAGCCTTAAGTAACAGAACTTTACCAGCTTGACTCAAAAGGGAACCTTTCCAACCAGCTAATTTCCTGTTGAGCCTATCAACCAGAGAAATCCAAAAGGATTCCAAAGGTTTGGACCCTAAAGGAAGGCCCAAATAAGTTGAAGGAAGGGAATTAACACCACAACCCAGGATATTTGCAATCTTCCTCTACCTGTGCTTAGGGGCATTGAAAAAATAGAGGGAACTTTTGGTCCTATTAATCTTTTGCCCGAACCTTCCTCATAAAGAACAAGAAAACTCTTTAAAGCCCGGGCTTCACCCACAATAGCACTTCCCATGAGCATCGTGTCATCCACAAACTGTTGGTGAGAACAGACCAGCATTGCCGAGGAGGGTTTTAAACCTTTCAAGCTACCTTCTATCACTTTTTTATGCATGATCCTCCCAAGACTTTCAACCATGAGGGTGAAAAGAATCGAGGAGACAGGATCCCCTTGTCTGACACCTCTTGACACTTTAAAGAAATGGGAAGGAGACCCATTTATAATCACCAAGGTGCTAGTGGTAGAAATCAATTCCCATATCAATTGTAGAAATCTTTCTGAAAACCCAAAAGCCTGTAAGACTTTAATTAGAAATTTCTAGTCAACCCTATCATAGGCCTTAGCCATGTCCAATTTAAGCAAGAAACCTTGGTTCTTCGAAACTTCAAGAGAGTGGATATTCTCATGAACCATAATTATTGAGTCCAGAATCTGTCTGCCCGAAACAAAGCCACTCTGTTGAGGAGAGATCAACATAGGAAGAACCCCAAGCAATCTAGAAGTGATCACTTTAGAAATAATCTTGTAAAAAGAGTTGCATAAACTAATAGGACAGAGGAATCAAAAGAGTTAGCACTAGGGAATTTAGGTATAAGAACAATGAAGGTGGCATTAAGCTCTTTCAGCAGTTTCCTAGCCCCAAAAAACTCTTTAACAACATTTGTAATATCATCAACAACAATTTCCCAAAACACTTGGAAGAAGAACATGGGGAAACCATCAAGGCCAGGGGGCTTATTACCTTCAAAAGAAAAAATAGCCTTCCTAACCTCATCCAATGACGAGATAGCCACCAAGACCTTATTTTGATGATCTTCCAAGACATTAGGAATGGCCTCAATAAGAGTATTTTGAGCATCCACATTCAACTATTCTCCAGCAAAAAGAAGGTCAGCAAAGAACTGAATAGCTTCACCTCTAATCTCTTCCTCTCTCTCAATTTTGACCCCATCTTTCATTATATAGGAAATACGATTAGAGGCCCTATGTTTCATGGTAGTCAAGTGGAAAAACCTGGTGTTCTTGTCCCCAACAGCAAACCAAGCACATATAGATCTATGTTTCCAGTAATCCTCTTCCTTTGAGATAATATTATGATATTTAGAAAGTATTTCATTTTCCTTTTGAAGGATATCTCCCACATAACCATCTCTCTGGATACAGTCCTAAATATCCCTTAGGTCCTGTTGAATGGCAGTTTTTGACTCAAAAATATCCCCAAAAACTTCCTTATTCCAAGTCTTGATCTTTGATTTAACTTCGCCAAGTTTCTTAGCCACTCTAAACATGGCAATACCATTAACATTTATGTTCCACCACTCATGAATGCAATTAAAAAATTTAGGATGAGATAGCCACATGTTCTCAAATTGAAAAGGAAATTTCCTCTTACCTGACATAGACTTAGCCATAAAAATTAAAGGGAAATGATCAGAGCCAATTCTGGAGAGAGCATGTAACGAACAACAGTAGTCCTTCAGCCAATTATCTAAAATTAAAGTCCTGTCAAGCCTAACTTGAATGAGACCGTTCCCTGCTCTCCTATTAGACCAGGTGTAGGTGGCCCCCTTGAGGTCCACATCATGCAAAAATTGAGAATTGATAAAGTTCATCAAATCCAACTTTCTATCCAACTGAATTTGAGATCCACCAAATTTTTTAGACTCCAACAAAGGTGTATTAAAGTCCCCCATAATGACCCAGTTCTCATTCAAAAAGCATGACCTAAAAGACTCAAGCTTTTTCCAAAAAATCCTTCTAGCAGTTTTACTATTGGACGCATAGATATTAGAAAAAAATCCAACTAAAGTCATCTCTGATATGCTTAAATCTGGTGGCCACATGATTAGCATCAACCAAAATTGGAGTACCTTGAATACGGTCTTGATTCCAAAAGGTCACCAAACCCCTAGAGGCACCACCATCTGAACTACAGCCCTGAACACCACCATTCTTAAAAATCTTAATCAACTCCACATGATCTTTGGACATTTTAGTCTCCTGAATGATAAGAATATCCGGCTTATGGTCTCTAGCAAAATTGTGCAAAATTTCCTATTTATGGGAACTGTTTAGTCCCTGAATATTCCATGACATGAATTTCATTTTTTAGATGGAGTTCTACATAAATCCAGGATGGTTTTTTGAGTTCCATCCGCAATGTTTTGAATGCACTCCTGCTCTCTATGCCATTTAGTTGATTTTCTACCTGAACCTTTCGGCATTCCCACATCTGCTTTGGCCCTATTTCTTGTAGAAACCCCCACTGTATTATTCCCCTTTTTACTCTTCTTCTTCTCAACTTTAGTGTATAGGTTTCCTTCTTCTAGCTCTAGATCCTCTAAACCCATAAACTCTTGCCCATCCATAAAATCATCTGTTGCAGCAGCTCTATGTAACAGGGGATTGATGCCCTCGTTCCCCCCTTGGGAGAACTAGTTGAATTCCCAAATGTAGATTTCACTATCTCAGGGGAGCTTTGTGGCTCAACATGACTAGGAGAGTTAGACTCCCCTGACCTCTCATAGACCTCTGCCCCCCTTTCCAAGCTCTGGTGTGAGAGGGAAGTATCCTCCAGACTATCAGTTACTGAATCTGGGATAACGTATAGGATCATTCTGCTTTTCATCCATCCCTCCTTCTACTCTTTCATCCTCCTCCTAGGAAGCCTTGGTTCTCAAATCAACCTTTTCTTTTCCAGGGCCTTTGATCCCACTTTCAGGGTTTGCAAGATTATCAAATCCTTTGCAACAGTCCTCATCTTTCATTTTTTTCGGGCTGAGATTACACTCTCCACTAACTTCTTGTCCTTACTTAAGTAAATCAACACTTTTCTCTTCCTCTTGAGGCTTCTCCACTGGTTTAACCTTCCACATCTTAGTCTCCTTAGCAGCCACCTTCTCATTGGGTTTAGGCTTATTATTCGGGCATTTCTTCACACAATGCCCAAATTTTTTGCAAGTAAAACACACAAAGGGTAGAGTCTCAAACTCTACATTCTGAGTCCATTTTCCAATTTTTGAAACTATCTCAATCGACAAGGTGAGATCTGAAGATTGGGTAACCCCCACACATATTCTAGCAAAAACTAGCCTCTTTTTGGATGAATTCATAGCATCAATGGATAAAAGTTCCCCAAAGGAGCTGGTAATCCCTCTGAACACATCCTCATTCCAAAACTCTAGTGGTAACCCAGGTAAGCACACCCAAACTGGTACTGCCTCAAAGGAAGCATTCGAGAAGTTCATTTTTGGAGACCACTTCCTAATAGCCAGAGATAACTTGCCAATAACCCAAGGGCCACCACACAGAACTGCAGTTTTATCTTCTTCACAAGAAAAAGCAAAAGAGAAAAAACCTTTAGGTAGAGCCGCAACCTCTACTTGTCCTTTGACTCTCCATCTCTTCTTCATAAAGTCCCTGACCACCTCAATATTTGGTCATGGACCCATTCACTTTCCAACCAGTGACGACTCCATTAGAGATACGTTATGGCCTATTACATGATCCAGAATCAGAATAGCAAACTTCCCGCTTTCCGGGGAAGAGATTACTAACTGGGGGAAAAATGGATTTTCCAACCGACTTGGTTCCGAAAAGTGAAACCCACTTCTTCTTAGGATCCTCACGTGGATGATCCCTAAGAGGATTGTCCTCAACTTGATTTCCAAGGCACCCGGACCCACAAGCCCCAACCTTCGAAGA
>VDFB02193867.1:51122010-51166358 GCA_007258455.2 Sequoia sempervirens | reverse complement strand
CTCTCCAACAAGAATTGTTTGAACTTGGCTCTCCTCCCTAACTTCAAGGTCCATGTGTTCTTCAACGGATTCGTTTGATCCAATATCTAGATTTGGCTCGACTCCAACTTGAGGAATCCCTAGAGCATAAAACATAAAAATAATTTGAGAACATTGAAGTGATGAAAATAAAAGACCAAAGACACAAAACACAAATATTGAAACAAAAAGAATTGGCTTAAGGAATTGGAGTCAAGGATCATATAAACATTGCAACTTGCACGACCAAGATGACTTGAGGATATTTAAAAGTATTTATAGTCATTCAAGTGCAATGATGGTTAGAAACCTTCAAAGTAAAAGTACTAAACACACTTGAGAGTGAGAGAGAGAAGAAACAAGCCGGTACCTTGTTTCTATGATAATTTTCCAAGTTTTGATCACTTTTGTTCTTCTTCTTGACAATTTTCGCTTGAGATGCATTTTTTTCTTTGCTGTCCCATTTTCTTTCAACTTAAAGATGACTCTCTAAACAAGTCCTCTACCAACTTAGTTAAATTATCCTCCAAATTTTGCCTTGATTGATAAAATGAAAAGTTGTCGAGCTCCAATATTTGCCTCCTTTGATAAATGTGCAAAAACTTCTCCAAAAATCAAGGCCTAAGTGAATCGTAACTATTCAAGTGTACATGGAATAATTCAGATCCCAGAAGTTTAAATGAATCAAGTAGTAAACAAACAAGTTATTTCATTGTGGAGTTTGTTGTTATTTAATTCATAGGTATGCACAACATATCTAGTAATTTTAGAATTTTGGTAAAGTGTCAAAAAATGTATAAATATTAGAGGCATAATTTGAATTGAATTTTCTTAATTATATTTGAATTGAATTTCAAGTTAGTTGTCGAAAATGTATAATAGAGGTATAATTTGAATTAAATTTTCTTAATTAAATATTTGAATTGAATTTCAAGTTACTTGTCAAAAAGATTATATCTTGTTCTCAACTCAATGGTTCATGTTGCTTAAGTCATTTAATTTTATTTTTTTATTGTGATCAACATGAATGAACTTAATTATAAAATGGCATTGATTATTCTAAAACTCTACTAGAGATCAAATGTATATTGAATATAAGGAAATGTAAGTTGTAAGAGATCATAAAATAAGAAAACATATATGTATATTGAATATTTAAAGCAAATGCATACATATATTACGTGTAAACATGTTTAAACCATAAGCAAACACATGTACATATATGTAAAGGGATTCAATACATATAAACATAACACATATTATAAGCAAAGAGGCAAATGTATGTATATATCATATAAGAAAATATATGTACATATATCATAAAAGCAAAATGTAAATTAAAGATCATCAAATGTCGAATAATAAAGATCAAAAAATAAGCAAATGTATGTATATCATATAAGCAAGTGTAAGTTAGAGATCATGAAATATCAAATACTATTTAAAAGATCATCATATAATCAAATACACATGTGGTAAATATCATAAATCTAGATGCATGGCCTAATATGAATGTCTACTCCTAGATGAATGGCCATCTGAATGAGAACGGTCCTACTCTAATGGATATGCTGAGCCCTGCAAATAAAATTGTGTACAAGATGTGTTAAATACATATAATTTTTATTAAATAAATTTTATGAAAGTTATTTTTAAATGAACTTGTATTTTTAAATATCAATCTAGAACTTGTATTTATCTATGCATACATAAATATATATTTTATGAAAACTCACATGTCCACTGATAGCAGATTCATCCACAGAGTCACATCGATCATGCACATGATCTGGACCAAGGCTAGGAGTGATATGAGGTATGTCCACTTGTAACAATAAATATACACATATATATCAACTTGCATGAATATCTAGTTAAAAAGAAATTTAAAAAATAATGAAAAAAGAATTGAAACATGCACATGCACACATACATGCACATCATCTGATATCAGATGACCTAAGTCCTTTGAAACATTCGCCTCCACCATATCCACCAAATGATCAAGCGATGAATTTTCATCTACATCCATCTGATCTATCCCATGTCATGCCATAAATGATGAATGTAGAGGACTATGAAGATGAGATGGCATCGGTGATGATGAATCAGAACCAATCAACATATCAGTAAAACCCATAGTCTATGCAGCCATCGTGATGAACTGTAGGTGGACTGATGCTTAATTCAGTGCTCTGAGAGTGATGGGATCCTAGAACCGAACGAATTCTATGTCTCAAATGATCTCTAACATGCTCTATACCGATCCCATTGTCTGATGCAATGTGGGCATATGCCTCCAATAGGTCCTCAGCCAAACAATGCAGAGTCATGCATGACATAGCTGCTGTAAGTGCATCAAGCTGTGTAGGAGTAGGGATGCCGACCACTGTAAAAGGATCCATGGTGGTCCACTGTGCTAAAAATGGTGTGGATCGGGAATGTCACAGATAGAATACTAACCTACGATCGTCGGATATCTGGTGGTGGCTAGGCATAGTAATCACCCTCTGATGTCAGTACTTCCTTTTGGGAAGCAATGACAGCCTCATCTGCTATGGGGGCTAGAGGCTGGGGTGAAGCGGGAGACTGTCATCAGCAGTACTTTAAAGCATTGGGGTGGTCTATTCCGCCGATGATAGGTGGGCCTATCAACAATCCTACCATGCCCCGACCAACATATGGTGGAATGTCGTAGTTAACTTTGAGGGCCCAAATGGACCTCAAGATACAGCTCTGAACAAAATACAATGGAATCGGTCATTGTTTGGGTATAGACCATGTGCTGCTAGAAATTGTGGGTAGATCAATGAGGCCATAGCATGATCGACACATCTAGTGACCTGGTATCCCCTAACCTTACGCACATTTTGATAAAATGGAAAACAAGTGGCTTTTATCATTTCTTTGGTGACACTATCTTGTATTTGTTTAAGGGGAACGTCACCATGTACTTCTTCCCGCATGCGGAAGAATAGCAGATCACTGCAATGGGGAATATGCACTAGTCCTCTCAAGTTCATCTTTTAGTTTTCTAGACTATGCAATATTAACATGCATGGTTCACTATATATCCCGGGTTTGCACCCTGTGCTAATGAATCTCTCAATTTTTTATCTCATTACTAGTATTTGCAAACAAAGAATCTGGCACAGGTGGAACATGATCTACATTTTCCATGTTATATATATATACAGTACACCTAAAAAACAATGAGACTTTGGTAAATAATATATCTAGATAAAGAGAATACAAATCTAAAATATCTAACTTGTAATAATTCATCTACTCATCAATAATATTTTCATACTATTAACTTGATTTAAAAAGAATTGGAAGACAACTATAATCTATAACATAGAATCCTTAAATGGTTCAAATTTTAAATGAAACGATGAAAGAAAGAATAAGAATACAAAGATTAAAGTATAAAATCATTTGAAAATAATTGGGGATAAAAATATTTAATCTAATAGTTGTTAACATAAATGAACTTCAATTATATAGCCAAGAACATCAAAAAATTATAGATTGGAAAGCAAAATAAATATGTCATATTACTTGAATCAAATCTAATAAAGTTTGACTTCATTGCATACTTGTTATAAATATCTCACATGAATCAATGAAACTCAATGTGTCTCCAAATTACATAAGAAGAGAGAACCTAAATGTGAAAAAGAAAAAGAAATTCAAAATCCATCTTTTTGTAATGAGTTTGTTAAAATTTAAAAACATTCAAGAACCCCAAAATGGTTTGAAATTGATGAGCATAATAGAAATTCTTGAAGGCAAGAGGTCATCACAAACCATTCGGTTGTGGGCTTCAAAAATTTTCAATGAATGGTTTACCAATAAGATGTATTAACCAAAATATTCCAAATTTTTATACAATTACTAAAGATGTACAAAATGAGACCTTTACTAAATAAATTTCAAAATGCATCATTAAATGTATATTAACATCATCCGCACTCTAATTAAGAACATTAAAAACAACACCAACACAAAGAGATAAAATTAAAAAGTTCCAACTAATGATGTTATAATAATCCTCCCCAAGTTGATCCTCTCATCCCAATCATCATACTTAATGTTTTGGTACTTGAATCATGTTTATTATATTATGTGCTCCTCAACACTATGTAAATTAGAACTCTTAATAAACATGTTTTTTAAGAGGAAGCATTTTCTCTTTCTATTACCATAACGATTATTCTTGTTTTTGTAACTTGGTATTTCTACTTGTAGATTTTCAACTTTTTATTATGTAAATCATTCTTTGATACCCAAGTAGTTTGAAGACCCTTTTAAGATGAAGAAAATATAGATTTATCAT
The DNA here is from genome assembly GCA_007258455.2 of Sequoia sempervirens. Lineage (NCBI taxonomy): Eukaryota > Viridiplantae > Streptophyta > Pinopsida > Cupressales > Cupressaceae > Sequoia > Sequoia sempervirens. The sequence continues at coordinate 51,162,001 of VDFB02193867.1, read as the reverse complement.
TTGTAATCCTCATCCTTCCTTGCTACATGAGTAATTTTTTTTATGAAAACCATGTTTAGGAATGAAAATATCCAATCCCTTATGCTTCTGAACTAAAGTTTGCAATGCTTATGGTTCTTTTGGCCTTATAGATTCTTGAATCATTTTATAATATAAAACCTACATATAACCTACTTTGGCTCTAATAATTGTAAACCCTTTAGGAATTCTAAATTGTTGCATCTTGTCTTGATTTTCCCACCATTGTTATTCCTTTTGAAATTTTTACAAATTAGGCAAAGAATCCTTGCACTTATATAGAGGATCCTTAGGTATGTTCTTAAAATTATTTAAGGTTAAATGACTTAATCTAAAATAAAGGCATATACGGATCTCTTACAATTGTAACCTCTTTACTAGTGTGAACATATTTGATACCTCGATGGCATGACATAGATGATGTTGCTTGATATTGCTTTATCCATGGATACCCAAGTAAAATATGAGATACATCTAAAGAAGAAATAATATGACATAGAATAAGAACTTCCCTCATCTTTTAGACCAAAAAATTAAGGTAAAATAATGTATCTTATAGTTTCAATCAACATATCATTAGTCAATTTTAAAGAAACCCTCAAATATGCATATGCTTGTTTATAAAATGATGATAAAACAAAAATTGTTCAATGCATACATTTTATTGGTGAGTAAGATCAATAAACACACCCTTACATGGTTCATGATCCACACAAAACCAAAGGACCATTATAATTATTTGGTAATATCTCACAATGTGAAAAAGGTGTCGAAAAAATTAGCATACCTAAACCGTAAATTGACTTGTCATAAAGTGGGTGGGTAGCTTAGTGGTGGAGATTTGCATCCTAACTAGTTCATGGAAATTTCAACATGGTATTAGAGCCAAGCTAGGTGCATTTGACACCTATGTTGTGGCTCAAGGGAGTGTGTTGGAGAAATGATACACACCTAAGCCATAAAAGGACTCATCACAATGTGAGCCATTAGCTCAATAGTAGAGCATCCTAACACCAAATGGGAGGTCCTAAGTTTGAATACTGGTTAGTCCATAGAAATTTCTATAAAAGTCAATCACTAGTACATAAGAAGAAGAATAAGTACCCTTATAATTTTTATTAATACCAACAAATCATTCCTCACATGTAGGTGAATCAATGATTTCAAGCTCGTCAACATGTATATGTACCTCAATCTCATGACCCTCATATAAAACCATTTTATTAGATTTATTTAGTGTAAAATATTTAAATTTTCATTAGGAGGAACAATTGAAGGATTGACCCCAATTTAAACCCCTCAACCTAATTTTTTTTTATCAATCAAATCCTTAATCAATTATTCCTTAATCCCATAAAATGTTGAGTATAATTACAATTAACTCTACAATTTAATAACGAAATTCTTTCTCATTATATCTTTTGGGAATAACCTTAGATTTATCTAATGGCCTAATAGGAGGAAGTGTAATCATGTTTGCACTAAGTAAATTTTGAAGCACATTTTACAAAGGAAAAAGTTGGAGGCTTTAGAGTCATAATATTAGAAACATTTATAATGTATAGTTTGTACAATGGTCATTTCCATTATTTTTTACTATCCTTTTGGAAATAATTTTTCTTTTCAAATTTACAAGGGTAGGATGATGTAGATGAAGCATTAGAAGATCCATAATTAAGTGTGGTAGCCTCTAACAACTTTAGTTCTTAACATTCATCTCACTTGCACATGCAAATGTTAAGAATGTATATACTTTGTAGATCCTTGTTTACAGTCAAAAAATCTAAAATAATAAACTTCAACCCAACATTCCCAATATTTGCATTGACCAATTTCAATATTAAAAAATAGACCCAAATGGAAGATAATACAATCATTTAATAGCATAATATTTTAAATGTATGTCTTTTTTTGTTTCCATTAGGTAAGGAATCAACATTACTTTTCATCTCAACAAGCCTTTAAACATTAATGTCAAGGGTAGATAGAGGCACACTAGGATTAAGGACATGAATGAAAGTGGCAAGATGAGAAATGGAAGGTGGTGTATAAATTTGTTGTGACATAATAAATGAGTGTGGAGTGACAAAGACTTGCGTAGGAATATCACAGTGAGGGGAACATGGGAAGTGTAAACAAAACTAATGAGAACTAATGTGGAGACAAGAGAACTATGTGCATCATAATAAGTAAGCATGAGATGAGATCTAGGAAAAATGAGAGGATAAATTTGGGGAGATTTGGTGGAAGGAGAAATAAATTGCATAAGATAGATAGGAGTAAAACAATAAGGAGGAATACATGAAGAAGAAGCTTGGGATGGAGGGAAAATGGCACATCACTCAAAGGGATTGTTGAGCTTATCCTTTTACCTATTTAACTTTAAGTACTTTCTTTCCACATGGCTTATTAATCAACATAGTATATGAAGGAGATCAATCATTGTACTAGGATTAATATTACTAGCCAAATTTGCAAGATCCAAAGAAAGGTTGTGTGCATCAAAGCTATATCTTGATTACCATTTTCTCAACAAGGGCCTCATGGTCAAATGATTCTTCTCCATTATGATAAATTTAGTATCATGCATATTCCCAATCATACCAATTTTAGCTTGATTCACAACCATGGTGGGATTGAACTATGACTTGTTACTAGGAAAAGAGGATGATTTTGGTATTAGAAGGAAATAAGGATCGAACAATGTTTATATTTGATTAAGAAATTAGACAACGAGAAAAATCTAAAAACTAAATAAGATTCAAGAAAACCTTTATGGCCAAATCATAGGACATACCAAATTAAATGGCTTTGCCAAAATGAAAAGAAAATAATTTCTTTAGAGTTTTCTTTTCTAATTAGCTAGGATAAATAAATACAATAAGTAAACACACAAATTACCTTCGAACATACAATGGAATTTAAAAATACTAGACAAGCACACTATAGAATTGACAAAGAGGGTTAGGGTTTTTAGCTTCATTTGTTATATGGAGATATTTTATTGTAATGTACATAATCAATGGTATGATTCTTGATTTTTGTAAGATTTAATATTATGACACCTTAACAAACCAAGATATGACTTTCATGGTTCACTCCTACATGTGTGGAATTTACATTTTCATCTACAAGTTTGACCCTAAATTTGTAGTTTTAAAATTATTTTGTGACCTTGACCCCTACACTTCTAGTCTTTAGGAATTTATTTATCTCCATTTCTTAGACTATGTTGAGAGCCGTTATAATGTTTTTTTGCACTAACTTTGGGAGGAAACTCATTTTTCCTTACTCAAACCCTTGGATTGATTTTAAAAAATTGAACAAGTTAAAATACATGCCAAATTATATAAATGCAAGTGCCTAGGTATTTTATCCTTGTAATCTTAAAAGTTGATGTAATACTCTAATGATCAAATCATATGTTGATCTATGATACATATGGATCGATATCTAAATGAATTAGAAAATTTTCTTTTATATAACACTGTAGCTCTAAAATTTTAATATTTCATCCTCAAATTGTTGAGAAATAACTAATTGGAAGTATTTCAACTTGGGACCATATTTAAATTTAGATATATAAATGTGTGTGCCAAAGAAACAAAATGAAAAGAATAACATTTGGATCTATATCCTTGATATGTTTAAAGCTAAGTCTAGTCTAGGCTCAAGTTAATGGCTAAACTTTTGCAAATAAAAATGCAACTTGGTTTGTCTAGTACATATGTGTTTAGTTTATTTGTTGTGTTATTAGTTGGATGATAGTTAAAGTGTCCACTACGAAATGGTAGATGATGGGGAGGTGATGTTGGAGCATTCTGACACTTGAAATAATGTTGTAGATGCATTGAAAAGGTGTAGATGCATTGAAATTATAGACCTCTCATCCCCTAACAGATAGTTGATAGTTTTGATATTCATTTTTCTCTTGAAAGGTGTTTAACAAGACAAAAATATATGCAAAACGGGGAAGCAAAATACTATATTGAAAATGCTTTAAAAACTTTCAAACAAATGCAATTTGAATTCAACAAATTTTAAAAAAATTGCATTTAGGGTTTCAAAATTAAACAAATAGATGCATTTTGAACTCTAAAAAAATTGAATTTTAAATACCTAGTGCTCAATAGTGCTCAATATGCAAACTGGAATGATGAAATTTGAAGAGACGAACGAAAATTTTCTTTCGCTGGAAAGAGAAACCTTGTTTTGTCGCTGTCACGGTCTCTGTTCACCGCGCGCACCAGGGACAGTGACTAGTAAAAGAACAAGTAAAAGTGACAGGTTAAAATGAAACAATTTTTTGTTTTTGTCATATTAAGGGGGTTCGGTCAAACCCATGTTCGACCGAACCTGTTTGAATATGTTTTTTTATTTGGGCTTTCATTGGTTCGGCCGAACCCATTCAATATGGTGAAAGGAAAAAATGCGAAATTTCCTTCCTCTTAGAAAGTGTAAACCACTATTCTAAAGCCACCCTATAATAAACTGAATGCAAAAATAAAACATAAAGATAACGATATATGTGGTTCACCCAATATGGGTTATGTCCATGGAGAAAAAACCAATCCTTCCTTTTATTTGTCCAACAAAATGAAGGGATACAACCTACAATACATCCATTGCAACTTCCTCTTCTCTCTACAGTCTCCACACACAATACATAGCTGTAATACAATGCCCTCATAAAAAAGGATTGCCTTCTAGGAAAAAATACCAACATAATCTCTATTATCAAATCTATGACCTAACAACGAACGATCCAAAATTACTATGAAAAAATAACATTTTATAATTTAAATGTGTATCTAAAATTTGGCCTTATGGCATTGACCTTGAACCCTCATTAGGGGGATAGCCCCCAGACCGCAAAGAGGGGGGTGGGGTAACCCCTTCTGCCCTCTTCACTACCCCCATAATGAAATGGGATCCCAATGCAATTACAAAAACAAAACAAAAATTAGATCTTAACAAGATTAGACTCTATTACGAACATAGGATTTAGAAGGGACACATCTTATGAGTTTCAAGAAAGCAAGACAAGTCTTTAGGATATAGGATTTTCTAGATTTGAAGGTAGGAGTGCAATTTGCAACATGAAATGAGGGAAAGGAAGTCTGCTAAGGTAAGATTATAGGATTTAGAAATGGGAACATAACATGTAAGGGATGCAAAGTGAAAATGGGAGTGGTAAGTTTACATGAAAAATGAATAGCAAGGGCATGGGGCATGGAGACACATTTCAATTCACAACACACATATTATAAAGTGAAATTGCACTCTATGGTCATGCCCTAATTGTATTGTGAGCCCCAGTGATGGAAATAGAGTTGACAACTACAAGTGGGAGGGATGATTCCATTGAACAAAATAATGGGAATCCATCAACCAAAAAAATGGTAGGGCATGGGGTTTAGAGGCACACTATAGTTTGCAACATGCAAATTATAAATTATAATTGCACTCCATGACCTAGACCCAATAAATATTAAGTGACTTGTAGAGGTGAGTGGTAGTTTTAAAAGTTGCAAGAAAGAGGTCTAATAAATAAACAATATGGGGTGTAAGGCATGAGGTGTACACCTAGCATAAAAATTGAAGTTGCAACCTTGCCTCAATAAAATTTGAATTTAGAAACATGTAAACTTGAATCAAAACCCTTGAAACATGGAATTTGAACACATAACAAATTGTAAGGAGCCAATAGAGGTAGATACACCAAAAGTATAAATATTAACTAGATCCCACCAAATGAGAATCTTATATTCATAAACAATGAGGTGCCAATTAGGGAACAAGGGTAGTAATGAGGCATGAAATCTACAAATTTGGGTGATAGGCCAACATAATTCACCATTTTATGTAAAGGAAAAACATCTCTTATAAAAATACAAGCTATTGAAATATATAAATAAATTAAATAAAATGAGCAGGGCCTATATTTTATAGTTGGGACAAGAAATGCGCACTTTAGTGGACTTGAAAAATAAATGTGTACCTTAGTGTCAATGAAGAGGAGGTGCAATTCTATGTGATAAATAACTAATATAATTTGACATTAAAATATGATGGAATTAGATTGAGACAACTTCTATTTGTAAAAATTACAATTATATGTGAATTGGGGTTTATCTCTACATTTACAAATTTGAACTTTGGGCGTGAATTTAATCCTATAACATAAATATGAGTGAACACTTGGTGAAACATTTTTACTTGCAAACAAATTTTTTTCCTTAAAGTTTGGACATGTAATAAATAGACTAGATGTGTTTAGGAACACATTTAGTGAGAGCTTGCTAAGTGAGGGTCTTCTCCTTATGAAAATCCCTTCAATCTAATTCAACAATTATTAATATAAGAGACAAATGTACAACATGCAATAAATGCATCGAGTAGTGCCCTAAATGGGAGCTATTTGGAACTTGGAACTTCGTAAAAGATGCAAAAGTGTGAAGTAATGTTTGAGTGCAAGAACTTGGGTTTTATACTTATGGAGATAAAAGAAAATGTAGTTGAAATATGATAGTGTAAACATAAGCAAGAGTGATTTTGGAGTAGTGAGTGATGCCAAATGACGAAAAGATCTTAAAGGTGATGTTATTTTATCCGTGACCTTAGACACACTATTTTAATGACTTGGCATGAGAATGATACCTAATGACTAGTTAGAGGGAGTTGATAAGGGCTCAAAATTAGAATTAGAATTTTAAACATTGAGGATCAAATCCATAAATTATGGAACTAAATCAAGTCAAATATGTGGTTGTATATTTGACCTTGGGAGGGGAACAAATAGTCTAAGAGTTGATAAATGTACAAAGATGAATTAAGTTTTATTTTTGGTAGCCAAGTATAAATTTTAGGTTAAAGAGGTAACAATTAATTCATAATCATGAATTATGGTTGAGTAATCAAAACATCCACACAAAGTGGAGTAAAATGAATGGTAAAAGTGTAGGGTATGCACTTCTCATCATTACACTTGAAATTTGGGAGAAAAAAAATTAATTTGAGCCTCGATAAATGTACATAGATTTATTTAGTTCTAGTTTTGATGTTTAAGTGGAAATTTTGGGTAAAGAAGGTGCAAGAGCAATCCAAATCATGAATTAAGACCAAGTCATGAATTAAGATCAAATACTCAAGACAACCATGTAAAGTGGAGCGAAATGAATGGTAAAAATGTAGAGTTTGCACTTCCCATCACAAGTGTGTAATAATGAGTTGTATTTGTGAAGTACACTCCATTTTAAATTATGGTGACTAATTTTTTTGTATTGATCAAAACTCTTACTATACCATTACACTTGATAATAAAGTATTTTTTAGTGGTCATGTGTCACCATTTGACCATTTTTGACATTTTTATGCCCTAATTTAACTATTTTTTAATCTTTATAAATGTTCAATTTGTCCAAATTTAATAAATATTCTTTATTCATAAAACAAGATTACCTCAAGATTTTTTTAATTCTTAAAGATAGAAATATATTGTACTAATAGCACTTGCACCAGAAGGGGTGCAAGGGTTATGCGGATAGAAAATTATATACAAGTTAATATGTTAGCAAGTACAATTTGATATGTAAATAGAAGATACATTAATTTAATTTACAATATTTTATGTATTGAATAGTATTTTTTATCTATATAATTTTGAAATACAATCTTAAAATACATACAATATTGTTTTTGTCATTCTATTGATCATGAAATATGAAGAATTTGAGAATCAATTATTTGTTACCCTAGTTGTTGATGGTGGCGCCTAAACTTCTACTAATTGCATACAATATTCTCTTCCACTTATCACTCCCCTCGTTAAACTTTTTCATAAACAACCACAATAAATTAATAAGATAATTTGCATTTTGTAGCTCATTCTTGTAGATTAATAATAGACATACATGTTCCTTCTTCATGAAAGTATATATTCTATATTTTCCTTCGTGTTTTCCCTTCTCTGCTTTTTTGTTTTTGTTGGTAATAATTGCTTCTTGGGAGAGGGATTGCCATGTCTTTGGCTTCCACTCTTCTGTGGTGCAAGCTTGGTGTTGATAACATGCATGCATCGCCAGTTTTACGACACCTTGTGACAAGTCCTCTATATTTAGCAACATAGTATGTAGTTGCTTATGACCTAAAATTCATCCTTGAGGTCAGCATATTCTTCTCCTTCTTTCTGTTTAATTAAGTTGCTTTGCTAAACCTTACATACCACACTTTCCAAGTCACGACCCTTGCAAGAAATGACATCACTTTACGAATTGTGCTTAGGTCTATTGCACCTCTCATTTGCTCTCTAATTATGTGTTTGGGTCATCTAACTCAAACTTCAACAACTCAATATGTGATTTGGCCACTCATTCCTTTATAACAGTATCTAAAGGAACATAGGTACCTCCTTGAAAAGGAAGCATCAATAATCTTACCAACCAGAGAATTTGAGATGTGTAATAAATAGACAGTGGCTTGAATAAGTCTTGTGTGTTTGAAATCTATCAAGTATAACTCTAGTTTGATGCACTTCAACTTTGGGACATTTTTTAAAAGATGGACTTGTATTGGTAAAATAATTAAAATTTCCCTCGCTTTTCCATTCTAGGCAAAGGAATTTCTACTATCAAAGCTTATTATTTTGTCGCTTGGCTTTATAATATGGTGATTTAAAAGATTGGTTCACATTTTTGTTAATTGACTTATGAAATATGTAACACACCATGATTTATGAGTTATCCAATTTTTTGAAAGGAAGTTTTCTTTTCATAGATGAATGCTATCGAAGCTTTGAACAAGTAGGAGAACAGGTGGCAAGAGAAGCAAGAATGATTGCATGCAAAAAACTGTTATGTGTGTAAATACTGTTGCCACTGAGGTTGGCCATGAACACCCTTGATAAATAGATGTGTCATCTAAAAAGAACCTGTGATTACAATAGGGTAAAATGGCAGGAATATGTACTCCCCACTATGCCTACACAGTGGTGTATGTGAAGGATGCGAGCAAATCTGTTGATTTCTACTCCAAAGCCTTTGGCCTCACTGTTCGTAGGCTCGACCATAGCCACATGTATATGCATTGGTCATAACATGTCGACTGTTCCATGTAAAAAAAAATTAACATGCATTTGTCTTCATATTGAGAACAAACTAGAACTCTGCTTCACCTATCATGATCTTGATGTTGCTTTCATGGTAATCACAGTTAACTTTTATTTGGAATTGATTTCTTTTTGTTTATGGAATGGAATAGATTTAGTAGTGTGAATACGGGTGCATCGTGTAGTGGAGAGATGAGCTGCAATGGTGGAAAAGTCAAAAGAGAGAGTGGGGTCAGAAACAGGGTTATGTTCGTGACATTGACGGTCATATTGTATGCTTGGGAAGCGTGGTTGTGGAACCCAAGACGTGATTTTTTTCTTAGTCTCAGTCTCATTAATTATAGTGGATATTTGAGTTATCCAGACTCTCATATTTTAGGGATTAGTTAGGACTCAACTTAATATACATATCAAATATTTTACTATATTCTTTAATTTGCATAAAATTGTTGATTATAGTGGATCTTTGAATTATCCATGTTCTTTGTAATTTTCCATGGATCTGTTATGACTCCAGTTACAAGCTTCCTTATGTTTTCCAATATTTCTTTGTTTTCTTAAAGTTCTTGATCATGGTGGATCTTTGAGTTACCTATATCTTCATTAGGATCTCCATAAATATGCTGAATATAAATGATGGATATGGATTCTGGCAGTTTTCTTCAACTAAGCCTTTCAAGAGGCCCAACAAAATCTGGTAAATCTTGTGTTCTATCAAAGTTTGATTGTGCTCTAGGATTGGGGCAAACATAGAATGAAATTATAGAAATTGTTATCAACATGGATAATACTCTTGTTGTACATGAGGGTTCTACTTCAACAAGGTGGAAGTTTGGGGGATACATCCCCTCTTTGCGAATGGCAAAGACATCAAAATCAAGGTTAGTATCTGCTATGCCATCTATTCAGAGGGATTTTGACCTCTTAGTAAGCATAAAAGGAGGAAGCAACCTTGCTAAATCATCTATAAGTGGTGTGTCTGGAATCACTGAAAAAAAGCAACGCACCACTAGTTCAAAGAAATGCCGATTCAAAGGATGTGGCATGGGAACTAGAGGCACATTAGGCTTGTGTATCACCCATGGTGAAGGGCATAGGTGCTAGAAAGCCGAATGCAATAAAGGGGCTGAAGGGAGGACGGTGTATTGCAAAGCTCATGGCAGAGGTCGTAGGTGTCAACAACTTGGCTGTACAATAAGTGCAGAAGGAAGAATATTTCATAATTTGGAAGGCCCCAATCTCCAAGAAAGGTCTCAATTTTCAGGAATGCTAGGACTTGAAAGTGTTTGTGGAAATTCATTTATGTAATGTAGGATCCGCAATGCCTTCCTTCAAGACTCTTTTCCAATTCCATAACAATCTCTACATTGATTCTAATAGTTCGCCTTCTGCAATGTTATTTGACAGCATTTATCAACACATATCAGTCTACAACATGTGCCGCAGCCTTTCTTGACATTTATGTAATGCCCATTGGGCTTATTAAATATGTAACTATCCTTTCTTGACTTTCAAGTTTTGCATTTAGTTTTATGGTTGAGTTATTGGTCATTATGGTTGTGTGCCATAACTCCTTTGTAAATCTGGAACTCTATATATTGATGCCCTGCCTCTTCTTCTCTAAGGCAATTTGGGGCTTTTGTATGTTTGCTTGTTTTGTGATCAGTAGATCACTTTGTTTGTTTATTTTGCCTTCATCTGGTATCAGAGCCAGCTCAAGAGATTGCAGTCCCTCAGAGATATTTGCCCAGTCAAAAGGAAACTGCTGTATATGTTTTGTGTTGTCTGCAGGTTGAAAGGAGGCGTGCAGGCTGAGAAAATCGTGTGTGAAAATTTCTTTCTGAATCTTGCTGTGTGAAGAGGCATCCAAACTGTGGAAAGAGCCGTCGATTTCTGTTGCATAAAGTCTAGCATTTGCAAGGAGCGGCTGTTTTAAAGAAGCGGCGTTTGAAATCTTTCAAGGCTGCAGACTGCTGGAGAAGGAGAAGCTTGCGTGTAAAGCTTTCTTTCCTTTTGATTTCAGTTGAAAAGTTTAAAAGATATTTTTAGGAATTGAAACTTCACATCCACGTGGAAGTTCATTTCATAAAAATTCATAAAAGCTGTTTTTTTATTTTAAGAAGGATAAAGTCTTAAATTCTAAAAGCTACGTGGAAAGTAGTTTTATCTTTCTTTTAAAAGAAGAGATCATAAGTAGTTAAAGCATTATCTTAAATATTTTTTGAATATTAAGATTTGTCTTTAAATCATAACAAAGAGGTTATATGAGAAAGTGATGTATTAAAAAATAAGAATTTTCTTTAAAGGGTTATCGAAAGTGTTCTTTTTATGTAAAGTGAATATTGTGTAATTAAGTGCATTATCGGTTGCAACCAACACTTAATCTTGAAAAATCAATATAATATAAAAATCTTTTTGTGTGGGTCCTATTTGAAAGGACAGGGAGAGTATCCATTTGCAGAGATCTCTCTAAAGTTTTTTGTGTTGAGCCGTTGAGTTATTGTGCACATTACTCTTATGGCAAATATGGCAGGAAATGTTATGTCTAACATGCTAATTCCCGTATTTGAAGGAGACAACTTTACATATTGGTGTACTAGGATGCAAACCCTACTCAAATCCAAAGATTTGTGGGAAATTGTACAAGTAGGGTATGTAGAACTAGATACAATTACATTTAATGCATTAAATGATCAACAAAAAAGAGAATACAAAGCAAGTATAAAGAAGGATAATGAAGCCTTATTTCTGATTCAAGGTGCAATTAATCAAGCTATTTTTCCTAGGATAAGTGGTGCTATTCATTCTCAGCAAGCATGGAAAATATTGAATAATGCATATCAAGGTGCGCAAATTGCAAAATTACAGACAATGAGGAAAAATTTTGAGAACGTAAAGATGACTACTAGTGAATCTGTGAATGAATTTCTAACAAAGGTAGAAGGTCTAGTAAGTCAAATGAAAATTTTAGGGGAAGATGTAGATGACAAGCATGTCATTGAGAAAATTTTAAGGAGTTTGATTTCTAAATTTGATGGTGTGGTTTCTACAATTGAGATTTCCAAAGATCTCACAACTATGCACATAGATGAACTAAGTGGAATATTGTTAACTGCTGAAGAAAGGATGAAAAGTAATGAAGAAAGTCTAGAACAAGCATTTTCCTCTAAAGCAAGCATAAGAGGAAAAAGAAACACATTTTTTAGGAATCAAAATAAGAATGAATACAAAGGTGAATCCAGTAATTTTAGAGGAAGAGGCAATAATTTCAGAGGAAGAAGTAGCAACTTCAGAGGTATTGGAAGAGGAAGAGGTAGAAACAATGGGGGAGACTATGATAAAAATAATGTCCAATGCTTTCATTGCAACAAGTTTGGACACTATGCATTAGAATGTTGGAGTAAACAAGGTGAAACAGAAAAAAGAAATGCTCATAGTATTGTTGAAAATAAACAAAACTTGTTTATGTCTTGCTTTAATGCAAATGCTAGTGAAAATAATGTATGGTATATTGATTCTAGATGTTCTTCACATATGACATCTAATGAGCATTTATTTGTCAATTTGGATGAAAAACATCAAAGTACAGTTGTACTAGGAGATAATCAATCTCATGGAAGCAAAGGTAAAGGTACAATTGCAGTTACAACAGAATATGGTGAAGTTAAACATATTAATGAAACACTATTGGTTCCGGCACTAAAAAAGAATTTGTTGTCTGTTGGACAAATGCTAGAACAAAATTATCAAGTGACTTTTGATAAGAATGAGTGCATAATAAGAGACAAGTTAAAAAGGAATGCAGTTGTTGCAAGAGCAAGGATGACAGGTGATAGGATGTTTCCTCTTCATTTCACTCATGGAAACCAAGCATTGAGGTCTAGTGAAATGAATGAAAGTAAAATTTGGCACCAAAGATATGGTCACCTCAACTTTAGTGGGTTAATTTTGCTAAAGAGATTAAAAATGGTTGAGGGTCTACCTTTCATTGAAAATACAAAAGAAGTGTGTGAAGAATGTGTTGTCGACAAACAACACAGAGTTAGCTTTCCAATTGGTAAATCCAGTAGAGCTAAGCAACATCTTGAGATAATCCATACGGATTTGTGTGGTCCTATGGAAACACCTTCTTTGAATAAATCTAAGTATTTTCTCACCTTCATTGATGATTACTCAAGAAAAACTTGGGTATATTGTTTGGTTTCAAAATCAGAAGTGTTTGAAAAATTTGTAGAATTCAAGAAGTTGGTTGAGAAACAAAGTGGTAAGTACATCAAAGTGATAAGGTCAGACAATGGAGGTGAATACAAATCAAATCAGTTTCTAGATTTTTGCAAAAATCATGGAATCAAGAGAGAGTTCACTACTTCCTACACTCCACAACAAAATGGAGTTGCTGAAAGGAAGAATAGGACAATTGCTGAAATGGCAAGGAGCATGATGAAAGAGAAGAATTTAGATAAAAGTTATTGGGCAGAAGCAGTATGCACAACAGTGTATCTTCTAAATAGAAGTCCTACAAAAGCAGTTAAAGGAATGACTCCTGAACAAGCATGGTCTGGGGTAAAGCCAAGTGTTAATCACTTGAGAGTATTTGGTTGTGTTGCTTATGCACACACACCAAAAGAAAACAGGTCTAAGTTAGATGATAAAGGCCTAAAATGTATTTTTATTGGGTATGGATCCGAAAATAAAGCATATAGATTGTATGACTAAATAGGAAAGAAGCTTGTTATAAGTAGAGATGTGGTATTCAATGAAGCAACAAAATATAGCAAGGAAAATGAAACAAAGGGAAAAGAGATAATGATTGATGAAGTTGAAGAAGGAGAAGAAGAAGAAAATGAACCTGAGTCTTCTAGTACAGGAGCAAGAAGGTATCAAAAATATCAAAGAAGAATAGAAAAGAATCATCCATCAACTCTTATGTTGGATTCAAATTTTGAGAAAATGACAACAAGATCACAAGCAAAAGTGAATTATGCTTTGATGACTCAAATCATGGAAAATAATGAACCACAAACATTTGAACAAGTTCAAGAAAAAGAAGAATGGGTTGAAGCAATGCATAGTGAGATAGAAACAACTGAAAGGAATGACACATGGGATTTGGTTTAGGTACCTCCTAGTAAGGAAATTGTTGGTACAAGATGGGTGTATAAAACTAAGTATAAATCTGATGGAAGCATTGATAAGCATAAGGCTAGATTGGTGGCCAAAGGATACACTCAACAGGAAGGTATTGATTACACTGAAACATTTGCACCTGTAGCACGCATGGATACTATCAAATTGGTTTTGGCTTTGGCAGCTCAGCAGAGTTGGATAGTTTATCAAATGGATGTAAAGAGTGCTTTTTTGAATGGATATATTGATGAGGAAGTGTATGTTTCTCAACCTAGAGGTTTTGAAATACCCTCTAAAGAGCATTATGTTTACAGATTAAAGAAGGCCTTGTATGGTCTTAAGCAAGCACCAAGAGCATGGTATTCAAGGATAGACTCATACCTACAACAGAAAGGTTTCTTAAGAAGTCAATCAGATCCAAACCTTTATATTAGGAGCTCAGATAAGGATATTTTTATCTTAGTTCTCTATGTTGATGATCTTATCTACACTAGGAACAATTCAACTTTATTTGCAGAGTTTAGAGCAGCTATGGTTGCTGAATTTGAGATGACAGATTTGGGACAGATGCACTATTTTCTTGGTATAGAAGTATGGCAAAACAAAGATGAAATTTTCATGTCTCAGAAAAAATATGCTTCAGACATCCTACAGAAATTTCAGATGAATAGTTACAAACCAGTTGCAACACCTATTGAAGTTGGACTTAAATTGTCTAGCTTAGATGTGTCAGATCTAGTGGACCCTACTTTATATAGATAGTTGATTGGTAGTTTGATCTACTTAACTACTACTCGACCAGATATCACTTATGTAATGAGCTTGGTATCTAGGTTCATGTCAGAACCTAAGCAAACACATTGGAATGCAGCTAAGAGGATTCTTCGATATGTCAAAGGGACATTGAGTTATGGACTCAAATTTCAGTATTCAGAGGATAGCAAGTTGGTTGGTTATACAGATTTAGATTGGGCAGGCTCCACAGATGATCGAAAGTCTACTTCTGGTTACACTTTCAGTCTTGGTTCTGCAACTTTCTCTTGGAAGTCCAAGAAACAACCAACTGTCTCACTTTCTACAGCAGAGGCCGAGTATAAAGCTGCAACATCAGCAGCTTGCCAAACAGTGTGGTTGAGATGACTATTGGAGGATTTGCACCAGATACAGAATGGACCTACTTTGTTGTACTGTGACAACAAGAGTGCTATACAAATGACTAAGAATCCAGTGTTTCATAGTAGGACCAAACATATTGAGATTCAACATCACTTCATCAGAGAGTTAGTTCAACAGGGATTGATTGAGATTGTGTACTGTAGTACAGAAGATCAGCTAGCAGATATTTTCACAAAGTCTCTAGCTCGTGAAAGGTTCCAGAAACTCAAAAATCTACTTCATGTTCTTCCCAATGGTCATTATGGGGGAGAATGACAACATTTATCAACACATATCAGTCTACAACATGTGCCGCAGCCTTTCTTGACATTTATGTAATGCCCATTGGGCTTATTAAATATGTAGCTATCCTTTCTTGACTTTCAGGTTTTGCATTTAGTTTTATGGTTGAGTTATTGGTCATTATGGTTGTGTGCCATAACTCCTTTGTAAATCTGGAACTCTATATATTGATGCCCTGCCTCTTCTTCTCTAAGGCAATTTGGGGCTTTTGTATGTTTGCTTGTTTTGTGATCAGCAGATCACTTTGTTTGTTTATTTTGCCTTCATTATTTCCTATACTCCTCAGCATTTTTTCATGGTTTAACAACTTCAATACGATCTTATTTATAACAAATACTGGGTGGTTAGTCTCCTGCAGTCGGTGAACAGTGGTGCTAAAGATAAGGATAAGAATGAACAACTGACTTACCTCAAGAATTGTGTCGTGCTCTCAATGATGCTGATGAGAAAAACTACAGTTTGGATGATAAATAAGATTTAATTTTACAAGATTTGAATTTGCAAGATTCGCTTTCATCTAATCCAGAGATTTGATTTACTTTGATTTCAACATAGTTTTACGTCCAGTTTGACGGTGTGAGATTTTCATTTGATTGAAACCATTGCGAGAAAGTTTAGTATTTGCCAACATGAGATAGGTTTCGGTGGAAAATTCCTACTATATATAACTTATCGACTAATTATATAAAAAACTATTCCTAATCTCCTTGGTTTATTTAAGATTATTTTTATTTCCTATATTCAATTAATTTTAATATCTTTATTTAAAATTCATATATTAATAAAAAATAAAATACATCATCTTAGAATATATATATTATTAATAAAAAATAATCGCTAAATTAAAAATTCTAAAATTCTATTTCTAATAATGAATTTTCTCCATAAATTATTGTACTTACATTTAATCAATTCCTCACTACCGTTAACTTAAAAAACTTCATATCACACTGTAGTGGACGTTCTAGAATCTCTTTCATCCTAGGAGAGCACCCAAATCAAAATTAGTGGTGGGTGAGGAGAGTACCATTATCCACGCTAACATGGGGTCACTTGCTCTCCTAGCACAAGTGCCTTCACAATGGCAGAACAAACCCAAGTGTAGCAGTGGATGCCATCTCTCCATTTCCAAGAACAGAAACCTGCAGCTTCTTGTTAAGTGCAGCAGCAGCAGCAGCCCTGATCCCCAACTATCTCAAGACCTTAATTTGCAGAAGAAAGCAGAAAAATCAGATGAAAAGGAAGAAAAAATTGAGGTGGGTTGGAAGAGAACCAAGCCCATAGTGTTTGAGAGGCCCAAGGGCGCTGCCATTTTAGCGGTTCTCACCAGATTCGGGGATGTCATGGACCAGAAGTTTGGTTCTGTGAGCACCCTCGCCAAAGTTGGGGGCATTGTGGCGGAGAAAGTAAAGGAGGAGGCGGACGTTCTCAGAGGCGGGGATGATATGTTAGAGCTCAAGCTTAATGAGCTTATAAGAGTGGTGAAAATCATGGAAATTGACCTTCGCTTTGCTAGTGCAGCGCGTAAAGAAGAAACACTATCTCAGAGACTGGATGAGGCGCGCGCCCATTGTAAGCAGGCCATATTTATTGCAAATGCTCTCTAACATGTTCTTTAATATATATATACAATAAAAAGTGGACAATTGGGTGCTGGGTTTGGTTTTCTAGTGTGGATTCATCATCTACATATACTGTATTTAGTTAGAGTTTGTAAATACCATTTTGTGCTCAGTGTTTTGAATTAAAATATCAACAGAGCATGTTTGTTTGTGATGTTAAAAAATTAATGGAACCTGTGCACCTATTCTCTTTTCTGGCACTTTGCCCTCATGGTTGTATTCTTAGGTTTACGAAATACAGATTTATTCCTGTTCAGCTTTGGGAGATTTAATTACAGTATTATTATCTTCTGGGCATATGTTTGTTGGGTTATTTCAAACCGTAAATAATTTTTCTAAGTTTAATCGTCATTCCTAGCAAGAGTTCCCTGCAATGCGCTGCTGCTCTACATCTTGTTGACGCGCACCTACACATGAACCTTATCTGCCCTGCCATGGTTTCTTTGTGATAGAAATTCTGAATCCTGGGCACAATAATTGTTTTTAGGAAAATGACCTCTAGGGCACAATTGCTCTTCCCATTACAAGCTAGGTTTTGAAGCCAACAGCACTCAATCGCATTATGAAGCAACTTACCAAGCCTGAAAAATGGCCTGTAATGGCCACACAAATCCTTTCCCTACCATCACGGAAACTTGCTTTTGGGCTACATGTCTTATCTGGGTTTGTCGATTGTTACTTCAGGACACCTGCACAAGCCACATTCTATTTGAGACATCCTAGCCCTCACAATTTTTTTCTCTTACTGCATCCTAAAGCCAAAACTGACACTGATACCCTGCTAGAAGACACATAAAGGCTAGGATCCAAATCAGGGATCCCCCAATTGGCCTAGCCTGACTTTACCATTATATCTCCTGTTTGGGTTATTTGATCCAGAGTCTATGTCATTATCTCTAAACTAAAACATTGCCTAAGATTCACCACCTCCTCCTATATACATTAGCATCATAAAAATCACAGCCTACTTGAGGCCCCCTTGATGCTTCCTAGGCAACTTTGAATTCAATACCTTGTTGGAAACATTGATATGCTAGGATCTGCTTAGGACTATTTTACTACTGAGCTACATGTCCTCTGTGGCTTCTTGTCATGATCCTAAATTGACCACTGCTGAAACCGGAGAGAAAACTGTTGATAATAAATGGATAATGCTATGGTTTCTAAATTTAGAAACCTGAAATTGCTAGAATGAGAAGCTAATCTGGAATTTTGGATTGTTAAAACTCTGAAAATAGTTTTAGAAATCTAAAATTGCTAGATAAATAAACTAAATCGGAAGCTTCTGCAAAACAGGACTATGTAACTGCTGCATGTAAAACTCAGAACTGTAGTTGCTGAAAAAACCAGACTGAAGTATTTTTCTAAGCATTGGAATAAATATTCAAAATAGACGAACAGTTCACATTATGACTATAATAACCACCCTTGGTTAGTACTATTTTTTCTCTTCACATAAATCACATTATGACTGTAATAACCACCCTTGGTTAGTACTATTTTTTTTCTTCACATAAATCACATTATGACTGTAATAACTACCCTTGTTTACTACTATTTTATTTTTCTTCATATAAATTATAGTTCTAATTTCTAAAATAGATTAACAGATTACATAATGACTGCAATAACCACCCTTGGTTACCACTAATTTTTTTTCCTTCATATAAATTATAGTTTTGTTATTGAAGTGTAGCACATCACATATCTTGGTAATATATCTACTTCATGGAATTCGAATAAAATGACCAAACTAATTAATATGTTCTAGTTCTTAACTTTCTCACTGGCGTTTGTCCACATTAAATTGTCATGCTGAGTATTTCTATAACTTAATAATTTATTCCAATTTTGAAGTGCTAGCTTTGTAACCTTGTCAAACCATGGCAATGACAACAATTTTATGCCACAAACGTACATTCTTGCACTAAATAGTTCAAGCTCTCTATATCATGACATATCTCTAGATCAAGACCTATTCCTTGGGGAACCAATTCTTTGGGCCTGCCCACGTATTCCATTAAGGGGATCAAAGGCTCCATAGCTCACACACAATAATAGAAAAAATAAAATAATCCTTGCAGTTAGGTTGGGATGTTCAATCTCTCTTTTGAATCACTACCATCAATTGAGCTTATACTTAGCATAGAATCTATGTGCAGTCGTATGATAACAAGTGTATCATAAGTAGATATTATTATGTCAACAACAATTTATGAACACAAATCCACATAGCGATTAGATGGCAATAGGAAATGGATGTGAGCTTGCTACATGCATCTTCCTATTATTCGGTTCACTAACATATAAGGCCTTTAAGTGACCAAAAAAAAGAATAGTATTGGTACATCACATAATACATCACGGGTCCATCCTTATTCTATTTCAATGACAAGATAAGCATCCCATACTACCTATCATTATTGACAAGGGAATAAAGTAACAACCCACAACTTGTTGAATCATTGAGTCAGTGGATCCTAACATCAATTGTTTGCAAACCACTAGCAAAGTTAGTCCAACTTGGAATAGGGTAGCTCATGGCATCTATTGCCTAACTAAGCCCTATCATACCATGGGTAGCTCTTGCCATATATCGCCTATGTGCTTCTAGTGAAAGCCGAATGAACACTAGGATAAGAGGATTAGCTCTTGACATATTTCACCTGCATGCTATTGATGAATGTTGGCTAGATTGTACCTATGCCAAACTGATTTCCGACATGTGGAGTTGTCTTAGATACACATAATGAAGGCGTCTTATGGTTTTACTTCACCTAGGACTAGTGGTTATGCTATCAACCACCTAGATAGGTTTAACAACTAAAACAATAAGAACCAAACATCAAGCAAGACACAACTCTAACAATACACACATTCCTTTTGATTCACTAGTGCCTATACTAAACTCCTGAGATTGATAGATCATAGTGTCTATTGCTTGCATGCTACTAGTGAAATCATATCTAATCCCTATAAAAATCAATAGCTTTTAGCATCCATTTGCATGCTACATGTGAAAGTTAGCTAACCCTATGATATCTCCAACTACTTTGGTTGGCAGAGCATGCTTTTTTGACTGCTATCATTCTAGAAGTTATTGCTAAGCTTAGCTAATAAGTAGTTCATAGGATTTCAAAATTAGCGTACACCTAAGGTAGAGTAGGAGAAACTGCATTTTAAGAGAACAATTGTCCTCTAGCTACGCCCTTGTAATTTGTCTATCTTTCAACCTTGGTTGTGATGCGATATAAGGCAACTTCCATATCTATTTTTATTCTAACATTTTGGTATTCAAAAGGTACATGGAAACCAATCTAACACATACTGTCCCAAGGATTCACACATCTTATATTAGTTGATCTTGTTATATTTCCACATAAAGTGATCCATTAACCTATACACGTGGTCCTATAGTTTTTGGAGTTAATTTACCAATAAGCAAACAATGCATTAAGCCAACCTAAACTAGCTTACAACTAAACACATATACATAAGCCAATACAAACTTATAAATTAAGTAATCTCAAAGGTCATCTACTTCACTCACTTACCATTTCACATATTACAAGGGAAACACATTCTAAGCACTTACCAAGTTTTCTTCTTTAAGATCAAGCCTCAATTATGGTGAGTTCTTGGTTTACAAATTCCTTTGATTCATAATGTTTCATTTTCCTAGTTATTCTACAAAGTATTACCTCAAGTTTCATGTCAACTAGAGACGAGCTCCATTAGATCTCCTTGTCAAAATGTTCTTCAAGGTAGTTTGAAATGCATTTAAGATATAGTCTAGAAGTAATTGTTTATTTTGGAACTCTGAATTATAGTTAGTAATACTATTTATATTAGGGCATGTTAGAAGGTTGGATTAAGGTTTTGGTGGGGCACATATTCATATATGCCACATATGAGATTACTTATTTAATGGCTTCTAAATTTAAAGATGTAATTTCTAAGACCTTGGAGCATGTGGCCCTACAATGAAGTTTACCACCTTGCATTTCCGTATCCTAATTACTTTACCACCTTGTATTTCTGTATCCTAATTATTATAAATTTCTTGCTCATGAAGTAGTATTGATCATTAGAAGTTCCTTGCAGTCAACTATGATAGATCAACATAATCTCATATTAATTCTACTCTAATCTCAAATTAGCACTATTAATTTATACCTCATAATATCCTTAACTTTAAAATCTACAATTATAACTTAACTTTGAATTCCACTAGGCATCTTATAAAGTAAAATATTTCACTTTAATGATGAATGGCCAAGCCTATGGGAGATTCACTTCTAAAGCAATACCTTATCGTGTGCATGCATATTGGAAATTTTTAAATAATTAAGATGTGGCACAATATACCACTTTAGTATTGGGGGAAGGGGATAATTTAATTAATGTAATATAAGTAGGTAGTGGGGGTTAGGAAACATGTGCAATAGGAGGTGGGGTGCTTGTAAGTGGCATTCCAAATCCTCTTAAAATCACTTTGCACACATTAGTTAGAGAAAATCCATTCACTATGTTACTCTTGCCAAGATTGCGAAGCTCTCTTTTTTCTACACCACATGGTCTTGTATTATGTCAAAGTCTCATAATCTCACGTGCACCTACTTAATCTCAATTGTAATGCAATTATCAAAAGAGGCAATAGACACACTATGTGTTGGGAAATGAGGTGTCTCAACCTTGCTGCATATTTCCCGTAATAGTTATTTTTATTTAATATTTTTTCCTACAGCTGTTCCACACTGTTGGTGCATTGAAAATTGGTTTATTAGTTGTCATAAGATGCCCATGTGATAGTATATCATGGAAGGACTATTATTAGAGATTCTATGACAGTTTTTATAACATCTATAAGGGTCAAAAATAGGGGATTTCATTTTGGACGTGAGAGCTTATTTTAGACTGGAATCTTGGTAAGAGAAGCCAAGCACATGGTTTTGTAAACCGTTGGTGGTTTCTTGTATTGCCAGAAGTCTATAAATTGGAGGCTTGAGGAGTAGTTTGTGTGAGAGTTTGCAAGTATTGTTGTGCTGTTGGAATGCTGCCAAAATTCTTCCAGAGTTGTTTACTGGTGATACTCTTGTAAAAGATTTGCTTTGCAAGTGTATGTAATCTTGGTTTTGGATTTGGAATACATTGAGCAGGTTTTGGAGTGTGGGGTTTTTCACCCGAAAGGGTTTTCCCCACGTATATCTAGTGTTTTGTGTTTGCACTGTTTATTTCATGTTATGAATGTGTTTCTTAATTTTCTGTAACTATTACATTAGTTTTAAAGTTTTGCATAGTGTTTCTCCTCAAGATTGGCGTAGGAAATTGTTTCCGCTACTCTAATTTCCTTACAAATGGTATCAAAGCTTGATCACCTTTGGTTTTAGTTGTGGGTTTGTTGGGTTTTTTGAGCTAATCAAGGTTTTGAGTGGGAGCTTGTGCAGAGGATACTTTGTGATCTTGTTGCAGATATATTTTTCGAATGGCGAGCATATCTGAGAGGATTGAGGTAGAGAAGTTTTCCGGTACAAACTTTGAAATGTGGAAGCTGAAAATGGAAGATTTGTTGATTGATCGAGATCTATGGGATGCAGTGGATGCAAATGTCCAGAGGCCTACAGATGCAACTTTGGCTGTAAAATGTGATGTAATGGATAGAAAAGCTAAAGGTCTCATTAGATTGTGTCTTGCAGATTCAATCCTGATAAATGTCCACGAAGAACCCACTTCGAAGGATCTTTGGAAGAAGTTGGGTGAGATATACCAAGCCAAATCTCTAGTAAATAAGATTTTCTTGAGGAAGAAGTTGTATTCCTTGAGAATGGAAGAAGGTGGATGAATTTATGAGCATCTTGAAACATTCAATATGCTAGTGACTCAGTTGACCTCAGTTGGGGTTAAGATGGACGAAGAAGAAATGTGCCAAACTTTGCTATGTTCGCTGCCAGACTCATGGGACAGCCTTGTCATGGCCATTGGGAGCACTTTTGTTGTCTTGAAGATGGAGGATGTTGTTGGTTCTCTACTCTCCGAAGAGATGAGAAGGAAGGTCTCTTTGAACGCCAAAGAGGCTTTGAGTGTTTGAGGAAGACAAAAAGAACGAGGCAAAGATGAGAAGCAGTGTGGCATTTCTAAGTCCAAAAATAAGGGGAGATCAAAATCTCCTGGTAAGTCCAAGGTAATATGCTGGAACTGTGGCAAACCCGGACACTTCCGAAAGGACTGTAAAGAAGAGAAGAAAAAGAAGAAGCAAGATTTTGATTTTGAGTCTGAAAAGGAAGATGGAGATGCCTTTATTGCAGCCTTGGCCACTCTTGCAGGTGATAATGTATGGTTGATAGACTCAGGTGCATCTTTCCACATGACTCCTAACAAAAACTGGTTTAATAAGTATGAAAATTATGAGGGTGGTAAGGTGTATTTGGGTGATGATTCTTTCCTTGATATTGTTGGTCGTGGTAGTATTCATGTGAAGTTTATTGATGGTAGAGTTAGACGATTTGATGGTGTCTTGCATATCCCATGACTAGCAAGAAATTTATTATCTGTTAGCAAGCTAATAGATGCGGGTGTGCATGTATAGTTTTCTAAAGAAGGTGTGAAAATGGTGAGAGGTACTATGGTGATAGTAAGAGGAAGCACATTGGGTACATTGTACCAGCTCGATGCATGCACAGTTGAGTGCAATAGCACTTCTGATAAGATTAAGCCAGAAACTACTTCGCTAAAAAAAGAGAAGGTTTCCTCTTCTGTGGATGGTCGTGGCTTTTGGGTACCCAAGGGTGCTCTGTCTACTGAATCAAAGTTGCCTGCAAAGAAGACCATGTTATGGAACCGAAGGCTTGTCCATATTGGAGATAAGGGTTTAAAAGCCCTAAAAAATAAGAACCTCGTTGAGGGGTTGAATGATTGCAATCTAGAGTTTGATTTCTGTGAACATTGTATTTATGGTAAACAAAACTGCGTTCAGTTTTACTGGTCTTCTCATAAGTTTTAATGTATTTTGGATCTGATTCACTCTGATGTATTTGGTCTTGTTGATGTTGCTTCTATTGGGAAATCAGTTTATTATGTTACTTTCATTGATGATTTTAGTAGGAGAACATGGGTATATTTTTTAAAGAGTAAATCTGAAGTTTTCAGTCATTTTAAGGAGTTCAAGGCTATGGTAGAAACTCAAACTGAAAAGAAAATTAAATGTTTGAGGACTAACAATGGCAGTGAGTACTGTTATGCAGATTTTGACAGATTATGTACAGATTGTGGGATTAAAAGATAAAAGACAACTCTGTATTCTCTGCAATAGAATGGAGTTGCAGAAAGAATGAACAGAATGTTGATGGAGAAGGCTAGGAGTATGTTGAGTGGAGCTGATCTAGAACAAAAGTTTTGGGCTGAAGCTGTTGTCATTGCTTGTTATTTGATAAATAGATCTCCTACATCATCGCTTGTTGATAAAACACCAATGGAGGCGTGGTTGGGGAAAAATCCTTCACTTAAACATCTGAGAGTTTTTGGTTGTGAGGCATATGCACATGTGCCTAAGGAGAAGAGAACAAAATTGGATTCTAAGGTTGTCAAATGTATCTTCACCGACTACAACTATGGTGTGAAAGGATACAAACTTTGGGACCTTGTTGCACAAAAGGTAATTTATTCTAGAAGTGTTATTTTTAGAGAGACTAAATCTTCTCCTGTTAATTTTCAGCCAGAACAACATAAATAAATTGAACAAGAAAATGATGTGGTTCAAATTCCTTCTACGCTTGAGGAAGTTGAATCGATACCCCAAAATAGACAAGAAGTTGAGGAGAGCTCATCAAGCTTTGAAGAGGAGGAAGAAGTGGAAGAACCTCCACCTCAGCTTATTCGAAGGTCTATAAGGCAAAGACAACCACCTCAAAGGTATGGGTATTCACCTGATGATTGGAAGTGTATATTTGCTTTGAGTACTAACGTTGATGGGTATATTTGCAAGAGGCTTTGGATATGAATGATGCAGAGTCCTGGAAATTAGCCATGGATGAAGAGATGGCAGCTCTTAAAAAGAATGAAACATGGGACCTTGTACCATTGCCTGAAGGTTGAAAATTTGTTGGATGTAAATGGGTGTTTAAGAAAAAGATTGGTTCAGATGGAAATGTTGAAAAGTAGAAGGCACGGTTGTTTGCGAAGGGATTCTCTTAAGTTGAGGGTATTGATTACGGTGAGATTTTTTCTCCTATTGCTAAAATGACATCCATTCGGTTTTTATTATCTATTGCAGCAGCTTATGATCTAGAGGTGGAACAAATGGATGTGAAAACTATGTTCCTTCATGGTGATTTGGAGGAAGAAATTTATATGACACAGCCAGAGGACTACGTGGTAAAAGGTAAAAGCAAGTTGGTTTGTAAGTTAAAGAAATTTCTATATGGCCTTAAACAAAGTCTTAGGATGTGGTACTAGAAGTTCGATACATATGTTTTGAGTTTGGGATTTGTGCGGTTTAAATCTGATCATTGTGTATATTTTAAATCTGATGGTGATTGTTTCCTAGTAATTGTGTTATATGTTGATGACATGTTGTTTATTGGGAAAGGAAAAGGTTTGATTGCAGAATTGAAATCTCAACTTTGTGAAATTTGAAATGAAAGATCTTGGTGCAACAAAACACATACTTGGGATGGAGATTAGAAGAGATCGTGAGAACAAAAAGCTATGGCTTAGCCAAAGTAAGTATGTTTGTTCAATTTTGTAAAGGTTTAACATGCAGGATTGTAAACCACTTTGTGTTCCTGTTGGATTGGGAACGAAGCTCTCTATTTCACAATGTCCAACATCCCCATCGGAGGTGGAAGACATGAGTAGAGTGCCTTATCAGAGTGCAGTAGGAAGCTTAATGTATGCTATGGTTTGTACAAGACCAGACATTGCCCAAGCAGTGGGAGTTCTTTCTCGTTTTATGTCTAATCCTGGAAAAGTGCATTGGGATGCAGTTAAGAGGGTTTTCAGATATTTGCGGGGTACAACAGAGTACTCTATATGTTTTCATGGTATAGGAGATCAACATTCCATGAGTATTCGGGGTTTTGTGGATTCAAATTGGGCTGGTGATGTCGATAGCAGAAGGTCCACCAGTGCATATGTGTTTACTCTTAATGGTGGTGCAATCAGTTGGATGAGCAAGCGACAGGCTGTGGTCGCTTTGTCCACTACTGAGGCAGAGTATATGACAGCTACTCATGCCTATAAAGAAGCCATTTGGTTGAAATGTTTGTGTTCAGATATTGGATTTAAATAGGGTGCAGTTACACTTTATTGCTACAATTAGAGTGCAATCTGCCTTGCGAGGAACCCGACTTTTCATGCTAGGACCAAATACATTGATGTTCAGTATCACTTCATGAGAGATATGGTTGAGGATGGCAAGGTGAAATTGGAAAAGGTAGAGATAGTGGCGAATGTTGTAGATGCATTAACTAAACCTGTGAGCACAACAAAATTCAGGTGGTGTTCCGAGTCTATGGGTTTTTTTGGCCCTTAGCAGTTGATCCATGGTATTTTTCCCTTGGCCCTGCAAGGTATTCGACAAGTGGGAGAATGTTGGGAAATGAGGTGTCTCAACCTTGCTGCATATTTCCCGTAATAGTTATTTTTATTTAATATTTTTTCCTACAGCTGTTCCACACTATTGGTGCATTGAAAATTGGTTTATTAGTTGTCATAAGATGCCCATGTGATAGTCTATCATGGAAGGACTATTTTTAGAGATTCTATGATAGTTTTTATGACATTTGTAAGGGTCAAAAATAGGGGATTTCATTTTGAACGTGAGAGCTTATTTTAGACTAGAATCTTGGTAAGAGAAGCCAAGCACATGGTTTTGTAAACTGCTGGTGGTTTCTTGTATTACCAGAAGTCTATAAATTGGAGGCTTGAGGAGTAGTTTGTGTGAGAGTTTGCAAGTACTGTTGTGCTGCTTGAATGTTGTCATACTTCTTCCAGAGTTGTTTACGGGTGATACTCTTGTAAAAGACTTGCTCTGCAAGTGTATGTAATCTTGGTTTTGGATTTGGAATACATTGAGCAGGCTTTGGAGTGTGGGGTTTTTCACTCGAAAGGGTTTTCCCCACATATATCTAGTGTTTTGTGTTTGCACTGATTATTTCATGTTATGAATGTGTTTCTTGATTTTCTGTAACTATTAGATCAGTTTTAAAGTTTTGCATAGTGTTTCTCCTCAAGATTGGCGTAGGAAATTGTTTCCGCTACTCTAATTTCCTTACACTATGTTCATACATGCTCAATATAATTCTACATCAGTTTCCTAAAACTAGTTATTGGACCCCTTTTGGTAATGCCATGACCCTACCCAAAAGAATCACCGAGAATGTCTAACTTACATTATATTTTAGATTAATATGATAATATAATTAAAATATCTCTTATTAGGGAGCTTCACTATTGGAGTTGGTGTGGCAAGGGTTTGGGGATTGAGATGCATAAGTGTTTTTAAATTAAAGGTTTTTGTAGGATGACATGTTTTTCAACTCATCTAGGTTTTATATGTTGAGGCATTATTGTATGGTATATCAATCAAATCTAGTTTTGAGTCAAATGTAGGTGTGGGTAGCATCCTTGGATGATAGGGTAGAAAGAGTAAGGGGATATAAAAATGTAATAAAAATAATAGGTACATAAGATACCTAGTGAAAATAAGGAGGTATTTTAATTACACTAATGTATACAAATGGGGTATCAAAAACATAAATGTGAGGGGTAGAAATGAAAATAAATGTGTTTTTTTAGTACCCTACAAATGCACATGTTATGCCATTAGTTTATTAAGTGAATCCCCTTGGGGACAAGCCATCCTAGGCCACACCCTCACATAGACTCCTCACCTCACTAGTATAGAAGATATAAAATTAATCTTAATTATATTTTTCTCACACATGAGGGTGAAAAAACATATTATACAAGTGATCAAGGTAATAAGAGGCATGATAGAGTGCAAACAACATAGATTGCCTAACCTACCACTAATCCACCCCAATTCTCCTTGGAATTAGTGCCTAGGTTTATTGACAATTATATTTTCCCATTGATTAATAAGTTACTCTTATATTAATTTATAAATTTAGTCCTATATTATTTAAATTGTTTACAATATCAATCATAACTTAATATTTTTTTTTGTTTATATACTTGGGTTAGGCAACCAATGGTCTTCAAAAAAGAGCGTGGAAGCTTAGATTCTAGTAACCAAGTAGCTCACCAAATCCAATTTAGAATTAAAAAGTATTTCTTACAATTCTTACAAAATCACCCTTTCTAAACAGTAGAAGAGGGCTAATATACCATGATCAAACTATTCCAATAGTGCCACCAACCATCTTTGTTGTAACATTTCTCACAAGCAAAACTAGGAAATTCATAGCATGCATTCATGGCTATAGTGCTAATATAAATGTATCATTTTGCATTACAATTACTATTGATTTGTCTTCATCTTCATGCATCAAAAACCCAAAACACAATTGTATCATCTATTTTCCAGTATCAACATATTACATATATGAAGGGGGGGAAATTACAAGGCCCACACATCAACAATCTATTCTACCATAGTTATTAGGCCTAAAAGTAGAGGGCGGTGGAAAATTATACAACCCCCCCTTTATGCCTTGACCCACAGTTACAATATTCACAAACTTTATGCTTACCAAAAAGCATACTATCTACTCAATCAATACTAGGCTCCTCATCACAACGACAAATAGGGACATTAAAATTTATAGTAGGAGACAAATTTAACTTCAAACCCTTTGACAACTCCATGACCATCCAATGAAATCTACAAATATTCTCACTCAATTGATGAAAGTGACCCATTTAACAATTGAAGAAAGATTCTAGCTGGTTTTCAACCCCTTCAATTGATATGATCATGGAGTAAGTATGTTCCTAATTCCATTGAGAGCATCAACACACAACTAGCTACTTAAGCAACATCAAAGATGTTTTTCCACCCCATTGATTGGTATGAATCCAAGAGGAGTTTGGACATTGCATTCCTAATGTATATGCTTGGTGACCCATCCATATCCTTAGCAAGCTCCTAGATTTGTGAGACCAAAATTCTCATATGTGGGTTCAAGATCTCCCTCTCTAGGTAGGCCATAAAGTCTTCTACAATTTTCTTCTCTCCAATACTTTCCTCCCTGCTACTTCCTATCTCCACTTTCCTCTCTCTTTTCCCCTCTCCTCTTGCATTTTTCAGAACCAAAATTTGATACCATGATGATAACTAAATCATTAAACTAGGAACTCTCTTGAAAGTGTGTGCTTCCCATAATATTAAGTGCTTGCAAACTTGTCACCTTGAACCTCTACACTTGTATGAAGTAATTCATCTAGCTCCTTTGACTCAAAATTATGATTCCATTATTAATAGGAGATCTAAATCCATCTATTTTGTTTTATTTCTTTCAAAATATTTCCCTCAAAGGAGGGGTACACAAATAGTGTCAAATTGGATATCTACTTAGATTGGCATTCACACATAGAGAGACTAAAATCTATTTTTCACTTTTAAAATTAATTGTCAAATAAAGTTTTTCTTAAAAAAAGTGATTACTTAAAAACATATAGTTATCTAATTGTAGCATCATAAATTGTCACCCTTGACAATTTCACACTATGTTTTGTTCGCCCTAAAATTATTGAGCCTAATTGCGCACCTAAGTTTGTAAAATATGTATTTCGAGACCCATTTGTACCATTTTCCGAGAAATTGCAAGCATTAAACAAATGCATCCAATTGATAATTTGCTCTCGACACTTAATGTCTTGGAAAATAGGGCCAAGGTCCCCCTATTTTGTTGGGGACCAATTTTGAATATGTTGGTGTCAGCATTTTAACATTCAAAATTCAATTTGCAAATTTTGGCTATCGGGATTTAATTATCGAGAAATTAGAGAAATGCATGTAAATACCTAGTTATTACATCATTTGAAAGCTAACAAAAGAAGGAACAAGAAAAATATTGGCAAACTTATGATCAAGAGCACTATCAAGCAAGTCAAGAGCATCATTTCAGAGCTTTATTGCAACAATTCAAGATACTAATATCATGTCAAATATTATGTGAGTTCATATGTGTTTATGTTATCATTGTTTGTGAAGGCTAACCCTTGTTGTAGGTCTCCAAGAAATTCAAGCAATTGAACAAGCAAGATCCAAGACTTTGAAGTGATGTGTATGTCTTCAATCATTCAAGGAAGCCATTGAAGGGTGGTGAGTTACAACACTTTGTTCATTCATCATTCCTTCCTATCAATTATACATTTTTACCATTAACATTGCCATTGTGGAAATGGAAACACTATCACGAGGTTTGACCAAGGCAAGCCCCTAAATGACACGACATTTCTTCTCTTTGTGAATGTGCAAATTTCAGGTTTAAAGAGGATTGAAGGAAGTTTGAAGACAAATTGTTCATTGTTGCATATGAAGTCCCACATCTTGTTAACTCATAAAAACTCACCTATAGAATTATCCGACAATGATCCAACAACTTCGCAAGCAGAAACAGAGGTGTTAGATTTATCATCAAAGGATTGCAAAAACAAAGCAAGGAACCCATACAAGGACCCAAATTCCTTTGGGCAACTATGTCCTCCTAGAGTGATCAAAACCAAACTTTCTGGATAGGTGCATAACCTATTCTCCACTTCCTAGATTTGTCTGCAATTCTCTTATTTTGTATGCCAATTGTCAGTATCTTGCATTTTGCATATTAGATCACATAGTCTAATTAGGTTAATTAATTTTAATCAATTCCAATCAATTCCAATCTTCAATAGGATGAAGATTCAGGTCTGATTAACCCACTTTCACGGTTGAAAGTCAACCTATATGCCTTATTGATCTCAATCTTAATGAAACAATAGAAAAAGAATACCCCAACATCAAAAACAACAAAATTTGAATCCTAGGTTTACACATTAGAGCTAGGGTTTCTATTTTCCTTGTTTCATTTTATATAGTCCATTGCTCATTATTTCATAAGAAATGGCCCCTTCTTAGTGATGATAGCATACATCTACTAGGAATTGTGATCTTGTCAATCAAAGTGTGACCTTCTTGCTTTATGTGAAGTGTCCCCTTTGTGGTGATATTAGGCTTGATGTCCCCTAAGTGTGTGATATTTCTTGGCATATGACATTCCCCTTGGTGGTAATGCTATGGCTAGTATTCCCTAAGGTATGAGTCTTCTATTCCACGACTTGTCCTCTCTTGGTGGTGGTGTCATGTGTGATACTCCCTAAGGTGTGACCTTTTATGTATTGAGAAAAACCCCTTTGTTGTTTTCGTACATCACCTTTTGTGGTGTTGTTATAACAATCTTTGAGGTTTTGGACTTATCTTGTCATTGTTTTTGCACCTCCTTAGGCGAGTTTATGCACTCCCTGAGGTGAGTTTTTCTCATCCCCTGTGATGTTAAACTTTATGCATCCCCTGAGGTGAATTTTGTTTGTCCCCCGTGATGTTAAACTTTAAGCACCCCTTGAGGTGAGTTTTGTTCGTCCCCCATGACGTTAAACTTAATGAACTCCTTGAGGTGAGATGTTTTTGTCCCCCGTGACATTAAACTTTATGCAGCCCTCATGAGGTGAGTTTTATGCGCTCCTTGAAGTGAGATTTTGCAAGATAGTTCATGGATGCAACATAATAGAGCTTGTTGAGTTAGGAACTTGAGCACCCCTTTTTAACATGGCCACCTAGCATAACACACCTTGTTTGTCAGTGGAGCCATGTGTTTCATGAATGTTTATCATAACACAACTTGCTAGCCTTGTGGAACCCATCATATTGCATGGGCACCTAACATAACATAGCTTGCTATCCAGTAGATCTATGTAGCTCATGGGTTATGTGGCATAACACAACTTGCTAGTCCTCATGAGAGCATCTTATTGTCTAACATTTATTCGATGGATGAGGTTTGGTATTTGAGAAAATTTAAGAATGAGATCTCTTTGCCTTATTGAATCAAATCCCTTTACTACTAACCTTGTGTTTTTCTTGTGTGTCTTTCATGTTTGCATCGTGTTTGTGTTCATTTTGTTATCATATATATTTTATGTTGTGTGTTTTCATCGTGTATGCTTCGTGTTTTTGTCATGTATGTTTGTGTATGTTGTCTTGCTGCACTTCATACATGTGTGTGTGTTCCTTTGTGCTCATGTTGTTTTCCATGGGATCTTGGATCCTGGGGGCTTGTGCACACCCCCAAGATCCTTAGTCATCCTATCTCTTCAACATTTGGACAATCAAATCCCTCTTGACATAAACTTTCTACTTTAGTGTGAGTCTGAGCATAAGTTCACACTCTCACTAAAGTGGGGGCTAAATGTAACGTCGTAAATTGTCACCCTTGACAATTTCACACTGTGTTGTCCCCCCTAAAATTATTGAACCTTATTATGCACCTAAGTTCCTAAATTATGCATTTCAAAGCCCATTGTACCATTTTTTGAGAAATTGCAAGCATTGAACAAATACATCCAATTGATATTTTACCCCTAACACTTAATTTTTTGGAAAATAGGGCTAGGCCCATTTTGTTGGGGATAAATTTTGAATAAGTGGATTTCAAAATTTTAACATTCAAAATTCAATCTGCAAATGTCAGCTATTGGGATTTAATTGTCGAGAAATTAGAGAAATGCCTATAAATACCTAGTTATTATAACAAAAGAAGGATCAAGAGCACTATCAAGTAAGTCAAGAGCACTATCAAGTAAGTCAAGAGCAACATTTCATAGCTTTATTGCAACAATTCAAGATCCTAACATCATGTCAATCTTATGTGAGTTCATATGTGCTTATGTTATTG
Source organism: Sequoia sempervirens (assembly GCA_007258455.2). Classification (NCBI taxonomy): domain Eukaryota; kingdom Viridiplantae; phylum Streptophyta; class Pinopsida; order Cupressales; family Cupressaceae; genus Sequoia; species Sequoia sempervirens. The sequence goes on along the minus strand of VDFB02193867.1, from coordinate 51,128,780 downwards.
TTTGTGAAGGCTAACCATTGTTGTAGGCCTCCAAACAATTCAAACAATCAAGCAAGCACGAACCAAGACCTTGAAGTGATGTGTATGAATTCATTCCTTCAAGAAAGCCATTGAAGGGTGGTGAGTTGCAACACTTTGTTGATTCATCATTCTTTCCTATCAATTATCCATTTTTACCATTGACATTGCCATTGTGGAAGTGGAAACACTATCATGGGGTTTAACGAAGGCAAGCCCCTTAATAAACACAACATTTCTTCTCTTTGTGAATGTGCAAATTTTAGGTTTAGAGAGGATTGAAGGAAGCTTGAAGGAAAATTGTTTGTTGTTGCATATGAAGTCCTACATCTTGTCAACTCACATAAACTCACCTACAAAATTATTCAACAGTGATTCGACAACTTTGCAAGAAGAAATGGAGGTTTGACTTTTGCCATTAGAGGACTGCAAAAACAAAGCAAGACACCATGACAAGGACCCTGACACCCTTGGACAACTTTGTCCTCCTACAATGATTAGAACCAAACTTTCTGGACAGGTGCACAATGTTCTCCCCTTCCCAAATCACCTGCAATTCTCTGTTTTTGACTGTCAATTGTCGGTATCTTGAATTTTGCATATTAGGTCACATAGTCTAATTAGGTCAATCAATTTTAATCAATTACAATCCATTCCAATCCTCAATAGGATGGAGATACAATTTTGATTGGCTCACTTTCATGGTTGAAAGTCAATCTATATGCTTTGTTGATCTCCATCTTAATGAAACAATAGAAAAAGAATACCTCAACATAAAAATAAAAAATAAAAATTGAATCCTTGGTTTACACATTAATTTTTTCTTTGTTTCATTTTGGTGAAGCTGACCTGTTAACATTATATACGTTTTGAAATTCATCCTAGATCTAAATTTTGCATTGCATTCTCATTTAGGATTTCATTTTTGCATCATAAAAACATAAAAATTCAAAAACTCTGCATCTCATCTCATATTGCATTGTAGGTTGCATTAGGGTTTATTTCAAACATTTAGATCAAATCTACATTCAAAATTGCATTCTCAATTGTCCTTTGTTGTTGCATATTTACATTTGAGTCACATTGTCATAAATTAGGGAAATTCTAGAAACATATTCATTTACAGACTTGTTTGCACACAAAAACATAACCTTTAGACACTCTAATAAACATTCAAGTTTTGAATTTTCAGAACCCCTATCAAGGACCGAGACGCCCTTCCGAGCCTTTGTCCTCCTACACTTGCATCAACAAACTTTTTCATACATCTTCGTTTCTGTGTCTTCAATCTATTTGTTCTTGCATATTTCTGAATTGGAATTCTTAATTCATTGTATTGAGGCATCTTTCATATAGTTCAAAAAGTGAAAAACATTGCATTGTTTGATTTCAAAATTGCACCAAAATCATCATTTTTAGATTGTGGCTTCTTAGAATCAATCAATTATTGCATTTTAGATCTGGAAATTGCATTCAAAATTGTAAAAACATCTTCCACATTGTTGCATACTTGCATTTTGTATCACATTGGCATAAATTCAACAAATTATGGAAAAATACATTGTTAAACCTGTTTGCAAGCAGACCTAGAATCCGTCAATAGTGCCTTACATATAGTCAAACTTTGAAATTTAAAAAACCCTTTCCAAGACACAAACGCCCTTGGGTGCCTCTATGCTGCTATTTTTGGCTTAAATTTTTGTGACAAAGCTCTCTTAGTGTCCTCTGTCCAAATCTGATATCTATTTTTCAATACTGTTTATAGAACTATTTGATTGTGATCATTTGATACATAAGGAAAGTATCAAGATATAACAAAGGTCAAGTCTATTGTAGAGGACAAAGACAAAGAACCAATTGTTGTGCATTTGCAGTTGTGACGAAATGGTATGCAATTGGGAGATAGATATTGAGGAAAACAATTTAGAAAGGTATAAGTGCAGAGTTGGAATGCATAAACAACAGGGACCAATGAAATCAAATGAAATTGTAGACAATTGTATTTTAATTTAAATAAATTGAATTTCTTCTTTACATTTTTATTGCAAACTTTTAAATTGTTGCCATTGACAAATGAAATTGTCAACAATAATTTTAATTGGCAATATAATGTGTAATAAGTTATAATTTTGAAATTGGGGAAATATCGCCTGTGTCTTGTTCAAAGTTATTTTGATTTTCTTATGAGTTAAAAGAGAGAGTGAAAATTTCCTGTATGCGTCAATTGGTATCAGAGTAGGTAGTCCTGAGAGTGGAGAGGATCTACCAAGACCTGTTAGTAGAGAAGAGTGTGTGAAGTGGTAGAGTTGTTCGAGAAGCTTGAGAGAATTATTGCAGGTGTGCGAGGAGTCCCAATCAATTGAGAGTTGGGAGGAACAAGCCATGGAGTTGCAGAGCATGTGAGTTGAGGTGAAATTGCAATAGACGGAGATGGGATGGGTCATGAGGAGACCTGCAAGAATATTGTTCTAGGAACAATATTAGGATAAAGTAGAAAACAAAAAGTTTGAGGTGATGGGAAATATGGTCTGTGAGGAAATGGGGAAGATCCAAGCCAAGATCATGAAATTGGAAGAGTATTGGAAAAGACGAGAGGACATTGGTGAAGAAAAGTGAGAAGAAGAGAGCAACCCCTACCAAAGAAGTTGTAGCAAAGACATGCCATGAGGATGAAATGGAAAAAAAGGAAGACATGAATGAAGTGGGCGACGAAGAGGTTGCAGTGAATGACGAAGGTGAAGAAGATTTGTTGGCACAAATTTCAACGATAAAGAGTGAACGGTTTGAGAAGATCACAACGAATGAAGGAGAGAGATATGTTGCAATAGTTGAAGACAACAACGCAGTGAAGGATGATGTTGCAACTGTAGAAAATAAATAATCTGTTTGTAAAAGTGGAAGTAGAAGATGCAGTTGCAAAATTGTGTGTAGATGTTGTGTGCTTGTGTGTAGAAATGGTAGAGGATGTTGTAGGTGGATGTTGGTGGAGGTGGTTGGTTTGCGGTGAGTCAAAACCCACAAGAGAAGAGAAGAATGGAGAGTTTGTTTGGCGGAGGAGGTCGTACTATGGTGGACATGAGTCCATGAGCGAGAGAAGGAAGAGGATGTAGAATTGTTGGAGGGAGATGGTGTGTTTTCCAGAAAGAAGTTGGAAAAAGAGAAAGAAGAATTTAATTTTGTGCACTAGGTTCAACGATGGAGTTTGTTGTAGGCTGTGGAAACCTAGAAGAGTAGTTCAACTATTCAACTCCATCTTTGTGAGCCTATTCTCATAAAATTTCCTACTTGGTGTGTTAATGTAAGAGAATCCTGGGCAAATGAGCTATCTGCATCACCCAAAAATAGTTTGGTTTGGTTTTCTTCCATTTTGGTTTTATTTTGTGGTTGACTGCAATTTCAATCTTGATCTACTGTCATTTGTGGGGGAAGCAAGATGATATTATTATTTAATCGACAAAATTTCATATTCAATTTACCTATTAGGCTTCAATTATTTGTTGGATTAAATCTCAATTGATTTTCAGAAGGATGATTATTGCAGTGAGATAAATGTTCATCATTCTTTATGTTAGACATTATTCCTCTATATTTCATTTATAAAATTGAGTTAGTCTACTGGTGGTGTTTTAAATAAAAAGAAAACGGGAATTACATAAACCCACTTAGCTGTATGGGAAAAGAAAAAGGAAGGCGAACAGAGGCAGTAAAAGACGAAGAGTCACGACCTTGGAAGAAATCTAGAAAACTAAATAAAATAGAAGAATGAGACCTTGCAACTGAAAAATGAAGAATACTAAGGGTTGTGGGTAAAGGAAAGAAGGTTTTAAAGATTAAAAAAATGGTATGGAAAGACAAAGTAAGGAAAGGATGGTGGCAGATTATGGGAGGGGGCTGTTGCTGTGCCCTTATTAAAGGTGCTTTAAAATTTTAAACGATAGGTGGGGCTGTGCCAATGTGAGGGCATTTAAAGTTTAAAATTGCAAAGAGAAGGAAACATAAAGCATATGGATCAGAGAGGTCGCATCAAGTTAGAAGCGGGCAGTGTGGGAAAAGACACATGGGTTGTGCAGGTATTAAAAGATGAAATTGCAAATTTCATAATAGATGTTAAAAGGCAGAGGAGGCACACAGGAATTTGGGAAGTGGGTAGGTAAAAACAAATATAAGAGACATAGAATGATCCAAGCAAATGAAATGTGGAGGTCTGTAAGATAGATCAGAGGAGGTCAAGTCTATTGCAGACGATAGAGATAAAGAGCCAAATGTCGTGCATTTGCAGCTGTGATGAAATTGTATGCAATTGGGAATAGATATTGAGGAAAACAATTTAGAAAGGTATAAGTGCAGAGTTGGAATGTATAAATAGCAGAGACCAATGAAATCAAATGAAATTGCAGACAATTGTATTTTGATTTAAATAAATTGAATTTCTTCTTTACATTTTTTATTACAAACTTTTAAATTGTTGTCATTGACAAATGAAATTGTCAACAATCGTTTTAATTGACAATAAAATGTGTAATAAGTTGTAAGTTTGAAATTGGAGAAACATTCCCTGTGTCTTGTTCAAAGTTATTTTGATTTCTTACAAGTTGAAGGAGAGAGTGAAAATTGCTTGATTGCATCAAAGACTAAGCATTCTGTATCATTTTAATTCTGATTTATGGAGCCACAAATTGTATTATTTATTTTAATTGTTTTTCACCTCTATTGAAGGTTGCACACTCTTTGACAAAATGTCCTTTGATTATCTTTGAATAATGTGTTGTTTATGTGATTGGTTCATGATCTAAATTCATGGCCATTTCCGTTCTAAATCATGCATTCAAAAATCACGTGTATTAATTTATATTTAACGTGTTTGAAAAAATTCCAACAAACAAAAAAATAGTATATTGCAAGTTTGGCTTCAAAATTTGTGTAGTCTTTACAAAATCACAAATTTGTAGTTTGGTTATCTATTTCACTTGTTCATTCTGATTATTTTGAAAAAAATAATATTTTTTACTTTGGTGATCTTTTTGGATAAGAACGTGCTACCCCAATAGATATCAATTGAATTTCGTAAAGGCTAACATTTCTTTATGATACATGCACACAATTTTTTGCTTCTCATTCAATTTTATTCATTTGAAAAATATAGGTTGTTGATTTTACACTAGCACAAAACCTATTCCTGTGTCTATTCATGAACCATCACATTCCACTATAAAATATTGTCAAAGCTCTCGAAGTACAAGTACAAGGCTAAAAGTCATTAATTTCATATTTTGGAATGCAACTTTTATTGCATGTGTCCCTTTGAACTAGTATTTTTTATAACATTAGTGAGAGGCTTCATGAGACCTCCAAAATCAATTACCAAATCTCCTATAAAAATTGCATGGCCCATTGAATCTTCTCAATTCACTCACATTTTTGGGAGTTGATTGACCAAGAATAGCTTGAATCTTAGCTACATAAATCTTGAATCCCTCTTTACTAATTGTATGCCCCTAATATAAAATCTTAGTCCTCACAATGCAACATTTTGGTTTCTTTTCAATCAATGAGTTTAAGCTCAACATCTCTAAAAGAGATTTCAAATGCTTCAAATGATCATCCATATTTTTATTATAAAAAAGGATTCATCAAACACAACAAGAACAAACTTCCTCAAATAATTCTTAATGATTCAGATAATTGTACCTTGAATTGTGGTTGTGGCAATAACTAGCCCAAAAGACATCACCCAAAATTTCTAGTGGCCATAATGAGTTTTGAATGATGTCTCAATGTGATCACATTCCCTCACCCTTATTTGAGGATAACTAGATCTTAAATCAATCTTGTAAACACTACTAAATCTCAAATGATGTAAAATATTTTAGAATATTAGTTATATATATTTTGAATTATCTTGGTTAATTATTCATAAATTATACTTATTACCCATGATTTATACTAGATTAGTACTCCTAAATGCGTGTGTGTATAAAATTGTGTGGGTAATTTTTCACAATGTATTTTTTATTCTATAGAATTACTATAAATAGAAATGTCATAATAAACCAATTTATAATAAATAGGAACTTAATAATATTTAATCTATTCAATTGATGATAAATAATGTTATGACAAAAAAAATTTATTGTAAAAACTAAATTTGTTAACTTTCATTTAAAAACAATTTTTAATTTTTTTAATTTTTTATATATATATAAATTGATAATGTTAGTTGTATTACATATAATTTACAACCATAATGTCCATATAACTTTTATATAATTTTGAATCTAACCAAAAACTAGAAACCATAGAGTTTCAAAAAGTAAGAAATATTGAGTATAAAAAAATAATGATAATTGCAACCATAAAAAAATTCAAATTCTTTTGAATAATTTTAAAACGTTATATTCCTTGTTGATTCAATTGGCCATGTAAAATTCATTTCAAAAAGTAGTCAATCTAAGTGTGTGTCCTTTACAAGACCTAATTTGATTTCGAGCATTATAACATTGTCTATAAGAACATATGGTGAACTTGTGTCTTCAAGGTTTGGCATCCATCTCCTATCCAAACAATCATGGTATACCTCATCTTCTTTAACATCTCTTTTGCCTTGATGAATCGATATATATTATGATATAGAAACCATGTGCTCAAATTTTATGTCTATTTGCATTGTAGTAACATTACTTATTGCTCTTGTTATCCATACCATGTATAGTGCTATCCATTGTAAATTTTAATATTAGAGGCTCTATTGTATA
>VDFB02193867.1:51026647-51121910 GCA_007258455.2 Sequoia sempervirens | reverse complement strand
CTCCAATCCTGGACCATCAGAGAAATAAGATCATCAAAGCTCGAACTAAAAAACTCGATGAGACTGAAATCAATGTCATGGAATATGCCCTGCCACAGCAACTCAAAGAAGGATGCGTCAATAAATTCACTGCCCACCACATCCTTGGTCTCCATGTCATGTCCCCAAAATTGTGGCATTAAAATAACAAAATATGTTTAATCTTAACATTTGATATCAGTATAATTATGATTGTCAAAGATGATATCATAATTATAATTATGATTATATTCCCAAAATATAAATATTAGTTTAATTATAATCATCATCATAATAATATTAAGCAGATTAAGCAAGATATTGTGGTTTTAGTCTCTGCAATAATCATAATATAGTATAAGGAGAGTAATTAAATATTATAACTATAAAAATAAATATATATCAAAAGATGCATCATAATAAAAGTAGGTATTATCATCACCGATGATATGAAGCCAAGCAACTTTCCCATCTCAGAGTCACGACTCGGGCAGAGGGTCATGATCTTCAAAAGTAGATTAAAGGCAAGCTATCCAAATTGTTGGGAGAGAGAGCATGGCATTCATAAACTTCACGTTACTGACAATACTGTACTGTTAGCATATGCAATGATGGTATGAAGAGATGGAGGCACACGAAGCTCCATTCTAGAAACTGGGAGAGATTGCCAACTACTGTATGAAATATAGATTTGTGTTGTATAAACCAGTTTGTAGATAGCGATGGAGCGAGAGTTGAAGGAAAGTAGACATCAAAGAGATAGGAAGATATGGATGCCTATTGCAGATAGAACAGAGGAGAGTCCAAAGTTATCACCACAGAGGTTTAGGGTTTTCTATTATAAACTTCCGCCACCAGTAGTATTCTCCTTTGCATGCAATCTGATAAACTCCCAATAGAGTTACCTGAGAATAGCTCTAGACAAGCAGCGACAATAGTGAATACATAAGCGAATAACACTTGGGAGCCAACTATTGTATGCGAGAAGGCAGCAATAGATATGATGCTTATAGACAGGAAGTATTGTAATTCGAATGAGTGAAGCAATTTGAGAGTTAAGGGAGACGTTTTCAGAGTAGTGGTGAATGGAGTCTAATTACCACTGAATGGTCAAACGTTGTCACTGCAGTGCATAGCGATTGTAGGAGTATGGTTGTATTGGACGTAATTACATAGCAAACGGTTCTTGAAGGAATCTCGATACCCTCGCATCTACGTTTGATGGAGTTGTTGTGTCCAGTTCGGGCCTTGGTAACGAATGTTGGGAATGGTTCCACATTGCTCGGGTCTTGGTAATGAGTTACCTTGGTGATTGGAGGCAACTCAATACTAACGCATTCATCTTTTCCTTCATGTATTCGCTAGTCCCCGAGTAATCAAGCATCTAAGGAATTATCGGATTGTCATAAGCATTCAGTCTATTGATATCACCTACGGGCTAAGACGGCATTCCTGGGTTGAATATGCATTGCTATCATTGGTTATATATATATTTCTGAATGAAGGATAAGAGAATAAGGGAATAAGATATATATATAAATATCCGAGCAAACAAGAAGAAAGATCGGAAGTATAGGATAAGAAATGTCTGTAGAATGCTTGTACAAGTCTACAGACCTGCCACTTGATAGGTATGAGTTCCATTACAAGAGGGATTAATATAATAATGTGCAGAAGGTAAGAATAGTGGATTAGGTATATTATTCATTTAAATCCTCAGTTGATCTTAAAAGATGTGATTACTAGAATTTGTTGATCTCTAATGTTCCCAATACCTCTTTAAGGAAGACTTTGAATGTAAGCTTCAGGTTTTAGTGATTCCAGCCGAAAAGGGGACATTACACTCCATGAAAATCACCCTGTTCAACTATAAGAGATTACCCTCGACATGATTCCACATGATAACCAAATTGTTTAACCAATCTTCCACTGCCACAACATTGAATTCAACCAACCAAATAAAGCCAATGCTGAAGCTAGCCGAAATCATGACATTAACATTCAACCTCCGAGTGTCAAAAGGAAGGTCCAAATCACACCAACTTACCCAAACCACTGCAACATGCACTAGAGTGGAAAAAATGAATGGGTAAATAGCGTGTGGATGAACGCTCATAGCCAGCTGTCCCAAGGCCTGCCCAACCACAAAATCAAATTGCTCACTAAAATATGATGTCACATCCAATGAGAGGAAATAGTGGCAGCCATAGGAAAATCCAAATCCCACTGGAAAAAGTGGAGAGACGTGTATGAAGGTATGAATAGAGTCATCTCCTGGAATGAAGTCATCTCCGCTGTCAAGCCTTAACCATAAACTACTCCATTGCTGAACTTAGAGAACCATCCAACTCGTCTGCGAGTTTGATGACAAAGTCATGTGCAAGCTGGTCGGAGTATGAACAGCAGTATCAAAATCAGAAGTAGACCCACTATGCCAATTCCATGACAACACCTCATGTCTAGAAATTGCACTTGGGTCCCAAGCTTGGTTATCCAACTCACTCGCATCATTGGACTTGCCCAAGTCTCCATCTTCAAACTCAAAAAGTGGGTTGTCAAGAGTTGAATCAGCATCCAATTCAAATGGAGGATTAACAATGACTCGAAGGTTATCCTCAACTCCCAATCTAAAACAGTCCTCTTGCTGATCCGAACTCATATCTTCAGATTTTCTTGGGCAATGAGCAAGGTCATACTCCTCTTGGATGTGTTCAAGCTCCATCATTACTTGTTTGATTTCGTTTGCCCTTTCTATACCTTCTTGCTCATGTAACTGTTGGGTCACAACGCTGATCATTTGCTACAAGAAGTGCTTCCTGGACACTTTCCAAAGCAATCTTCGTGGAGTTAAGCTCAACGGTGAGCTCACTAACCTCTCCCCTTAATTGCTTAGTCAAAGATAAGGTGTCATCGACAAACTTAGTAGCCATATCTTTATCATGCATGATGTGTAAGTAAGCTGTTTTTAACTCTTCCATAAAACTCTTCAATGCATGTAAATCAGCCAATGAAACATTCAGCTCACTTTGTCCCTTAGATGCATTGTAAATTAAATTTTGTACATGTGTGTACTTGCTGTCCATACTAGATAAAACATGCACCTCATCTTCAAGGGTTACCAAGAGCTGTCTCTTCCAATCACGATCAAACGAAAGTGATGAACTGCTGTTTTGTTGCATGCCCAAATCTGATTTTTCATACTTACTATCAATGTCTCTATCGCTATCCCAAATTACTTGGGCCTCTCCCTGTTCCTTCTCAAAAGTAGATTGTGAATCCCAAACAACAAGGCTGCTAATTCTTGCAATGTAAAATCTGGTTTGGTTTCTTGTTCATAAACAACTTCATCAACACCATCTAAGTTTTCTTCCTTGCATAAATGTGGGGCTGAAATAAGGGGAACACTATAGTCAAAAGGAGATTCATCCCATTCTAGTCCTTTGTCATACTTGCAAGCCAAGTCACTTGTCTCCCAATGCACTTGGGTCTCTTCCCCTTCATTCCCAATAACATACCGTGAATCAAACTCAACCAAGCTGCAAGGTCTAAACTCAAACTCAACAACTTGCCAAGTGAAATCTGATTCTTTTTCAAGGTTAAATTCAGCTCTTTCAAAGCCACCCTCTATACTAGACTCTCGGGATGAAGTAAGGACTTCATTACTAACCAAAGTAGTTTCATCCCATGGTGAATCCTCATCATACTTAGGTGCCATCACAACCGGATCCCATGTGAAGAAATGCTGATCACTCTGTTTAGTAGATAAGTAATCTTTTTGCTCCCCATAAGCAGTTGCCTTTCCGAATAAGTCATTCTCCATCTCATTATCACTGGAGTCATCATAATCATCTCTCTCCCTAGACTTGGTTCTGAGTTCAAACTCAAAGCCTCCTGTGTTATCATCACTGAAGAGGAAAGAATGATCATCAAAGGTTAATTTGGAAGCATCCTCATTTATTATTTCTTTGTGCCCATCATCCAAAGGTACCTTAGTGAACTGGTCATCAAAATCTGCTCCAATGAAAACACCAAGGTAGTCATTAGTCTCAGAGTCATCACTAGATAGATCTGAACTAGGATCCAAGGTTTCCGTTTTGTCTTTCCCTTCATGCATAACCTTATCTGTAGTGCTTTCATGAATGACCCAAGAATCGACCATAGGCTTAATCTCACATTCCTCAAGCTCCAAATCAACTACTACATCTGATTTTTCTGCTGCAAACTCCTCTTCGATCACCTGCTCTTGACTGATCGCATGGTGACTCAACTCTACCACCTCTCTGGAAAGTATTTTTGGTTCCTTCTTGTCAAACTTCTCTATGAGTCTCTCAGTGAACTCAGTATACGATGTAATCTGAGTATTTTCCAAAATGATCATATCATGATACCACCACCTATGTGCAGCTCCGTCAAGGTGCATAGTAGCATATTTTAGGGACTCTTCTTCAACCTTCCATCAAAAATCATTAATGTGTCCTCTATGGCCCCTGTTGGGCGTATGACTCATCCTGAGCTCTATATAATCCCGTAGTGACATGTCATGCTGGAAATTGGGACCTGCAACCAACCAATCTTTCTTAAACTATTCCTATTACTCAACTAAAGTGAGTTCTATTGAAGCTTCTATTCTTGGTGGAGAGTTAGGCATACAGGGTCTTGTCATGACTCCATTCTGCTGATTATTCACTCTGCTTTGCTCAACTTTGTTACCCTGTCCCATTTTGTCCATTCTTTGTATAAGCTGTGCCATGCGTTGATTGATTTCCTGTGCTAACTGAGTGGATTTATCTTGTTCCTTGACCAATGCTTCCAGGAGTTGGAACATACGATCACCCATGTTTTCTTATGTCTTTCTTTCATAGTCTCTAATGCTCAAAATTTTTTTATCACCCACTGGCAGGCAGGATGGTTAGAGCTCTGATACCATTGTAATGACTAACCCCAAATATATATGCCAATCTGCTGTTTATTGAGTGTGTATGCCAAGAGTTTTAAAGATTTTTCTCATAGTTTTTTCAACATGAAAAGGATAGAAAAATAACAAGAAGCTAGCTTGAAAAATTAGAAGTTTTCAATATTGTATTGCAGCCTTATAAACCAGAAATCTAACAGATTATTTCAACCTTTCAGTATTCAGAAATATTTGACAAATAGGCCCAGAAAAACAATGAATAACTACAGACTTAAATGTGTTCTTTTCAGACCTGCTTCAAGACAGCAAATAGCAATGATAGAGCTCCCAAAGCATCGATCAACACCAAGTTATGAAGCCGATTCTACTCTTAACTGCCAACGATTGATTGCTCAAAAATCAGTCTTCAATGATGAGCAAATTAGACCTTTAACAGCAATGGAAAGACAGGATTTTCAACACCAGCCTTAGCCGTCCAAAGCTGTAGTTCGATTTAGGCCCTTAAAATAAATCAAAACCCTTTCAGAAAATGCATACATAGGCTTGATGGAGACGCCAAGAGAAGTGCCTTCAAAGGTCAAAATCCAAAATGCAAATCAAACTTCAATAATGATAATATCAGATTTTTCAAACACCCAGAACAAGGCGCTCTTGGCAAGAAGTCAACTTGTTTTAGAAAATTCAAATCCTTCACCAATTTTCACAATCTTGTGCTTGAAATGATCGGCTTGTTATAAGAAAAATTATGAACCAATACCCATCATGTAAGCTATCTCCATTTATGAGAAAAGAGCTGATATGTGAGATTCTGGTCCAAAGACATGACACTTGAAAATGATTATTTTCACACTAGAATCATCAAGAAATAACTCCAAACTGAATCCAAGCTATTTTGACTCCAAAATCCAACTAAAACCCATCAAAAGGTCGAACTATTATCATTTTTTGAACTGAGACCAATTTCTTTGTAGTCCAAATGAAACTCCTGAATGAAGCCTCCAAAAATCCTCTCTTGATGTGATCTTCCACACACGGGGAAAGGTGATCTTGCAGAGGATTTTGTCTCAACAAGTCGAATCAACCCTAGAGCCAAGCTCCAAAGCCAATGCTTGAGCAAATATCCAAACATCCATAAGCTGGAAATGACTTCAAAAGAAGTTTTTATAAACATTTCTCCAGCAACCCTAAAAAGCACGCCAAAACTCCCTTGCTTTTGATTTTATTTTATTTTTAATATTTTGTCTTCACACTTTGGCGTCCCAAAAAGGAGGCATTAAAATATATCATTTAATCTTAACTTTTGCTTTCGCCTTTTTAAATAAAATAAGCTTCTTTTATTACCTTAGGCGTCCATCCCCCTTTTTGCAATATTAAATATTTCAAAGCTCTTTAAAATGACTTTAAGTCATTGAACTAGGCGCCATGGTACAAAAATGGTCTCCTTCATGACCCTCAACAATTAAATATAAAGTTACTTTATAATAGACCTTTTTTCTCAAATATTAAAGTGATTTAGTCTTAGTAACTTTATATCAATTGAATTTGTGCTGTTGTAACCCGCCTGATTGGGACCCGTTGACCCAAATTGACTTACTCTTTTTAGAAAGTACTTAAAATAGTAAATTGTGCCCCTAAAGCTTGAGCCAAATAGAAACCGAGGCGCTTGAAATGGCTCTCCAAAGACCGAAACACCACACCAGACCCCCTGCTAAAAATAACACTTACTAAAAATAGTAAGTGTGCCTGAATCAACCCAACCGAAAGAGGACGTTTAAAAAATAGAGACATTACATTTTCAATACCACCTTCATAAAAAATATCACCATCTCAGTCGAAGAACGTGAAAGGGTGTGGTATGAGCAAAATGACAAGTATTGGAAAAGAGTTGTACAATACTCCTCCATTGAAAAATCAGAAGAAGTATCAGAAATATAAAAGCTGCAGAAGAAACGGAGGAATTTCAGAAGATGGTCACACACAGGGTAAAAAAGATATGTTGAAGCAAGATGATTTATTTATCAAAGGTCATCACTCCAGTTGCAGAGCCGCTGAAAGTATCAAGATTTGATAAAGCAACTGAAGATGTCAAGGATTTTCTAATGTTCGATTGCAAAAGGCAAAGAAATACTGGAAAATCGGAATATTGCTATAGATAGTATCAATGCACCTGAGAAAGAGGCAGTTGCCAACTTTTTGGCGGATTTAGGTTCCCAAATACCAATGGATGGGTTATCTTATCAAGACAACAAAGATCTCCAAAGATAGATTTAAAGCAGTAGTTAACTTGAAGCTTTCTCCGAGCTTTCTTTCTATTCTTGTCTAATCCTTATCCATCCTTTGTGAAAGAGAGAGAATCAAGATGTAATAGTTGGCACTTTCCCTGTTTTTTTTGCTGTCATAGCTTGTTAGATAGTTATCTTGTTTTAGTTTTAGAAATAAAGCTTGCATGTTGGCAAGTCTTGTTGTAAAAGCAAGGAGATTTTAGGGTTCCCTACTCCTCTACTTGTGTATAAATAAGGGTAGCCTTGCCCATTTTCCTTTAACCGTGCTTGTGATAACAAAACACTGAGCCTACTAGTGCCTTCTAATTGTTATTCAGTATTGTTCACTTAGTGTAAGAACAAGCTTGTATGCCTCTTTTAGCTGCAAGTTATTGTTCAGTTCATATGTTACTTGTGTCAATGTATTCTGGTTGATCGCTAAGCTGTAAGCCTGTTATTGCTACAATCTTGCTGTTCCAGAAGTGTGATCTTTGTTCCTTGAAATTTGAGAAAATAAAATCTTATGCCTACTTTGCTTTGATCTACTTTCTCAAATTTCCGTTTTGTGTTCTTATATAATCTTTATTTCAGCTTGCATTGAAAGTATAGCAGATGTGCATTGGAAGAAAGTTTGTTTAAGTATTTGTGTCAAAGAATCATTCCTTGTTCATTTCTAACTCTCAAGCTCTGTGTTTACTTGAGTGGTTAGAAACGTCATTAGAGTAGGCTTAGTCGTATTTGAAGTTCAAAAGAGAATCTCAGCTACTTCGCTTGAGTTTTATAACCTTGTGCTCTTAGCTGAACAAAAATATTGGCAAATTAGTTTTCGTTTACTTTCTTTAAGCAACATCACCAAAGAGGGAGCTTCCCCTCCTAATTCGAAGAGCAATTTATCTGTGGATAGCTGCTCGCTTCTAATCCACATTCCAGAGATGCAAATTGAAATGCCAACAAGATCATAATATCTAGTGGGGGGCTCACGAGTGGAGACCTCAATGGGGTTGAGGGGCAGTGCCTTTCATTGGGGTTTGAGGGTAATACCCCTAGTAGGGTCAAGGTGTAGTGCCCCTTGTGGGTTTGGGGGCAATGCCCCTAGCAAGGTTGAGGGGTAGCACCCCTCATGGGGCTTTAAGTGAAATTAGGTATTTGGTACTTATTTGTCTATAAATATATTTAAAAAAATGTTTTTTTTTGGTTTTTTTGTTTGGAAAGCCCTTGGGCCCCCTTAGGTTTGCTTGAGAGTGGCTTGGGTTAGGACCCACAGGGAACCCTGGGTGCCCAAGTAGGACCGTTGGTAAACCTAGGCTGCTATTGTTGCAAGAGCTGCATCTAGACCAGTTTGGTATAGGATTGGGACTCCACATGGTGTACCTGGTAGCTTAGTAAATAAACATAGTACATTCAAAAAGTCCAATTATAAAATAGGAGCACGTGTTTTTCAAAAAGCTATTTTAGTTTCATTTAAGAAGTTTTTGTAAAATCCAAAATAGTGATCCTAAAATGGTAAGTGTTATCTTCATGGTGCACACCCTTTAGGAGCAGCCCCATGTTATTTTTAATCTAAACACAAATAAGAGTATAAATTAAGAGAAAAACCCTTATCAGTGTTTAAAATTTTAACTCAAAATCAAATCTATTAAGAGTAAAATTTAATGTCATGCCCCCGAAATTGTAAATGTTAAATATGAGATGTTGACAAACAAATAACAAAATAAATAAATATTAACTATAAAAATTCAAATATTATTATAAATAATTATCATGCAATTATCAAAAGAATAATTGATATTATTAATATCTGATTAATACTAAAATATTCACACAGTAAATATTTACAATTATTAATATTAACAATTATTAATATTATTCACTATATTAACATCTGAGTACTAAGTAATAATTTTATTAATATTATTTACTATTATTAACATCTATGAAAACACCGATTAATAAATAACAAAAGCAGCAATCACCAAATGAAATCACAAGAGTCAAACAAAAAGGCCCCACCGATCAGACTTAGACTAATTAAAGGAAGCAATTAGAAGAGGTGACGATTCCAAGGAGACATCAATAGCTGAAAGGTTGCAACTTCTCCAAGGGATCGCAAGGTATTTGAAGAAGACCCAAAGTCATTCTAGGGGGCATCGAATAAAAAGAAGAACATATTCCTGACAAGGGAATCATTTAATAAAAAATACTCTCAACAATCTGTTCACCAAGAAATACAGAAAATCGGTGGCTGAGAAAAGGGAGAAACATAAGTATCGTGCCTAGCAGAAAGAGAAGGAAATAGACTTCTTGCAAATCGATCACAGGTAAGTAAATTATATTACAAAATAAGTAATTGCAGTTTATGTTGAAAGTCAATCAAAGAGTAAATAAATGGTAATAAATGAATGCATAGTAAATAAATCAAGTATTTAGAAATAGTTGGCAGTTAATGTGATAATAAATGAATGCTTAGTAAATAAATTAAGAATTTAGTGATAGTTGGCAATATATATATATATATATATATATAAATTAAATATAAGATGGTTGCTGTGTATTCACATGTTTGATAAATATATTTTGGGTAACTAATAAGCATATATTTTAGATATATATATTATTTACAATTATCCAATAATGATGCTTGCAACAATTATTGAGCCTTATAAGTAATCATGATTCTCTAATATAAAGATGGATAGATTTATGTATGTCTTTATCCTATGAACAATCAAATGTGAGGTTGAGGGAAGCAAGTTAGGAGGATGTTGTTCATGGGCCTCCCATGCTAAGTACACCACTCTGAGGGTGGAATAGTCTTGGTTGGATGTTCCTGCTGCTTGGGGCCAAGGGGTGGGTAGTCTTGGTCAGACACTCATGCTCTTGGGCTTAGATGGGTTGAGTAGTTTACAGGCATCCCTTTCGAGACCTTCCCACCAAGCCATACTATGATTGATTGTTAGGATGGATTCAAGGAGTCTCAATCATAAAGATGATGGATAAGATAGCAAGAATAGGGAAAACAGATACAAGTGTATCCACTAAGTAGGCCACCCCATGCGGAATGACTAAGTGCTCCCCATAAGGGCCAAGGGGTGGGTAGTCTTGGTCGGACGCTCATGCTCTTGGGCTTAGATGGATAGCTTCGGGCGGACGTATCTTGTTTCTCATCCAAATCCTACTATGATTAAAACTCCCACTATGCATTATGAATATTGGTAGTTTAGATAGCCTTGAAGTAATTATGTATTTTTGTATAGCTTAAATAGATAAGGCATTTATTGTGTTTTGATCACATGAATTATATTTCCAGCATTATCTAACATGATTGCAGGACTTAAAACCAATATTTATCTTGTTTAAAGCATTGAGTGGTAAGTTACAGCCCTAACTACATCAAGCTTGTGATTCTAGGGCAAGATTTAGGCCAATCCCAAAAGGGGACATTACATTTAAAAACAAAACTTTGAATGTCTTCTCCTTAATCATGAGCTAAAAGTTTCCAGTCATCTTGTGCTTTAAATTTTCTACTTTTCTACCCCTAAGTGGAAAAGGGAGCCAAAACAAGGATAGTTATAGATAAAAACATTTCATTAACACTTTTTGAATAACTAAAGAAATGACACAGTAAATGTGTGGGTTCACGATTGCTTTGGATTAACCTTGAGTTTTTTGAGTGTAATGCTACTATGATTTAACATAATACCAGGCTTTCAACAATTTAGTAAACACTAAACACCAAATTCTAATTGCAAACTAAGCATAAGGAGAAAATCAACTTTTAATTCAGTACTGAAGTTGTTTGAGATTTAAAAGACAACTCAGCTCTCTTCAAATGCCTTCTCCAACGTCCTCTTACAATGCAAATCAAAAATCACAGTTCATCTACAGGGCTGTAAAACCCTATCTGCTGTCAAACAACCTACACTTAAACAAAATTAGAAAACAAAGAACAGCCCTCATGCTTAGATTTAAAAACAAAGAACAACTGTCATGCTGAGTTCTGTGCTCAATCTCTCTGCTGAAATGTTCTCCCCCCTCAAAAACCCACTTATAACCATTTTAAAGCCAAAAAATTATAGACTCCTCAATCTAAGAATAAAAATCATAAGTACAATTAAAGTGGGCTGAAGATGGAGGCTGTTTGTGTTGCAAGAGTTTCGCCCTTGGTCTCCTTGTGCTGTGCAACGCAGTGCTTGGGTTCGTGACATGGCTTAACTGCCTTCTGTGTATCTTGTATAAATCTGGCGGTTGTATTGGGCATTAACAGGTCGATCTTTTGGTGCAATGGCAGCCGCCTGTGCAACAATTGGTATTAGAGCCGAGGTCACAGGTTTGAACCCCTTGCTTGCGTTTGGGGGGGGCGTGGGGGGAGAGATTGTTGCAAGAATTTCGCCCTTGCTCTCCTTGTGTTGTGCAATGCGGCACTTGGGTTCGTGACATGGCTTAACCACCTCCTGTGGATCTTATATAAATATGGCAGTTGTATCAGTCATTAACAAGTTGATCTTTTGGTGCAATGGCGGCCGCCTATGCAATAGTTTGAACTCTACCTCTTCTTAACAATTGTAAAAAAAACCTTATTTACAGGCTTGGTTTCATAATAGCATAACAAACCTGCTATGCATCCCAAGAATGAAGCAGAAAATTCAGATTTTGAGCTTTGATGATGCCACCCTCACTTCAAGATTCAAGAACAAAGAGTAAATGCAAAGACATAAGACCAAAATCCCATGGACCAACTGATTGGTCACACTTTGACAAAGCCTAATTAATGACATTACAAAAGACCACAAAATTATGAATTCCATTATTCCACTATGCAAAGCATCTGTTATTAATTGCACTTACAACATGGGTGGCATAATCACAGCATGGTTGCTCCAAGTACATTACTATAGAATGTGACAATACAAAAGTTTACATGCACGGCATTTTGCAAAATGATGAAATGACATTCAAACAAGCAGAACATTAATGACATCCATGCATAGTGAGTGTGTGAGGCTCTCATTCTTCACAGAGTCAGTTCAACTTGATCTACTTCTGTCGTCTCAAAGATACCCTTCCCTAGGTCTTTGGCTACACGAGAAAGTCACCTGTGAGCAACTCCACAACCAAGAGTGGTATTTAGTTATTAATAATTGTCATTGACACAAACAAATTATGATAACATGAAGACTAATCATAATAAAAAGTCAATTGAACTGATTAATTCCTATGTAATCAACAGTAATAGACTAGTCTGTTGATAATGCAGTAACCAATATCAATAGTATCTCCTGCTATTAATTGTCATATAATTTAATGATAATAATTATTCAAAAAGTCAGATGTAAGAATAAGTGTGGACTAGATTTTGAGTCCTGAGTCTCACCAGCTCCAAATCAAATCACACTTAGTGCTAGAGTATGCGAGTAAATATCCTAATTCTCATTTAGTAAATTGTTCCATGCGGATGTATTCTCCATGTATGAAATAGTGGTCCTGAACAAATACACAGTCCATTTTAGAGAACTGGTGTTTATATTTACCAATTCTTTGTGAAGCCTGCATGAAGCATCTTTTTTTGTATTGCCACATTTCTTCTTTCTCATTTCTATTTTTTAAATCTGCTGAGAAATCATAAATTTTATTTGCAGCCTGCAGGTTGTTAAAACTTGAAAGTTGAAACTAAGAGTTCTCTTCTGTCCTTATGTTAGTCTCCATTGATGTTGATGTTGTTTTTATTGTGTAATTCAAACATCTGTCATAATAATTTGTATGCAATAATTTTATTGTCTGTGCTTTGTAAAATAAGAATGAAAGATTTGCTTTATATTGCTAGGATTCCTTTTTCCCATTTTGTCATATATCATCTGATTATATCATTCCTTGGAGTTGATTGACCATCCTGATTCCTAACTCATCTTGGAGTTGATATTGGTGTAGCACATCCTGTGCCGAAGCTGCCTGGGAAGCTTTCCATTCATTACTTTGTACTGGAGAAAGATCTCTGTGTAAGAACAAAGCTGGACTACTAGATTTCAAAGAACATGCGGATGGTATAATCCTGTGTCCCCTCTTTGTTCAATATGCACAATTATTTTCAGAATGACTTTTGATTTGTAGTAATCATTCATAGAAGTGGAGTATTCAGTTTATAAGATCTCTTAATTTGTTGGAGAATCCTTTATTCCGTTTTATTTATATTTACAGTTTTTTCCATCTGATTCATTTGGATAGTTGATACTTGCAGAGACAAATGATATTTTCCATGTTGCTGCTCAGGTACAGAAAACAATCTTATATAATCTAAGCACTAAAAATCAATTTGACAGATT
Source organism: Sequoia sempervirens (assembly GCA_007258455.2). Classification (NCBI taxonomy): domain Eukaryota; kingdom Viridiplantae; phylum Streptophyta; class Pinopsida; order Cupressales; family Cupressaceae; genus Sequoia; species Sequoia sempervirens. Next base: position 51,108,402 of record VDFB02193867.1, on the reverse strand, counting down.
ACTGCAAAGTTGCCAGATGCACTTTAAAGTTAATATAGTTGAAGAGAATGATAGATGATGCAAGTATTGTAGCCAGGTAACAGAGTAAATAAGGGCAATGCATGCATATGGCATTGTGCTTGCTAAGGAGTTATATATTATACTTTGAGAAGTGAAAAAATTGTTTGTACAATCTTCTTGAGCTGCAAGATTTAGGTAAATTCTTTCTAAAACAATTTTATATAGGTCTCCAAAATATTACCTTTCTTCATATACTTGAGGAAGCAAAATCCTAAGATGTAAATAAGAAATAAAGAAAGTATTAATATGCGTGTGCATACACACAGCATCTGATACTTTATGGCTAGTAAATCTGGTTGTTAATAAATGGTTGTGGGTTCTAGATATCTAGAAACATAGCAAGGCAGAATGGAATTAACGCCTTTATTTGAAGGTACTCCAAGAGATGATATTTTTAATTCTCAAAAACTTGTGGACATCAAACAATAAATCAATCAATCAAATTAATCTCTTAATGAAAATATCTGTACATCTTTGTTAGTTTCTTAGCTGATGCTTATAATTTCTCTCCAACAATTAGGTTGATCTTTTCCTGTCGCTAACAATATGGATTGCAAATCAATTAGCTAGCATAATGGGTTTCCTTCACATCAACCTTTCTCTACACCCTTCAATCTGTCATCAAAATCCGGATCTAGTTTTCATTGATCTGTTGAGATGTCTCCCCTCATACATTAACATCTGCCCCTCAATTTGATTTTCTCCATCTGTCATTTTTCTACTCTGTGACTGCATAGAATGTCTCACTGTCTTGTCTCACTTTTCATGACATGAATGTGCAGCATTTCTTTGTCAGGCCTTAAGCAGAAAACTACAAGCCCCTACATCCTTCTTTCATTCAATGTGACTTACTATTATCAGTTTTTATATCTGTAATGTGGATAAGTAATTTTGGGTATATGCAACAATACATAAGATGTCCACGAAAATCTTTCCCATCCTTGAAATCCATCTTCATTCAGAAGGAAGTTTACAGATTAGAAATTTCTGATTCCCTCCTGTGATTACTTCCCTCATTTTCATTTTCATAAATTAACAGAAAACTGCTTTGTAGATCAAATCACCCTGTCTATCCTTGTTTAGTGCCTTATTGAATTCATCCATGGAAACATATACACAATCATGAATATCATCTTGGATACTCAAAAGCCAATCGTATACTTGTGTGTATCTGCGAGGTGAAGAGATGTCCACTTTTAGAGCTACCAATAATTTTTGAGTTTCTTTAGAGTGGTATTTCAAGTGTTTTTTTCAGGTGTATTATGGGCAGTTTTTACAAGTGTCGAGTTCATTCTTTGAGGGTTTCTTTAGATTCTGAGTTCATCTTGAAGAGATTTTCCACAACAAAATTGATTGAAGATGGAATTAGGTTTTGAAACTCACAGATTTGATTATGAAAATTGACATCTGCACCCTTGTAGACTTCTTTACAATCTCTAGTTTCTCTGATTCCTGGCTATTTACACTCTCGTGGCCTCCATAACAGTCTAGTTTTCTGTTATATCACTTCCTAAGTGACATTTGAGGAACACTTATTTCAAACTTGTGGTCAGAAAGAAACTTGTATTTTCCAATTCTTTATTCTCCTTTCAGCTGTCACCTTCCTCCTCAATTTATGCTTCATTTTAAATTTCTCTAACTGCTTCAGTGGGCATATATTATCTTAAATGTGTTCCTGTCATAACCCAACTTGGGTTGCAAGACGATTACACCAAGATCTTATATTTTTTTTTTCTGAATAGTTAAATTCATTGCAATGCATGATTTCACCTATGTTCCCTAGGATATGATATGTATTTATTAGCTAAGGTTAAGTTACCAACAATATAATTAAAAGTAAACATAAACTTCTATAGCGTTATTGATAACATAATACAATCATTTGTAACAAGATATTGAATTTACATATTTCTATTAGGAAATTAATTTCAATTCAATTGTATTCCTTACACTATTATTTCTCTTAATCAATGTACAGGAAATTAGCAATCTCAAAGATCTAAATACTACAGATATAAGTACATAAAGAAGATGTCATAACTAATCACAACTGATTTAATGTCTGCAGAAACATCTTTTACAAACTTAATGAGTACTTTTATACATCTGCTAATGCATCAAATATAGTCCACTAAATCCTTATTCCTTAAATGTTTCACAATCAGGGTTCAGGAAGTTGTCTTTCTTTCATACAACAGAAGTAAACCAAAACAGTTATTGCAATTCCAACAAACCCTAGACAATTGCTTATGTGTTTAACAAGTAAAGACTGTTATAAAATAGCAGGAGATAGCTGATCGTTGTATTTTTGGTGACTATCATAATTCAAGGACTATTGTTGCATACTCATACTATTTTCAAGGCCCAATAAGACTGTCACTAAGATTGAATCAGAATTTCAATTAACTAAAGTCTGTTCCAAGGTCATTGCTTCTGTTACACAAATTTAATGACTACCAGGGGACCAAACTACTGCTACAGATAATACTACAAGCTTAATGACTAATGTCCATGGATTATTACACTTGCATTAAGATCTGGTTCAACAAGTGATAAGACAGTTATACCAGTATCAAACTGCCTGTCAGAGTTTAAGGATTGTTATACATGTATGAACAACTGTTACTCAAGTCCAAAGCTATGGCAAATAACAAACTGTTGACTTAAAGTCATAAAGACTATTACAACTTTCAAACACTATTATCTGAGTCTAAAAGCTGAAGCAAAGATGTCAAGGGTCTAAGGACTGTATTAAGGCTGAAGTCCACAACATCCCTTTCCAGATGTAACTTAAGAAAACTATATTTTCAATAACAGTAACTTGCAAATCTCTCCCCTCTCTCTCCCTCTCTCTCTTTCTATATATATATATATATATAGAGAGAGAGAGAGAGAGAGAGAGAGAGAGAGAGAGAGAGAGAGAGAGAGAGAGAGCTGTATCAAGGCCATGATATGCCTTTCCAGGTGTAACTTAAGAAAACTATATTTTCACTAACACTAACTTACAAATCTCAATGTGTGTGTGTGTGTATGTTGTGATGATTTGCTATAATGACTTATTGTCTTATTGAGCTAAGCCTCATAACAAATGTTTGGTCTAGTATTGACTAGATACATCAATGATCCAATCAATTGTCTATACATGGTGGGATCTACCAAATCTGAACCAGCTACTGAGTCACTGTAATGTCCCCTTCTCATCAGTGATCTGTTCTGACACTCATCAGCCTATTCTAGAAGCCTGTAGGCTCGTTTGAGGTAAAATTAGGGTTTCCATGTTCTGAGGTTCTATGGCTTTTTAGGGAGTTTACTATTTATAGTAAATTCTATTTTGGGAAGTATGTAGTTATCAGTCTTCAAGGTCTTCATTTTCAGTTGGAGCATTTAATGCAATTCAAGTCTGGCTTCTAAAGGATTTATTTTGGTGAATTAAGGCATTAATGATTTAATTTGCAGTTGACCCCTTGGCCTAGGAGAACAACTTTAAGTTGTGTTTAAAAGAGGGACTTGGAAGGGGGACGCCTTCATGAGGTGTTATTATATTTTAATTTGTGTCTAATGCCTTGGAAAAAGTGGACGCCACTTTTAAGGAGATATATTTTTTAATAAAGTGAAATTTATTAGCTTGCAAAAAGGGACGCCATTTTGAAGAATTAATTGATTTTTGGAATTTGGAAAGACTCTTGTGTCTTTTGGTGTGCCTTCTCAAGAATTTGAAGAGTTTTATGAGCTTCTATAAAATAAAGGTTTTGCTCCAGCTTTGGTATCCAATTTTGCCTATTATACTGTTATGCTGTCAAAATGACAAGTGATGTTTTGCTTTGAGGATGCTACCTCCTAGCCAATTACCAATTTCGTGTTTGAAATACAACACCTAATTGGCCTTTTACTGCTTCTCAAATCAGACTAGCAGATTGAGCTCTACAGATGAAGATTTTTGATGAAATTTCCAGTTTTGAAGTTGCTGATACAGTCACAGCTGAAGGTGGTTTTTGCATACAGCTTTTGGAGTGAATTTAATTTGCTTGTGGAACTTGGGCGCCTATCCTCCAGTAACACATTGGTCTTTGTTTCACATAAATCGGAGGTAATTTGATGAAGTTATGAACATTTTATGATGTTACAGTTTGCTGATCAGAATTCCAGAAACTCTGTTTTTTATATCAGATTCATATGATTTCTGTTTTGGTCTTAATTCTATCATTGGCAGAGTAAAGGAACATCATTAGTATTCATTCTTCTCTTCTTGACTTATTTCTCTATCATTGTAATACTCGTATTTGCAGTCTTTTTTAATTGTAAGGTTGTGATATAGTAGTACTAATCCAACCAATGTTATTGCTGCAACTACTTGTATAATTTCTTATTAATTACCCCTGGATGGTTTACCGCTAGTGTGGAGAACGAACTTGTTATCTCTTTGTACCCACTTTCAAGTGGTGAATCCCCATTATTCAGTGGATGCCCACCGTAGCGGATGAATGAGATTGTTGTAGCTTCATGGCTGGTTATCCGCCTATTAGTTTCAGTTTTCAATTAATCACTCCGTCATATGTTAGCACCTCGCCCTCAGTGGGATCTTGAGTGCACATTCTTGACGTTGAGTTTGTTTCATTTCAAGTACTGTTCTTTAGCTTCTCCGCCATATGACAACACCTATCCTTCCTTGGGATTGAATGTGCATTCTTGGCGTGAGTTCTTTCAAGCCTGGATTTCAGTTTTTGATGCTAACGCTAATCAAGTTGGCTAGTGCTGGTTTATATTGTGTAAAACTATCGAAAAAAATTGGTTAGCATATTTCAGTCACTCAACTTCTTCAAATTTGTCTCCATAGGTGTAGACATAGACTTGCAATTCATCATTCCAAATCTCTTCAAGATGTCTATAGTGTATTTCCCTTGACTTAAAATAATCTCATTAGGTCTTTGCCCAGTCCTAGGAAGTAATGCATAAGACGAAGATCCTTCATCTCAAACTCGGAGGCTATTTCTTTCTTACATTTGACAATGAGATACTCTGCTCCAGTGAGAAATAAATCATCAACAAAAAGAACCAATATCAAAGCCTCACCATCAACTACCTTGAAGTAAAGATTGGAATCTGCATCATTCTTGTAGAATCCCAAGCTCATCAAATATCGATCAATCCTTTCATACCATGCACGAGGTGCTTGCTTAAGGCCATATAATGCCTTCTTCAATCTGCATACATGAGACTCCTTCCCATGAATCACAAAACCATCTGGCTGCTCAATGTACACTTCTTCAATCACACCATTAAGTAATGCAGTCTTTACGTCCATTTGATGTAACTTCCAGCTTTTAGCGGATGCAATAGCAATAATTGTCTTGATAGACGTGTATCGAGCAATAGGAGCAAATGTCTCCTCATAATCTATTCCCTCCTTCTGAGAGAAGCCTCTTGCAACAAATCTCGCCTTGTGCTTCTCAATGCTACCATCAGCTGCATGCTTGATTTTGTAGAGCCACTTGGAAGACACAACTGATTTCCCTTCAGGTCTCAGAACAACATCCCATACATCATTCTTGATGATAGACTAATATTCTTTTGTCATTGCATCTCTCCATACCTGTTGGTTGGATGCTTCTTCAAAACTGGAAGGCTCAGAATCAATGATGTGACTCATCAATGCCACATAACCTGGAAACTTCTACGGTCTCTTGCTTTCCCTAAAGGTGCCTCGAGGAGCTGCATACTTTGCTGCCTCTTCCATAGTTTGTCGGGCCCATAGAGGTCTCTTCCGACCTACAACAATGTCTCTCGGCCCATCAGTTGGTTCTATGGGATGAATTGGATCAATAGGATCAGCTGGTTCATTGGACTCCCTCTAAATCTCAGGAGTATGATCAAGAGATATGTCCATATCTTGAAGAGTCTCCTGCTCTTCACTGTCTATCTCCATGTAAGACCCTTTAGATCTTTTGAAGGCTACATCCTCTTCGAAGGAGACATCCTTGCTAATCTCAATCTGTTTATGCCTTGGAATGTAGACTCTGTAGGCCTTTGAAGACTCTTTGTATCCCTCGAATATTCCTTTCTTGCCTGAAGGTTCTAGCTTTGATCTTTTATCCTTAGGCACATGAATATAAACAGGACAACCAAAAATTCTTAAATGATTAATCTTAGGTTTCACACCTGTGAAGGCCTCTTCAGGAGTCATGTTTCCCAATATTCGATGAGGGCTTTGGTTCTGAACATACATGGCCGTTCTGGAAGCTTCTGCCCAAAGGAAAGTCTGTAAATCTTGATCATGAATCATAGCCTTGGCTGCCTCAACTATGGATCTGTTCTTTCTTTCGGCAACTCCATTTTGTTGATGGTTGTACGGAACACATAACCCCCTCTTGATCCTTGCCTCAATGTAGAAATTACAGAAACCTCCAAAAGTGTATTCTCCTCCATTGTTTGATCTCAGAACTTTAATCCTTTTCTCGGATATGTTTTCAACTTGAGCCTTGAATTCTTTGAATCTATCTAGTACATTTTCAGACTCCTTAGATTTCAAGAAGTAAATCCAAGTCTTTCGAGAATAATCATCAATGAAAATCACATAATACCAAAATCCACTCAAAGATGCCACAGACATTGTTCCACATAAATAAGAATGAATAAGATCTAAAATTCCCTTTGATCTACTGTCACTACTAGGAAAGGGACTCTTGATGTTCTTACCAAGTGCACATCCTCTGCAAATGCCATCGTGCTAAAGACTGAGCTTTGGTAGCCCAGTAACCACTTTCTCCATAGATGGAAGAGCTTTGAAGTGTAAGTGAGCAAGTCTCCTGTGCCATAGCTCACTCAAACTGATAGAGTCGTGCAATAATGCCTGAATTGGATGAATAGAAAGTCTGTATAGGCTCTCTTGACGAATACCAATCAAACGAGCTGATTTGATACTAGAGTTCTTAGGCCAAACAAGAACTTTCCCTTTAGAAAAAGCAACCTGGTACCCTTTGTCCTCCAATGTTGAAATGGAGACAAGATTTCTTTTGATTCCTTGTACAAACAAAACATCACTCAAATGAAGAGGGATGCCATAATCTAGATGAAGAGAGGTGGTCCTAGCTCCTTTTACGGAATAACAAGCATCATCTCCGATTATCACTTGCAAGTTGGTTTCTCTTTCTACCAAGTTCGAAAGATGCTCTTGATATCCTGTAATGTGTTGTGAAGCACCACTATCAATCAACCAAGTGTCACTGTCAGTTGGAACATTGCTTGAAAGAGTGGAGATGAATAGAAATCCCCCTGAGTCGTCTCTAGATTCCTTTTGAGGTGACACATCAACATCTGCAGTACAAGCATGTTGCTTTGGTTTCGATATGCAATCTCGAGCATAGTGACCATACTTGTCACACCTGAAACATTGAATGTGAGAGAGATCCTTCTTCTTTGGTTCTGGAACAAAATCTGATTTTCTGTCTCTATTCCTCTTGAAATTGCCTTTTCTCCCTTCTCTTCCTTTCCTTCTGGAAGCTTGAGCAGCAAGGACATGATTTTCTTCATTATGAGAGCTTTGCTCATTTCCTCTTGCTGCCAATCTGGATTCGTCTTGAATGCAATCAGCTCGAAGATGATCAAACTTGGGCTACTTAGATCTCCCACTAATGCTTTGGATGAAGGGATCTCAAGATTGAGGAAGACCATTTAGTGCTAACATAACTAGGTCTCTATCTTCAACTATATCTCCAATGGCGCATAGCTGATCTCTCAACTCAGCAATCTTCATGAAGAAGGAGATGACTGAATCTCCTTTAGCCATTTTTATATGATGGAGTTGTTGTCTTAAGGCAAGGGCTCTGCTGGTATTGTTGATCTCATACAATCCTTGTAGAGCCTCAAACATATCTTTGGCTGTCTTCATCTTAGAGATAATCGGCACTAGATGATCCTTCACGAAGTCTATCAAGATCTTCCTAGCCTTTGTGCCATTCTTCTTCCATTGAATTTTCTTAGCATCATCGGATGGCTCGGGCACATCATTTTCCACGAAATCTAGAAGATCATTTTCTTTTAAGGCAATAAGGACTCTAAATTTCCAAGAGGTAAAATTTGATGCACCATCAAGCCTATCTTCGACCTTGACTTTGTTCACCATCTTCGATACTTAGATAGACTGCCCTAGATAAGGAGATGACTTGGCTGCTTAAACAAATCTGATCCGATTTGGCTTAAACCCGCTCTGATACCATGTTAGTTTTAGACCAGAAATGTAAATAAGCAGAAATACAATACACTGAACAAAGAACACAACAAATTACCCTAGGAAAACCCTCCTTCTCGAGGGAGATTAACCCAGAAAAATATATCTCTTATATATAGAAAGAATAAGAGCAGAAATCTGCTTACAAATCAGACCCTTCTCAAGGGCGAAGTTGATACAATAAATAGATAAATCTCTCCTTGATACAAGCTGAATATAATTATCCTTGAAATCTGATCTGCTGCTAAGGATGGCGATTTTCTGCTAAGTGCGAACTCCTTGAGAAAATGCGAATGAATTGATGTGTAAATGAATGATCAACACCTTGTATATATACAAAACTAGGCGACTTTTTCATCTAGGTGAGCCTCTTTGAAGAAAATAAAAAATAAAATATCATTTGTAACAAGGCCGACCTGCCTTGGTAATCATTTATTATTTTAAATTTGAGAGAAAAATATCTCCCACCGCTATAAACATCAACATATGGGGATCATAGTGGGGTTGATAAATGATGAAAGAAGCATCTAATTTGTCTGCTGGCTGTTAGTTTTTATGATCAGATATAAAAGCAGAAATTTAATTCAGAATCAGACACAATAACATAGCATATACCCTGGGAAAACCCTCCACTTGAGGGAGAAAAACCCAGCAACAAAGATCTCTCTTATATATATAAATAATGGCAACAATTCTCTTTACAATGAGGCCAATCACAAGGCCAATATTCAACACCAACTCTAGATGCAAAGACAGATAATAATCTGCTCTTCCTAGATATCAAAATCTGCACTTGAATAAATTCGCAATCTGCTCTATGATGAAATTCGCATTTGAATGAAGAAATGAATCGAACTTGCTTTATGGATGAATGAATGGAAATGACCTTGTATAAATACAAAGTGAGAGAGAGGTTGCACCTCTTCATGTACAAGGTCGGCCACATATGGAAAATACAATTACAAATAAAAGATGCGAAATACAAGGAAGGTCGGCCCAAATAGAATTTATATTGTTGCCAAGTGAAGCGCCTCTTCACTTTAATTATCTGAATAAAATAAATAGCCGATCGGCTATATGCAATTTTATGTCTTGACTCGTGGCTGGAAGGATGAGCCCGAAGTTGCTATAACATCAACACTCCCTCTCAGCTAGGGAGGAATACTTCCAGCTGTACAAAACACATCACCTCATCGCGATGTCAACCACCATGGCTACTCCCATATGTGGAAAAAGAACATATCACCTCATCGTGATATCAACCATCATGGCTACTCCCATGTATGGTACAAGTGCATAAGTGCCCATCACGGAATCACTCAATGTGATGTCGTCACCTCATCGTGACGTTCACCATAGATACTCCTAGAGGGTGAAAAACACAAGTACAAGAAAATCATCGCAGAGTCTCTCATGTGATGTTGTCATGGAGTCACACACATGACATCCACCATGGTTACTCCCAGAGGATGGAAACAACGGCTTTCACCTCAAATCTCTCTCACAGAGAGAAATGCATTAAACAAGGGCTTACACCTCAAATCTCTCTCATAGAGAGAAATGCTTTAAAGCAAATCAGAAGATCACTGATACTGAGACTCCTTCTTAGCTAGGGCTTCATTCTCCACAATACCAAGCTTGTCTCGAAAGTACACAAATTTTACTCTGGCTAGAGGCTTGGTGAGAATGTTTGCCGTCTGCTCATCAGTGCTAATATACTTCAACTGGATTGCTTTCCTCAATACCATATCTCTGATATAGTGGTATTTGATCTCAACATGTTTAGTTCTGTCATGAAATACTAGATTGACAGAAAGAAAGCTTCACACAACTTTGATTATCACAATGAATGACAGTCGGCTCCAACGATTGTCTGAAAAATCTTGCAAGGAGCTTTCAAAGCCACACTACTTCTCGAGCTGCCACACAAGCTGCAATATACTCAGCCTCTGCTGTGCTTAGTGCCATAGAAGACTACTTCCTGCTACACCAGGATATCATCACAGACCCCAAACTGAAGCAACATCTAGAGGTGCTCTTTCGATTAGTAACACACCTTGCCCAATTAGAATCAGTATATCCATGTAGCTTCAAGTCCACACCAGAAGAATATCTCAAGACATACCCAACTGTGCCATGCAATTATCTCAGGATATGCTTCTCTGCAACTAGATGTATTAGCCTTGGTTCACACATGAACTGACTAAGTGCACTCATTGCATAGCAAATATCTGGTATAGTATTGACTAGATACATCAACGATCCAATCAACTGTCTGTACATAGTAGGATCCACCAGATCTGAACTAGTTGTAGCCTCCTCAAGCTTTTGAACTAGACCTGGATTTCCAATCTATCATACCAAATCTCTTCAAGATGTCTATTGTATACTTGCCTTGACTCAGAATGAACTCATCTGGCTTTTGCCATACTTCTAAGCCCAGAAAATAGTGCATGAGACGAAGATCCTTCATTTCAAATTTAGAAGCTAGCTCCTTCTTGCATTTGATAATGAGGTGATCTTCTCCAGTAAGAATTATATCAGCAATATAGGGAACCAAGATTAATGCTTCGCCATCAATTACCTTGAAGTAAAGGTTTGAATCAACATCATTCTTGGAGAAGCCCAAGCTCATTAGGTATCGATCAATTCTTTTGTACCAAGCACGAGGAGCCTGCTTAAGGCCATACAAAGCCTTCTTCAGCCTGCAAACACGAGACTCCTTCCTATGAACCTCAAAGCCATCGGGTTGCTCAATATATACCTCTTCCTCGATTACACCATTCAGAAATGCTATCTTCACGTCCATCTGGTGTATCTTCCATCCTTTAGATGCTGCAATAGCAATGATGGTCCTGATGGATGTATAACGAGCAACTGGAGCAAAGGTTTCCTCATAGTCTACTCCCTCTTTCTGAGAGAATCCTCTAGCCACGAACCTAGCCTTGTACTTCTCAATGCTCGTATCAGCCGCATGCTTGATCTTGAAGAGCCACTTAGAAGAAACAACAAATTTTCCTTTAGGTCTAGGTACGATGTCCCAAACATCATTCTTGAGAATGGATTGATACTCTTCAGCCATAGCATCTCTCGAAACTTGCTAACTAGTAGCTTCCTCAACACTGGAAGGCTCTGACTCAATGATTTGATTCATCAATGCAACATAGGTTGAAAACTTGTGAGGTCTCTTGCTTTCTTTGAATGTTCCTCTTGAAGCTGCAAACTTCTTTGCCTCCTGCATAGTTTTCCTAGCCCAAAGAGGTCTCTTACGACCAATCACAATGTTTGTAGGCCCATCAGTAGGTTCCAAAGGCTCAATTGGATCATCTTCCTTTGGCTCAGTAGCCTCCCTCTGAATCTCAGGAGTATGGTCAACTTCCATATCCTGAGGAGGCTCTTGATCTTCATTGTCTATCTCCATGTGAATGCCCTTAGATCTCTTGAATGCAACATCTTCTTCAAATGTAACATCCCTGCTGATCTCAATAAGTTTTTGACCTGGAATATACACTCTGTAGGCTTTTGAAGACTCACTGTAGCCCACAAAGATTCCCTTCTTGCCAGATGGTTCCAATTTTGTCCTTTTATCTTTAGGCACATGAACATATACAAGACAACCAAAGATTTTTAAATGACTTACTTTTGGCTTCACCCCTGTGAATGCTTCTGCAGGAGTCATGTTCTCCAAAATGCGGTGAGGGCTTCTATTCTGAACATAAATAGCTGTCCTAGATGCTTTAGCCCAAAGGAAGGTTTGCAGATCTTGGTCATGAATCATTGCTTTGGCTACTTCTACAATAGATTTGTTCTTCTTTTCTGCAACACCATTCTGTTGAGGATTGTAAGGGACATAGAACTCCCTCTTAATCCTTGCTTCAATGCAAAAGTTACGAAAGCTTCCGGAGATGTATTCTCCTCCGTTGTTGGATCTCAGAACTTTGATCCTCTTCCCGGATAAGTTCTCTACCTGAGCTTTAAATTCTTTGAACCTCTCAAGTACTTCCTCAGATTCTTTAGATTTCAAGAAATAAATCCAAGTCTTTCTAGAGTAGTCATCAATAAAAATAATGTAATACAAGAAACCACTCAAAGAAGCAACATACATTGGACCACATAAATCAGAATGAATAAGATCTAGAATACATTAAGATCTACTTTCACTACTATGAAATGGACTTTTAGTATTCTTACCCAATGCGCAACCTCTGCAAGTGCCTTCATGGTCCTGGTTGAGTTTCGGAAGGCTCGTGACCATCTTCTCCATGGTAGCTAATGCTCGAAAGTGAAGGTGAGCCAGTCTTCTATGCCAAAGTTCACGTGAACTCGATGAATCATGAAACAAGGCCTGAAGTGGATGGGTGCAAAGTTTGTAGAGGCTCTCATGTCAAACTCCAATCACCCGAGTAGACTTGATACTTGAGTTCTTCGGCCATGCAAGAACTTTACCTTCTGAAAATGCAACTTGGTACCCCTTGTCCTCCAAGGCTGAGATAGAGACAAGGTTCCGCTTGATACTCGAAACAAATAGAACATCACTCAACTGTAAGGAAATGCCAGAATCCAGTGAAGAGAGGAGGTCCCAACTCCTTTCACAGAATAACTAGCATGATCTCCAATAATGACTTGAACACTAGAATCTCTGTCCACCAAATTAGAGAGATGCTCTCTAAATCTGGTGATGTGGTGAGAGGCACCACTATAAATCAACCAAGTATTGTTGTCGATAGGCACATTGCTTGATAAGGCAGAATAGAATAGAAAACCACTTGAATCCTTCTGCAGAGAGATCTCATCCACATCTGCAATAGTAGCCTGCTGCTTAGGTCGGGTTGGACAATCCTTCGCATAGTGACCAAACTTGTCACATCTAAAACATTGAATGCGGGAGAGGTCCTTCTTCGATGCAGGAGCACCATTTGATCCTTTATCTCTATTCCTCTTGAAGTATCCTTTCTTCCCTTCTTTTCCTTTCTTCTTCAAGGATTGAGCGGCAAGAACATGAATATCTTCATTAGTAGAGCTTTGACCAATACCTCTCGCAGCCAACCTTGATTCTTCTTGAATACAATCTGCCCTCAAGCGATCAAACTTAGGGAGTTTTGATCTCGCACTGATTCCTTGAATGAATGACTCCCAAGATGAAGGAAGACCATTAAGAGCCAACATAGTCAAATCCTTGTTATCAACAATATGCCCAATAGTAGAGAGCTGATCTCTCAACTCGGTGATATTCATGAAGTATGAGATGACGGATTCTCCTTTCGCCATCTTGACATGATGAAGTTGTTGCTTTAATGCAAGAGCTCGACTTGTGTTGTTGATCTCATACATCTCCTCCAAAGTCTTGAACATATCTCTTGCAGATTTTAACTTGCAGATAATTGGCACAATGTGATCTTTCACGGAATCCACCAACATCTTTTTCGCCTTAGTGCCATTTCTCTTCCATTGTAATTTCTTATTCTCATCGGATGGTTTGGGAACTTCGCCCTCCACGAACGCTGCTAACTCATTTTCCTCCAAGGCGAGCATGACTCTAAATCTCCAAGATGTGAAATTAGTTGCTCCCTCAAGTCTATCTTCGATCTTGAGCCCGTTCACCATCTTGATGATAAGATAGATATAATCAAAGAAGAGAATCAGAATGGAGGATAGCGCTGCTTGAATAAATCTGATCACAATCTTTTAAAACCCGCTCTGATACCATGTTAGTTTTTATGATCAGATATAAAAGCAGAAATTTAATTCAGAATCAGACACAATAACAATACATATACCCTGGGAAAACCCTCCACTTGAGGGAGAAAAACCCAGCAACAAGATCTCTCTTATATATATAAATAATGGCAACAATTCTCTTTACAATGAGGCCAATCACAAGGCCAATATTCAGCACCAACTCTAGATGCAAAAACAGATAATAATCTGCTCTTCCTAGATATCAAAATCTGCACTTGAAGAAATTCGCAATCTGCTCTATGATGAAATTCTCACTTGAACGAAGGAATGAATCGAACTTAGCGTAAGGAATTGATTCAGCCATGAGACAAACGACTTTAGGAGTTGCGTAAACATTTTAAGGTCTCTCTCTCTTCATTACCGCACCCTCTAGTGATTGAAGAAGCTCAGGCATGGTGACATTTGATCGATCAAGCATCGACCAAAGATATCGTTGATGTAGAAACAACCGTTTATCCAGACATAAACCATAGTCCGGAAATCTCAAAAAATAAAAGACTTAACATTTAAGAAATCAAAATTAATTAAAAATATAAAGACAACTGCAGCAATGTTAAGTGTCAAAAGATACAACCATCGGGCATGACTCCTCACCACGGTGGGTATTTAAGAGGAACGTGGAGTGCCTTATGGGCATCAAAAAGACTTTTCTTCTAAATGAGATAGCCGTGGTCATAAGAGGGAATGGAAGGGTTCTAAAACTAGCTTACCTTCTATAACAGATCGCACCAGTTAGAGGCATATTTTGCAGTTTATATTTCAAGTCCTATACCTGGAAGTCTCTTATATCCATTAGTGTACCTGTCAAGAGAATACGGGGTGGACTCAACAACTCAAGGTGAAGTTCTTTCACATAGCTTTAATATTCAGTCTACCCTAAATTTGACATAGTGATATTTTGCAGAAATTCTGTTTCTTCAATGCTTCAATTCGATCTTGACACTTCTAGACTATTCTTTAATCATAACTGTTCTTTAATCATAATCATTGATCTGTCCAGTCTATCTCTTGCTGTAATTAAATGCTGAATCGGTCCACCATGATCCGTCAACCCTGTGATAGAATGATCGTGTTTTCTGCATTATATTATGTTAGCATTCTCTGATCGACTGTGTAGAATAGTGTACCCTTCGATTGGCCATAGGGGAAGCATTATAAATGATCGTCCCTTTAATTGCTTAAGTAAAGACAAATAAACAATCTGGTTCTAGTCTCATTGCGTTGCTATATTACTTGATGATGAATTCAGTAATACTAAGACTGCATTGATGCTGGATCTTTTATTTGATAGACTGCATTATCATCGGCCTCATAGATCATGGATAGAAAAGGATTGTGATAAGAACTGTCATGGATATATTAATGTTGCTACATTTACTTCTTCCTTTTGATACTTTATAATGATATAGCTCATTTGGATATATGCTCATGTTAAATACTCTCAAAGCATAATGGATGAATATAGATGAATCAATAATAAATGCATATATATATGTGATTGTGTAAAGATTGTCTTGTTTGTGCTTGTAATCCTATTGGGAAGGGCAAAACATGAGTGAAGTGGTGCCTAAAAACCCCACTTAAGATTCCGCCTTGGGAACCCAAGGCAGGGATGTGCCATGGAGGGGTGGCAAGTCCACCTAAGGTTTTGCTAGTCCCAAGGCAAGGGTTGGGCCATGGAGAGGTGGGGGTCCCACTTAAGATTCCATCTAGGCCATGGAGGGGTGGTAGGCCCTAGGCCACTTTGAACTTTATGGTTCCCTTCTCCCAATAGGACGAGTGTCTTCTGAGGTGTTGCCATGAGTGGAGAAAGAAAGTACTAAGCTGCCGGGAAAGGGGGATTGTGGTGAACAACCTCTTGAGCTTGGCATGAGGGCTTCAAGGCGGATCCACCTATGGCATTCCTCTTATGTTTGCGTAACTCCATTTATGATTGTTTCTAATTTGGATACTAGATATTAAGGCTAACATATAGATATGTGGAAATGTGTGCATATGGTGAATACAGGTATTAATTCAAGGTTACCCTATTGCAGAAAGCCGTCGGGTGGGAAGCATTTGCCCAAATCCCCTAACCATCAAACAACTTTAGAACAGGCCAGGTAAGGGACATTACAGTGGTATCAAAGCCAAATTCCTGCCATCCTGTGGAAAATAATGCCAGCCTACCACCGAAGAGGCTCTAGGACAAATAACCTAGGAAATGACCTCATGGGTGACCCCTTAAGAGATGAACTTAGGTCCTTCATGGAGAATAGGGATTAGAAAAGCCAAGCCCTGATGGAACAAAATGAGAAAACTAGCCAAGCATTACTTCAACCCCTCCAAAACTTGAGTAGCAATAATACAAGAGAGGAAAACTCTAACCACTCCGAAAAGAACAATCCCACACGCTCACAAACTGCAAGTTCTAGACCCACCAGACCCCCTTTCTGACCAAGAGAATAACCCATGGAAGAAAGAGATATTAATAGATCCCCCGTAGAGGATATAGATGAAATCGTTGCAACATATTATAGGCTTGATCCCGAAATGAGGTAGCTTGTGCCTTTTAAAGATTATTGTGAGGCCAAACAAAGAGAGGCCCCTAGAAGGGAGAGAAATGACCAAAACGAAAAGGATCTCAAGAGTAGGGTAAGTAAACTCACCCTCCCCAACTTTGACGAAGAAGGAAAGAGCACCGCATGCTCGTGGGTGCAAAAATTGGATACGTTTCTATCATTAAGTCCCATGACAGAAGGAAATGCTATCAAATTCGCTGTACTACATCTGACTGGAATGGCCCATGAATGGTGGCACCATGGACTAATAACCCAAGGCCACAACAAGTTACCACCTACGATGACTTTACTCAAAGGTTGATCAAAAGATTCGACCAAAGGAACTTGGAATGGTAGTTTAGGGAACTCACACGAGTAAGGAAACAAGGCACTATAGAAAATTACACCATCGAATTTAAAAAACTAGCAGTCATGGTCTCGGAAATTTCCCAAGAGAGACTCACCTATCTATTCATAGAGGGGCTAAGAGGATCAGTCAGATGTATGGTGAGTGCATTAGAACCCACCCACCTAGATGAAGCTATTCAGAAGTGTAAAGCCTCAGTTGCCAAATTTCAGCCTTGAGGGCTGCCTTGTCTTCTCCATCCTTGAGTACTCTTTCTTGAAGGCTTTCATATACAACTCTGAACAAACTGACATCTGCATGTTTGGTGTTTTTGCCGAGATTAGCCTTCACCATCACGAGGTCATCCATATCTACTTCATCTCTGTTCTTATCTTCAGGAGATGTAGTAGTCTCCATGATCATTTCACCATCAGGATTTCTCTCAAAGTGGATTTGTCTCTTTGCTTTCTTCTTAGGCAGTGCTCCTATGCCGTAAGTATCTCCTCTACTTAGGCTATAAATAAGAGCAGTCTTGCTCATTTATTTGCAACCATGCTTGTGATAACAAACGCTGAGCGTATTAGTGCCTTCTATTGTTATTCAGTGTTGTTCAATTGTGCTATGATAGAAAATTGTTGAGTCTCTTTTAGCCAGCAAGTTGTTGTTGTAGTTGCTGTTCTCTTTGTGTAAGAACAAGTTTGCAAGTCTCTTTTAGCTTCAAATTCTTGTTCCATGCATGTGTTTAGTGTAATGTTTGTTCTAGAAATTTGAGAAATAAAGTCTTGAGCCTCTTTTGCCTTGATATAATGTCTCAAGTGTCCGTTTATTGTGTTATGCTTATATGATCTTTAATTTCAGCTCGCATTGAAAGTAAGTAGATGTATGTTGGAAGGAGAGATTATCTAAGTACTTTGTCAGAGAATCAAACTTTGTTCATTTCTAATTCTCTTGCTTTGTGTATTACTTGAGAAATTAGAAATGTCTTTAGCGTAGGTTAGTCGTAGTTGGAATTCTTAAATTAGAAAATCTTAGCTGCGGCGTTTGAGTTTTATAAACCTTGTGCTCTAGCTGAACCAAAAAGATAGGCAAATTAGATTTAATTTACTTTCTTTCGCAACATCAGCAAGAGGGAGCTTCCCCTCCTAATTTGAAGAGCAGTTTATCTATGCATAGTTGTCCGTTTTAAATCCGCATTCCAAAGGTGCGAATTTAAACGCCAACAAGGAAGCTATGAAATGTGAAGAAAATTGGCCGAAGGACAAACCCAAGAACTTTACCTCATCATCCAAACCCCCTAGTAGAGAAGAAGGACCCAAAAGGGAAGATTCACGAAAGGCATGTTCATACTGTAATAGGAATTGGGATTGTGATCATATGTGCAAAACAATGGACGACTTACAAAGAAAAGGGTTATGTTTCAAATGCCAAAATCCATGGGGGCATGATCATAGATGCAAAGGCCGAGCTTACAAGTTAGAAACGAACCCCGAGGGAGAAAGAAAAGAGTACCCAAGCAAGAAAACTAGATATGAGGGAGGAGATCTCAAGGGTATCCAATCAAAAGAAGTAGAGACTGTAAAAAAATGGAGCTTCGTGGAGGAGCAAATCTAAGTGGTGAAGACAACCGTACAACCCCAAGATCCAAAAACATATTATCCAACAATCTTTTTAGTAAGAATTATAATATGTTGAACTCTCTAAGGTCTCTTAGTCAAATAAATAAAAAACCTATCATAAAGTATTACATAAATATATAAGAAGCATCTTGAACATTAAAAGGGATTTGCTTGAGGGAAAGCAAATTGAGAGGGGAGGACTATCATGTCCCCAAAATTGTGACATTGAAATAACGAAGAACATACTTAAAACTATTAATCAATTAAGTTTCATTATAATTATAATATTTGAAAACAATGTTATAATTATAAAAAAATAAAAGAAATAATAAATAACATTGTAAATATTATAAATAACATTATAAATATTGAAATAATATTATAATTATTATGGTATATAAAATTAATATAAAATACACAACACATTAATATAAAATATATGTTGGGTACATTCCAATGACTCAATATCTATCGCTGATTGAACCTTCTACATAGTTGTCTAAATATATGAAGTCATTGAAAGACATTGACTCAAACTGAGAGCCGACATGGGTCTTGGTCGATAATGCCTTGTATTAAGCTCTAACATCGATACATACTGCTTCTGGAGACTTAGCGTAAGGAATTGATTCAGCCATGAGACAAACGACTTCAGGAGTTGCGTAAACATTTTCAGGTCTCTCTCTCTTCATTACCGCACCCTCTAGTGATTGAAGAAGCTCAGGCATGGTGACATTCGATCGATCAAGCATCAACCAAAGATATCGTTGATGTAGAAACAACCATCGATCCAGGCATAAACCATAGTCTGAGAATCTTAAAAAATAAAAGATTGAACATTTAAGAAATCAAAATTAATTAAAAATACAAGGACACCTGCAGCAATGTTAAAGAGTCAAAAGATACAACCATCGGGCATGACTCCTCACCACGGTGGGTATTTAAGAGGAACGTGGAGTGCCTTATGGGCATCAAAAAGACTTTTCTTCTAAATGAGATAGCAGTGGTCATAAGAGGGAATAGAAGGGTTCTAAAATTAGCTTACCTTCTATAACAGATCGCACCAGTTAGAGGCATATTTTGCAGTTTATATTTCAAGTCCTATACTTGGAAGTCTCTTATATCCATTAGCGTACTTGTCAAGAGAATACGGGGTGGACTCAACAACTCAAGGTGAAGTTCTTTCACATAGCTTTAATATTCAGTCTACCCTAAATTTGACATAGTGATATTTTGCAGAAATTCTGTTTGTTCAATGCCTCAATTCGATCTTGACACTTCTAGACTATTCTTTAATCATAATCATTGATCCGTCCAGTTTGTCTCTTGCTGTAATTAAATGCTGAATCGGTCCACCATGATTTGTCAACCCTGTGATAGAATGATCATGTTTTCTGCATTATATTATGTTAGCATTCTTTGATTGACTGTGTAGAATAGTGTACCCTTCGATTGGCCATAGGGGAAGCATTATAAATGATTGTCTCTTCAATCACTTAAGTAAAGACAAATAAACAATCTGGTTCTAGTCTCATTCCGTTGCTATATAGCTTGACGATAAATTCAGTAATACTAAGACTGCATTGATGCTGGATCTTTTATTTGATAGACTGCATTATCATCGACCTCATACATCATGGATAGAAAAGGATTGTGATAAGAACTGACATGGATATATTAATGTTGCTACATTTACTTCTCATATTAAATACTCTCAAAGCATAATGGATGAATATAGATGAATCAATATTAAATGCATATATATATGCGATTGTGTAAAGATTGTCTTGTTTGTGCTTGTAATCCTATTGGGAAGGGCAAAACATGAGTGAAGTGGTGCCTAAAAACCCCACTTAAGATTCCGCCTTGGGAACCCAAGGCAGGGATGTGCCATGGAGGGGTGGCAAGTCCACCTAAGGTTTTGCTAGTCCCAAGGCAAGGGTTGGGCCATGGAGAGGTGGGGGTCCCACTTAAGATTCCGTCTAGGCCATGGAGGGGTGGTAGGCCCTAGGCCACTTTGAACTTTATGGTTCCCTTCTCCCAATAGGACGAGTGTCTTTTGAGGTGTTGCCATGAGTGGAGAAAGCAAGTACTAAGCTGCTGGGAAAGGAGGATTGTGGTGAACAACCTCTTGAGCTTGGCATGAGCGCTTTATGACGGATCCAACTATGGCACTCCTCTTATGTCTGCCTAACTGTATTTATGATTGTGTCTAATTTGGATACTAGATATTAAGGCTAACATATAGATAGGTGGAAATGTGTGCATATGGTGAATACAGGTATTAATTCAAGGTTACCCTATTGCAGAAGGCCATCGGGTGGGAATCAGAGGCCTAAATCCCCTAACCATCAAACAACTTTAGAACAGGGCTGGTAAGGACATTACAAACTGAGCTGAATGTGTTGGAATGGAAACATCAAGCTTGCTGAAGAGCTTGAATGCCCTCCAAAGGGTCCCCTAAACATCCCATTAGCCTATGGGAACCAAATAATAGGCTAACCATTGCAAGCATACTGATTCGGAAAAAAGGGGACATTACATTGACTACTTTCCTAGCCGCAATTAGTAGTGTAAGGGACGACAGGTGTAAAATATTCCATTTCCAAAGTTTTGCCACCTTTATCACTCTTCCCAGAATTAATTCGATAGCCACTACTATCAGGTTTTCGATGCTTCCAGAATATCAATACTTCAGAATTTGCAATCAATATGTCGATGGAATAATCTGGGAAATGGCAGGACTACAACACATTGGTATTATAATAGATATTAATGACCTCAATATTTCTGGAAATTAAAACCAGTTAGGAGTATTGGAATTAATAAGTTGCAGATATATAATATAACCTGGAATCCTCCTATTTGCAAACACAAAATCATCCACTGAAATTTGTCTCTAGACCAAATGTATCGATATCCTGCAAATTTACCTTTGATATTTGTCTTCAACAAGATGCACTAATATTCTACAAATCAATAAATTTTTCAAACCCTAATGTTTAAAATTTCGTCTTTGAAGAATACCCACAAAATTCAATCAATCGATCTTGGAAGCACAGATGCAAACTTTGATTTGAATCCACCCTCGAGAAGATTTGGGTTTTTATCCAAATCTTGATACCTAAACTTGAGGGTTTCCGTCCTCTCGTTCTAGAAGCTAAGCTCTCAAACCAAACAAATATTAATTCTTCATATATTCCCAAATGAGCTCACAAATCCCTTTTATAATTACCTTTTAATTTTCCTGCCAAAACCAATCAACACTTTATT
This sequence comes from Sequoia sempervirens, assembly GCA_007258455.2. Lineage (NCBI taxonomy): Eukaryota > Viridiplantae > Streptophyta > Pinopsida > Cupressales > Cupressaceae > Sequoia > Sequoia sempervirens. Next base: position 51,086,604 of record VDFB02193867.1, on the reverse strand, counting down.
ATAAAGTGACATTAAAAATACTTCATAATAACTCCCCAACGCCACTTTATAAAATAGTAAATACATTAATTTAATACTTTAATATTACCCCATTTAAATGCACTTTTTCTAGGCAATATTAAACAATTAAATTAATTAAATATATTAATGATATTTTGGCGAGCTGGAAAATGGGGACATTACAATCCTCCCTCCCTAGAGATTGCTTGTCCCCAAGCAATCCACACCTGCATACCACGGTCAAATACCAGGGTCCCAGATGAACCTGTAGAATGCTCCATCACAATCTTGGGGTGTCAATAGGATACCACTGTACATTGTAACTCGGTCAAACTCTATAGTAGGAAGAAGCAGTCTACTAGCCATTCTAATCCTTGGATCCCATAGCCAAGTCGGAAGTCCATCATACCTAATACCTACTGACTTCCGCTATGCCACCCTGATACCCACTAGAATCCAAATGAGCCAAGTCTTAGGTTCGTGTTTCTGGAAGCAACCATCTGAAGAAGGAAAGTGGGAGACTTGGAAAATTTGGATTCATCACCTGAAGTTGGCAACACATCATACCATAGTGGACTAGACAATCACTTATCAAACCCGTACTTATATACCATCAGATCATTCGTACTCGGGCTGAAAGAAAAATGGTGAGCATACCTCACCACACAATCAAGGTGAAACTCACCTGCATGTGTCAATGGAATACTAGTATAGTCACGTGGATTCTATACTTCATTGCCATCACCAGAAGATGACTCGCAACTCAAATCATGATGGACATACCTTGCAACAGTTGTATAAACCTTTTCTGCAACCCTGATGGCAAGGTCTCTGTCTGAATGCGAATGGAGGTAATATGATTCTGTTACCTCTAAAGCTTGCTTGATAGTCTGCAAGCTGGGAATAAAAACTCCACCCTTTATCCTTTTCACCTTTTTGAATTGAACTGACCAAAGTAGGTATTTGACGAACTTTTGGGTGCTATCAAAGTGAAATAAGGTTTGAGCAACCTTATCTTCAGTAACCTTTAGCTGATCCTTCCATCCTTGTGACTGATTAGGTTGTTGATCACAATTAGCTGCATAAAATGAAATTTGTGATTTGCTTCCACTAGGGGGGAACATATAAGGATGAAAATGAAATATTCCCCTTAATTTTTTTCCCCAAAATTAGACACACAAATCAGCAACCAAACACTGATTAGCGTTAGCTCCAAATGCAAATCAGCATGTAAAGTAACTCTAACCAAGAATGTTCACCAAGATCCCAATGTGGGCTAGGTGATAGCATATGGTCAGAGGATCATTAGGAATAAACTGAACCGAAATTACAATTCATCTGCTGATGCAGGCATCCACAAGCAGTGTGAATACTCCACTTATTTAGTGGGTGAGATTATTACATTATTAAGGCGGCAAGCCAGCCATTAAATCCACTCTTCCACTGATTAACGTGGGGGGAATACTGTCCACACAACCACTTATAACGTGGGGGGAAATTACAAAGAAGATATATGTTTATTCTAAAACTCAACCACTCAATTGTGGGAGTATAAAACAGATATAAAATTGCAGCAAGTAAAGGAAGAGCTGTTAGTACTACTAACTAGCTTTACAAAGAATAAAAATAGCTGCAAATAGAATAGATAATCTTCCAAAAACATTAAACAGTTAGAGTATCACTTCCTCTAACATTTACAATGATATAAGATGAAGAATTGAAACTCAAACCAGCATTATATCAAAAACTAACAAGTCTGATATAAAAATCTGCAATCTGGAAATGTCTATCAGCAAATAGCAAACTCATAAAAATGATTACAACTCCTTCTAAATACCTCCGAATAAGCTGGAATGTTTTGCAAAGACCTTCTAGGAGGATGGCGCCCAAACTCAAACTACAAAATTGCATCAAAACTCAAGATATTATTCTTGCACGAATCCCAAAGCACTCATGAGATGGTACGGCCCTGTAGAAGGGCGATTTCTCTTGGAAAAATCAGAAACTTGGAATTAAAATCTGAAAACCTCCAAATATGGTCGCCACTATCATAGAAATGCAATGATCAAATACCCATAACCAAAATAAATTCATACCAAAAGCTGTATGCAAAAACCACCTTCAGCTATGACTGTATCAACAACTTCAAAACTGGAAATTTCATCAAAATCTTCAACTATTGAGCTCAATCTGCTAGTCTGATTTGAGAAGCAGCAAATGACCAACTAGGTGTTGTATTTCAAACACGAAATTGGATTGGAACTAGGAGGTAAGCATCCCTCAAAGTAATAAACAAGTTGTCATTTCGACAGCATATCATTAACATAAAAATATTAGATAATCAGCTCTTCAAACAGCAGCAATATATAAGCTTTAGTTGGCAAATGAAGCAACAAGTACTCTTCAAATTCCAAGAAGTTGAATCACTTCAACTTCCAAAAGGGACGCCACCTTTTTGCCTTTTTACTTTTTTTGAAATAATAAAATATCATTCAACTTCCCCTTTAGGCATCCATTTCATATTGCAACAATAAAGCATTTATTAAATAATTAAATGCTCACTTGACCCCTTTATGTCCCTTTCTTTAAAACAACTTGAAGTCATCAAGCCTAGGCGTGGGGTACAACTTCAGACATGAAAATTGACTAAGTCTAAACTCACCAAGGAGAAAACCAAACCCAAAGCCAAAGACTGATGGATAACAAGATGACTTGAGTTGAACTGATGATGCCATCGCCAAAATTAGACTTACTAAAAATAGCCAAAAAATAGTAAGTTTACCTCAAAACCAACGAAGCAGTGGAAGCAAGACTTAATGAAAGCTGACAACTGAACCACTGCCAAAATTAGTATTTACTAAAAATAGTAAATACCTAGAAATGCCACAAACCTCCAAGCAAGGAAACCCTAATTTTTGATCAACCTACGGATTTCCAGAAATAGGCTATCAGTCAAAGAAAAGCGTATGGCCAAAATGGGGACATTACAGTCCGCCCTTCCCAAAATTGCTTGTCCTCAAGCAATGCCACAACACTCCAAATTGATCCCACCAAACATGTAGGATCCCAGGGTCCCAAGTCCATCTTGGGAAGGTTCCATCATGTTGATGCTGCTCTACTCTGATCACACGAATGAAATCACTGCACCAGAACTGCATAAACCATCCTTGCAACCTCAAGGAGATAACATGCCTGAAATTCAAGTCGAACAACATAGAAGTAATTGAATCAAAATCTAGCAGCGTCTCATGCTCAATAAACTCTGAGGAATTAACATCTGCAATGTCAATGTCAATCACCATTCTGAGAACAAAGAAGAATAATCTAAACAACTCAAAAATATTCTCATCAACATCACTCCAAACAGCAAATGTGACTCCATCATAGCTGTTTGCAAAGGAAAAAATAGCTCTTTGCAAAGTCATAGCAACTGCATCCTCAAAGCTCCTTAAGGATGTATAAAGCCTCCTCTGAGTAATTCTGACATATTCAAGAAAAACTCTGAAAACTTCCACCAATCTCTCCCCCAAAGTCTCAAAAAGTTGAACCAAATCAAGCAAAGGTTCGTTGCCCCTAACACTAGTGCTAGAGATTGAACAAAGATGATCACTGAAAAATAATTTGAACACCATCCAAAACTGATCGAAATCACTATGAAACATCATTTCCCACTTTTGGGACCAAAAACCATCATTGATAAGAGATTGTGAAGAGAAAAAATAAGTATACCAGCTGCCCATGACATCTGAAGTAAACCAATTAAAGTCTGATTTTAGGAAAATCAGCATACAAAGAGTAGAACAACTATTTTGACACTGGAAATCAGCGTCCATAATATCACAACTGTTCCTGCCCAAGGCTAGAAACATCCCCTCAAGAGACTCGAACCCATCATTAAGCCATCTTTTGTTCGAAGTATCTCTCCAATCCACCAATAGATGAACCAAAGGAATCATCAAATGATTGGTAAAGATGGGGGCAGCATCAAAGATTCTGAGAATTGAATCCTTATCTCTCCAAAGATCCTTTTTTCTACTTGCAACAATCTCCATCAAGCCATGTTGAGAATTCCAAGCATGAATTCCCAACTGCAAATAATCTCCAACACATTGGGAAGAATTCCCAACATATCTCCAAGAGCCATAGTGAAAGTCTCGAGCACACAAACCCATGTAATCAGCTGCAACCATCAATGCAAAGTTTGAACCTTTCATGACCAGCATTTTAGAATAATCACTCATCAACAATGCACAATCTAGAAACCAAAGGGGCAAGTCTGAAAGTTCTCCCACAATTTGATGCATCTCTCCAAGACCTGACCTCATCAACCATTTTAAGATAGGTGGTACTCTTCCATTGGTTAATGCTGAGTGAAAACCAGCCAGTTCAAGTTTGAACACCATTAAATGCTCATTTACTATCCATCCCAAGAGAGTGTTGCTTGACATATAGAATGGATCCACCAACATTATCTTATGCTTGACTATAAAATTATGCATGTCAAAAACATAAAACTTCTTACCAATGCCATCCACATAGAAATTGTCAATCAACTCATAATTTAACAAATCATGTGAAGATGGTGGATTGTTGTACACAATCATAGAAACAATATTTCCTTCATCCCTTTCGTTGGTGTCTTCAAAAAATTCATGCACATCTTCTTCAACTTGAAGATGCCCATCATTAGTTGCTGATCCATAGAATGTAGCGTGATGAATATCACACACATTACCAGTCATCACATCTAGCTCATGGCTGCAAGCTATCCCTTCTTGAGGCAAATTCTCTTCCCAACTCAAGAGTTCACACTCTTGATTTACCTTACAATCACTATCAACATATTGAATCTCTTTGGCATTTTGCATTGTTTCAACATTATGGAGTTCATTTATTCCTTCAACTATTTGCTTGATCTCCATTAGCCTTGTATTAGCTTCTTGTTCCATAAGTGTGGCTGCCATAGATGATTGATTTTCTGTTTTGCAAAAAGAGTGATGAGCTAAGGTAAGATCAAGGTAAAGACGATCAACCTCTTTCTCCTTCTCTTGGTAGGCATCATAGGTCTCTTCTGCAAACTTAATAGCATTATCTCTATCTGAGAGCAAATGCAAATAATCTATCTTTAATGATTCCAATGCTTCTTTGATAGTTTGCAACTTGGAAAGAGTGACTCCTTTAACTCCATTCTGTCTCTCTTCAAACTGAAACTTCCAGTAGAGTTCTTCAACAAAATTGTGTGTGCTATCAAATCTTGATAATGCTTTAACAATTTTCTCTTCTGAAACCATTAAGTTATCCTTCAAAACTTGCAGCTCTTTAGGCCCATGATCATAATCAGCAAAGAAGCTTTGCTCATCAAACATCAACTTTTCTGATTTATTTTCTTTGATTTGATTCTCAAAATCAGCCTCCTTTCTAATCTTATCACTGCATAACTCCTGAATTGAAGGCCTGTCAACAACTTCTTCAAACAAATTAGTACCTCTATCTTGACCTTTCAAGTTCTCATACTCTTCTTGTGCGTAATTCTGAAAGGCATCCAAACCATTTGTTGATTTTAAAACATTATTCTCTTCAACATAAGAAATCACATTCTCATTAGCCATTGCTGCAACTTCTCCTCCAAAGATCACTTCATTACTTGCATTGCAAACTGATTTTTGAACTTCATCAGGATCAAAGGGGAATTTATCCCACTCCGGTTCTTTATCATACCTTGGTGACATCGCGCCCGGATCCCAAATGTGAAAGGTTTGATTGCAATGATCAATAGGAAAGAGATCATCATGCTCCTCTTGAACTGTTGACTCTTTGAATGAGTCACTCCTCAACCCACTTGAACTGAAATCTTCATCTATAACTTTCTCCACAGATGTAGTTTGATAATCAAACCCACTACCACTCAAGTCACTAGCATTATATCGGATTAAAGAATCATCAAAGCTGGTTGCTTTGAATATTTTGTCATTCTTTTCTTCAATGAAATTATCTTGAGTAGATGTGTTGCTGATTTTATCATTAGTGCCCACATACATACCAAAGAAGTCTTCTTGGACACTTGTCAATAATTCTTCATATGGAATTGGCTCAGCATAAAGTAGAGAATTATCCTTCACTAAATCTTCAACAAAAGGAGATAAAAACACATCGGAATCACCATCAACAACCTCACTTTCGTAATGGTCATAAGCTGGTTCAAAGACACCATTAGTATTTGCTTCATCTTGCTCTTCTTCAACGTACTTATCCCACACAACTGTTCCACCAGCATCTTTTGAGAAGCCATTTGTCTCGAGATCTTCATTGCTTGAATCCTTATTAGGACTCAAGACTGCTGTAATGATCTTCTTACCATAATAATCTTCATTATTTCCCATCCCATGCAAGTCTAGGGATGTATTTTGGGACTCTAACTTAATCTCCTCATTTGCCAAGGTATCTTCATCAAGCCCACTTTCATTTTGAACCAAAATGTGCACCTTGCTTGTGTCTTCTTCAACACTAATTGACTGATTTTTCTCTTCAATTTGCTTACTTGTGGGCTGCAAACCACAAACAGATCCTTTTGCTTCTTCCTTCCTTGATTCTTCAACCATGGCAAGTTCTACTTCCTCTTTAATCATTTTTTTGATGTAGTTGACCATAGCCAACTTTCTAGGGTCATGAATCACCGCACAATTCAAAAACGTGTCAAATGAAACATCGTTCTTAAACTCATCTGTCATGCTCTGATATTGTTTACGGAGTATGGCAGCCTCATGTTCACATTGCCTCTTGAACTGGCATTCTTCCGAAGCCACAATCAAATCTGACTTCTCACGATTCCTGGACCTCAGAAAATGCAACATCTTAAGAACTTCTGAAAGCTAAACTGAACTTAGGTGAAGAATCTGATTTCTCTATCACTCATCTGTCAACTGACTCTGTCTTATTCACAGGATGGCAAGATCTTGGCTCTGATACCACTGAAATATTCCCCTTAATTTTTTTCCCCAAAATTAGACACACAAATCAGCAACCAAACACTGATTAGCGTTAGCTCCAAATGCAAATCAGCATGTAAAGTAACTCTAACCAAGAATGTTCACCAAGATCCCAATGTGGGCGAGGTGATAGCATATGGTCAGAGGATCATTAGGAATAAACTGAACTGAAATTACAATTCATCTGCTGATGCAGGCATCCACAAGCAGTGGGAATACTCCACTTATTTAGTGGGTGAGATTATTACATTATTAAGGCGGCAAGCCAACCATTAAATCCACTCTTCCACTTATTAACGTGGGGGGAATACTGTCCACACAACCACTTATAACGTGGGGGGAAATTACAAACAAGATATATGTTTATTCTAAAACTCAACCACTCAATTGTGGGAGTATAAAACAGATATAAAATTGCAGCAAGTAAAGGAAGAGCTGTTAGTACTACTAACTAGCTTTACAAAGAATAAGAACAACTGCAAATAGAATAGATAATCTTCCAAAAACATTAAATAGTTAGAGTATCACTTCCTCTAACATTTACAATGATATAAGATGAAGAATTGAAGCTCAAACCAGCATTATATCAAAAACTAACAAGTCTGATATAAAAATCTGCAATCTGGAAATGTCTATCAGCAAACAGCAAACTCATAAAAATGATTACAACTCCTTCTAAATACCTCCGAATAAGCTGGAATGTTTTGCAAAGACCTTCTAGGAGGATGGCGCCCAAACTCAAACTACAAAATTGCATCAAAACTCAAGATATTATTCTTGCACGAATCCCAAAGCACTCATGAGATGGTACGGCCCTGTAGAAGGGCGATTTCTCTTGGAAAAATCAGAAACTTGGAATTAAAATCTGAAAACCTCCAAATATGGTCGCCACTATCATAGAAATGCAATGATCAAATACCCATAACCAAAATAAATTCATACCAAAAGCTGTATGCAAAAACCACCTTCAGCTATGACTGTATCAGCAACTTCAAAACTAGAAATTTCATCAAAATCTTCAACTATTGAGCTCAATCTGCTAGTTTGATTTGAGAAGCAGCAAATGACCAACTAGGTGTTGTATTTCAAACACGAAATTGGATTGGAACTAGGAGGTAAGCATCCCTCGAAGTATTAAACAAGTTGTCATTTCGACAACATATCATTAACATAAAAATATTAGATAATCAGCTCTTCAAACAGCAGCAATATATAAGCTTTAGTTGGCAAATGAAACAACAAGAACTCTTCAAATTCCAAGAAGTTGAATCACTTCAACTTCCAAAAGGGACGCCACCTTTTTGCCTTTTTACTTTTTTTGAAATAATAAAATATCATTCAACTTCCCCTTTAGGCATCCATTTCATATTGCAACAATAAAGCATTTATTAAATAATTAAATGCTCACTTGACCCCTTTATGTCCCTTTCTTTAAAACAACTTGAAGTCATCAAGCCTAGGCGTGGGGTACAACTTCAAGACATGAAAATTGACTAAGTCTGAAACTCAGTCCAAGGAGAAAACCAAACCCAAAGCCAAATTGAGACTGATGGATAACAAGATGACTTGAGTTGAACTGTTGATGATGCCACTGCCAAAATTAGACTTACTAAAAATAGCCACTGCCAAAAATAGTAAGTTTACCTCAAAACCAACAGAACGCAGAACTGAGCTGGAAGCAAGACTTAATGAAAGCTGACAACTGAACCACTGCCAAAATTAGTATTTACTAAAAATAGTAAATATCTAGAAATGCCACAAACCTCCAAGCAAGGAAACCCTAATTTTTGATCAACCTACGGATTTCCGGAAATAGGCTATCAGTCAAAGAAGAGCGTATGGCCAAAATGGGGACATTACAGGAAACCAATTTCCCCAATAGATGACACCTTGCAATCCTCCTGTAAAGAAGATGGAACAGCGTTGTGATTGATCACACAACTCTCAACAAAATCAATCTCTTCATCACAAGGCCTATCAATAGCATTCTCTACATCACCAAGGTAGAGACGTGGGCATATTTCACCTGTAGAGGGTTCTTCTTCAGGGACACCTGCTGCAACACATTGTTCCTTGTTATGCTCATGTAATGCACTCATCCCGCTGGTGTCATCTACACCTGTAAATGAAGTGGATGCCTCCACATCTTCAATATACACATTCACAATCTGTGGATGTATGCTCATCACCAATGGCTACCATAGATAGCTGAATTTCAGCTGTGGGTGATGTAGATTGCGCAAAGCTCAACTCCATGGTAAGCTCATCAATCTAAGTCTCTAACTCTTAAAGGGCCATTTGAGTGGTCTTCAAAGAGTCCATGGTGACCTCAAGCTCATAAGTGAACTCATCAACCTCCTCCTCTTTCCCTTTGAGTGCATCATAATAAAGTCCATCAAGCATGAGAAGATGATTTCTTTCTGATAGTAATTGCAGGTAATTAGTTATCATTACCCCCAATGAATCTCTGAGTGCCTGAAACTCTACAAGGGAAAGTCCACCATCAAAGTGCTCATGTGTTCCCAAAGTCCTCCAACAACAGTTTGCCATCAATTGTTGAGCGACATCAAAATGTTCTAAGGCTGCACTGATCATGTCATCACTGACTTTAAACTAACCTGCCAAATGTTGGGAACCCTTAGACTTATCATCCTCATACAAAATGTCTGATTTTTTATCAACAACTTGCTTTCCAATTTCAGCTTCCTCTTTGTTAGATGCTAACATACCCGAATCATCATGAGCATCAACACTAAGATAAGATATTGATTCATCATCCCCTGCTGATTGGAACACATCGTCATGTATACTATCAACATGATCATCATACGTACTGGTGTAATCAGCCTCATAGGATAGCTCTGCTGTTTTGACAATTTCATTGCACACATCCTCAACATGAACAGATGCATGCACCTCTAAGGAATCCTCTTGCTGAAGTGAACTTGTGAGCATGACTTCATCTTCTTTAGGACCTCCACATGAATGACTAGGTGTCCAAACACCTTGACATGTGAAACAACGTTGCTCTTTCCTCAACTGGTTTTTGCTCACACTGGGTTCACCTGTAGGCTGCACATCTCAAGAAAGAAATTCTTCTTTCTTTCCTTCTTTTCTTTTTCCTCTGTATTGGTAAAATTATTTGCATTAGTTTTTTCTTTCCTCTCCTTTGCAAAAAGAGGGTCTAATATTTCCAGATGTTGTATCAGCTTCGTTAAATTTCTATCATAGTCCTGAAAGACTTGCATCAATTCAGCCATGAGTTCTTGTGTAGACTTCATTTTTACCAACAAATAATCAACTACAACTGATAACGGATGAGTACTGATCACTCAACAAGCAAACTGAATTGTTCCTTTTTCTAATCACCCTCAGGCTGGCAGGAAGCACAACTCTGATACCATTGTAATATACCCTCTTGGGATGGACGATATTTTTACGATTTCCTAGTTTGACACATTTGCATTTTGTCAAACAGATTGTTAGCATTTTTCAATAAATCAACATACAGTTTGCTCACATGTTAAAAATAATAGATATTGCCAAAAATGAGAAAATAATCTCGCAGTGAATAGGAGACTATAACAGAAATATGTAATACGCTACCCTAATCTGAGAACCATTTTTTTCATTTTTCACTAGCTTTGCTGTTTAGGCATTTTGTCAAACTGTTTCTAATCTGCTGCTTAAAGTGAACTCAGTTTGTTTCCACAAGAAGAATTAATGTTTGTTTTGAACTATAAACCAATATATATATTTCCTCAATTATAATATACACAACAGGTATAATTTAGAGTATAACAACACTTGAATGTATTTGATTCATTGTTTCCCATTGACAACAAAATAAATCATTCACTATATACACAGTGAACTAAAGTATAAACTCTCTGACCTGAAAGGAAGAATATAACCTGATAATGCAAAGCCTTCACAATAGAAAATAATCAGCACCTCCTATGCACTACCTGATAATGATTAAAAGGCCCGATAATTGAATTGCTTTCAAAAACTGTTCAGAATTTATATATATAATATAAACTTTGCCTCTTAAGCTTCTAGTTCTCTATGCTCAGCCGGAATATTAAGCTCCTGGTTTGACACGGCTACTCAAACATGGCTCTGAAGATTTCTGTTAATTATATGCCACGATGGTCTCCCTGCCAGTCGAACAGTTCTACTATTGCCTCTATTGCCCATGTATATCTTCTAAACATTAGAGAACTGCCTCATATGTGTCGCTCCCATATCTTTCTGAGCCTCCCACAATGCTCTGTGTTTGACCCAACTTGCCGTTAGAAGCTCCTGTCCTTCATTGAGTGGCAGTGGAGTTAAGAGACTCGGAAATAAGTCGTAGAAAAACTCAAGCCTTCTCTAACATGCCTGACGCCTTCCCAAAATTACACGTCAGCTTCAATAATGTGAAATGTAGCTACCAAAACTTGTAAAAGCTAGAACGAAGCTTTCAACGGATAGGATAATCATGCCGTCCACCTCCTGACCTCTGAAGTTTTCGCTCCTTAGAGAATATGAATTAGTGCCTAAAGTAATAGTCACGATTTCTTCCTAGGGAATTCACGAATCCTCCACATCACCCTTCCTGTTGTCTACACATCATTTCTAAAGTCTCAATATATATTAAGCGTTGTTGGTAAGATTGAAATGACACGTACCATAACAGGTGGCGAATTGTCATATTTTCACTGACATACTTAGGATTAATATTCTTTCAATAATACGCCTCCCTCTGATTATTACGACAGTTTTCAAAGACTGCTAAAGCTCGATAATACTACTTGCATATGGTCTCATAAATGCGACAGTTGGAGAATGGGTGCGCTCCAAGAATGATTTTTCCATCTTCCAATATGTTCATTGATTAGCACATAGTTATATTGAGAGGGTGGGGGTGAATCAATATAATGCAACTTTTACCAATTTAAAACTTCATCAATCACTATAACACCATTCACTCAACATCAATAATTATGCATATGAGAAGAACACAATAACACTGATATTTACGTGGAAACCCTTGCGGGAGAAAACCACGGTACAAATAATGTACTTTATATATTTATGTGAATTACAATGATCATAGGCACCAACCAACCTCTAACTTGTTTTGTAGCACCAACCTACAGGAAGCATCAACTCACTCAATTTGTAGGCACCGAGCTACTGGAGGCACCAACCCCCACAGTTCGTAGTCACCAATCCCCATAGTTCGTAGGCACCAACCTACTGGAGGCACCAACCCCCACTTGCCAAGCACCAACTTAGCAAAAGATAATAGCTTCAGAAACAAAGTTCCACCTTCGAAGTTGCTTCTTCAATGGATGACGGACAATACTGCTCAAATGTCTCTTTCAATCTTGCACCAAGTCTGCTATAACTCTTTCCTAAGATCTGATATAATTCTTCTTGAAAATGTTTGCAAGCTGATCATAAATCTGTATGACTTCTTCACTAATAATCTGCTTCTTATGTTGAACTTATCTTCCCTTTGTGATGTATGTTGTTTCCTTAAAGCTCACACAAGATACGCCATTATGTTCTTCTATCTCACATCATCATTCTCTCACTCACATGCTTGCAATCTGATTTTGGATTCTTATATGTATGTTGATCACTTTGCAACCTTTGAAAAAACACATCATTTAAAATCTGTTCTTGCACCCATTCGTAATAATCTGATTTTACTTAACAAACTGTACCATTTCATTTTTAAATCAAGCCTTTGAAATGTTATTCCATCCCTCTTGAACAAATCATACCTCTTCAGATTCTTTTTATTAATAAGTATACATTGTATCTCTTCATAAATCGTACCTCTATAAATCTGAATTTGTCTTTTTTAATGAATCATTCCTTTATCTCTTAACTTGTTTCTGTTTACAAACTTTAAAGTTTAATATTTTTTTAAGGAAAAATAATCGCTGCCTCCATGATCACACCTTTTTCATGTTTGACTGGTTTTGAAACTGAAGAAATAAATCGTACTCTTTCAAAAACAAACTACTTCCCTTAAAGGATTAATTGCACCAATCTATTAATATCTTTTTCTTAGCTTGCTAATAAATCTGAAGATAACAAATCCCACCTCTTTGGTTTTTATCTTACTCTATTTTTTGTCTTTTCTGTATTTTGTCTTTATTCACCTCACTTTTGTCTTATTCATGAATCGTTTCCTTTTAATTATATGTTTTTAATGAGATTACTTTATTAAATCGCATCTTCCAATTAACACATAGCAACCTTTAATTACTTTCTAAAAGATATCGATAAGGTAGCAACCTGTTTTTATTTCTTCTTTCATTCTCAGAATTATGTTGTTTAATCTGTTCTGTTCCTCTAAATTTGTTGCTTAATCTTTCATTCTGTGAATCTGTTCCTCTAAATCTGTTCTTAAAAAACTGTTCATGCTGATCTTATGTCTTCAATAGTGGATATCTAGAATCTGATCAACATATTTCAACAAAGCATCTTCAGTCATGCTAATCTTCATGCTTTTAACTTTGACATCAATGACAATATTTCCATCATTCATAACCGGGCACTTCAAAGACACGCCAAGCATAAGGAGCTCCTAATAATTACAAAATCCCGACTTCCTGAAAGAACTAAACTCCCACACTGCTCTTTGGTTGTCTTCGATGTCTAAAGTACTTGTCTCCAGGATTGACAACGTTATCCTCCTTATATTCAGTGCTCAAATTAACAAGCTGTTATACAACAGTGATTTGCCTGTTTGAAGTAGTGATTTTTTTTGAAGTGCCAGAGCTCCGAGCATAATATTTCAACTACGATATCAATATATTGACTCTTAATTGCAAAGATATTTAATTTCAAACACACCACAGGTGAGACCCACGGCTTGCAATTTTGATATAATCTCAAGCCTCCTTCATTCTTGCGAAATCATAGATTAAAGGCGATTCTTTTTTTTTAAAAGAAACCCTTAACCAAAAGGTAACGACAATAATAAGAAGTGGCTTCAACTACTCAAAAGACTCCTAGTTTTTAATAGCTCGGCAGCTTATTCTCAATATGAATGGCATCTATGTTACCTTGGCACGACCTTTCAAGATATACGTTAACTTGTCCCTACAACGCCTTAGAAAACTAATGTACAACAAAAAAAATAATGTTCATGAGGGAAGAATGGCATTACAAATCTTCATCACCTGCTTGTTCTTTTTCAACATGTTATGGCAGCCCAGTTGACACAAAATGGCATTCAACTGACAGTGGTATAATATAACTTTTCAATCCTCCTACAACATCAGAATTGAATAAACATTTACAGTAAAGTCCCCTTTTTGGCAATTAATTTCATATCATTCCTAAACTTTGTTTTCATGGAAGACTTAACAATTTTTGAATTGACATGATAAACTCAAGCATGGAACCTGGGTGGTTCCACCTGTTACAGATTTGGGTTTTCTTCCAAATCGATGAACTTGTAGGTTTTTCATCCTCAAGTCTTGCAAACCAGTTCTCCAAAGAACCCAAAATAAAATCAAGCCTCCCCCTAAAAAATGAGCTCCAAAGATCTTTAATCCTTCTTTTCTGTAACCGCCCATTCATTTCTTGAAATGACATATTTACTTTTAATCTTCTCCTTATTTGGCCAAAAGGTGACTTATTTTTAAATATTTAACTTTTGCCAGCTTGTCACTTTATTACCATTAAAATAATTAATTTATCTATTAAATTTGACTTTTTCAACAACTTAATTTTAATTATTTTAATTCCAATGCTGACTTATTAAAATTGGGGACATTACATAATACAATGACTTAATAATCCTTTCATTTTCCCATTATAATGAACAGCCTCAATATTTTCAGATTACCATCTTAATACAAAATTAAATGTTCATGAATAACATTGGCTGACCTTTTACATTCACCAAATATCCAAATCGCAGCCTACCTCCTAGGCAATTATCTCCACAATTTGTATGGCGCGAACAATAGGGAGTAAGCAAGCACCTAGGACCTGATCTGCCAGGGAAGTGGTCTGATTTGAATTTTCAAACCTCCATGTGGGCTGCCAAGTGCATACGATGGTACCCAAGGAAGGTGCGATAGCATTTGGGGGTCATAGTGGGGTCGATAAATGATGAAAGAAGCGCCTAATTTTTTTGCTAGCGCTGGATGCGTTGGGGTTATCGGCTCCTTTTTTATTTGTGTTTTGCTTTAGGCAGCGGTGAACAAATACAAACGCGTCTCCTCTTCCTGAGCTCACAACTCCCTATTGCATCAAGTTTAATGAAAGACCAACTCTCAATGAAGGTGTGGCACTAAAGACAAAGGGCGATTGTATGAGTCTGAGTGACCAATGATATTTCCCTTGTCTGTTCTTCCACGTAGGCTCCATTATTGGCTTTAGTTTAATGCAACGCAGCCTTCTTATGAATAATATTGATTACTTTCGTAGTCGCAACTAGTAGCATAAGGGACAACAGGTGTAAAATATTCCATTTCCATATTTTCGCCACCTTTATTACTCTTCCGAGAATTAATTCGATAGCCACTACTCTCAGATATTCGATGCTTCCAGAATATCAATACTTCAAAAACTGCAATCAATATGTCAATGGAATAATTTGGGAAATGGTAGGACTACAACACATTGGTACTATAATAGATATTTATGACCTCAATATTTCTGAAAATGAAAACCAAATAGGAGTATTGGAATTAATAATTTGCAGATATATAATATAACCTGGAATCCTCTTGTTTGCAAACACAAAATCGTCCACTGAAATTTGTCTCTAGAACAAATGTATCAATATCCTGCAAATTTACCTTTGATATTTGTCATCAACAAGATACACCAATACTCTGCAAATCAATAAATTTTTCAAACCCTAACATTTAGAATTTCGTCTTCAAAGAAGACCCACAAAATTCGATCAATTGATCGTGGACGCATAGATGCAAACTTTGATTTGAATCCGCCCTCGAGAAGATTTGGGTTTTCGTCCAAATCTTGATACCTGAACTTGAGGGTTTCTGTCCTCTCATTCCAAAAGCTGAGCTCTCAAACCAAACAAATATTAATTCTTCGTATATTCACAAATGAGCTCACAAATTCCTTTTATAATTACCTTTTAATTTTCCCACCAAAACCAATCAACACTTTATTATAAAGTGACATTAAAACTACTTCATAATAGCTCCCCAACGCCACTTTATAAAATACATTAATTTAATAATTTAATATTACCCCATTTAAATGCACTTTTTGCTAGGCAATATTAAACAATTAAATTAATTAAATATATTAATGATATTTTGGCGAGCTGGAAAATGGGGACATTACAGTTACATCTCCATTTGTATGATGAGTGTATTAATAATGCTCTCATTTCAAATGACAAAACTTCAAAAATTGATTTGTAAATAATTACTTCTAAGATACTACTTAAAATGAATTTTCCTATTGGCTCAAACATTGCACCTCCTAATGGTGAATGTGCTAGTATTTACTACAATATGCTACATGAAAGTTATTTATAATTTACAGGAGAGAATCCTATGCAAGACAGGAAATTACTATGATGAAATAGGGGCTTAAGGGCATGCACTTGAGCCTTCAATTGTAATCAAATTGTGCAGCTCCTGACACTAAATTGCTTGAGCACTACATGAAAGTTATTTATAATTTACAGGAGAGAATCCTATGCAAGACAGGAAATTACTATGATGAAATAGGGGCTTAAGGGCATGCACTTGAGCCTTCAATTGTAATCAAATTGTGCAGCTCCTGACACTAAATTGCTTGAGCACATGAGTTGTTTATGTGCATAATATGTAGCTTATATTATGCACACAAGTCTGTATAGGATACCAAACAATTATATCATCATGAGACTTATACAGTAATATCATTTGTTGCTTCTAAGCTGCCTTTTCAATCCAAAATTTGACCCTGGTATGTGCAAACTTCATGTTTCATTCATAATATGTTAAAAATCTGGGATATAGATGGAAAATCGAAATTATTCATGGCTCCATTTTGTTTCCTAACATCATCCATCATAATAGAATTGGAAGATCCCATGAGGTGCACGTGTAGTTGGGCATGTTTGTGCAAGAATTTGTAGCTTGCATCTTTCTATACTTAATTGCTCTTGTGAATGACGACTAGGTCAGGCTATAATAGAGTTGGCTGTGATTAGTTCATTAGGTCACTTCCTAGTCACATTTCTCCTTAAATTGTATTTTTCAATGCAAAATATTATGTTGTTTGAGTATGTCTATAGGATAGGAGGATTGCAAATAAATAAAAGAGTTCAAAAGAAATGGTCAGTTTCCACATTCATATTTTAGATACATTTCAAGGTTTTCCTACACAGTGGAATTACTATCGGAATATTTGTAATTTTGTAGTTAAACTTATGTTTACCTAACCATTTATGGATTTGTAGTGTGCTTATATTGTTTCAGTTTTGCAGGTCATTTCTTCAGTCATTCTTAAAAGTAGAAGGGCGAAGGAAAATCTTCATGAGGATTTCAATTGGTCTGAAGTATTGAATATTTGGGAGCCATTTGCCATGGGATATAAGAGATTGTATGCTCAGAACCTTATGGAAATGAATGGTGCCTATAAGAATTTGCATCTCATAATTTAGTCAATGCTAAAACATCTATGATAAGTGTGCATATATTCACTGATAATAGCTTCAAAATGCATAATGAAGATTTCATGATTGGGTTGTGCCAAGTTGCCAACATTTAAGATCTCTCTCAACTGTAGTTTTTCATAAATTCTTTAGTGTCTTGATTGAGTATTTAGTATTTTCTTCTATTGCTTGTGTTGTTTAATTTGAATTTTTTGTTTTGTAATTGACAGCACATAAGGAATATGTAACAGTAGAGTGATTTTCAATGTAAAATATACCATATTCAATTAAATAGGAAATTGCATTTG
Organism: Sequoia sempervirens; assembly: GCA_007258455.2. Classification (NCBI taxonomy): domain Eukaryota; kingdom Viridiplantae; phylum Streptophyta; class Pinopsida; order Cupressales; family Cupressaceae; genus Sequoia; species Sequoia sempervirens. The sequence continues at coordinate 51,068,671 of VDFB02193867.1, read as the reverse complement.
CTTGTAGGTGGTGGGAGTGTGTTGCATTACCAGAAGATATTGATCCCATTGAAGAATCTCAATTTAGAAAGGAAATAAAGGAACTTGCATGGACGGTAAGATTCTGTTTTTGTGTTGGACAGTTGAAATATCCCAGGGCATACATTGGTTGTGCTGTATTATGTTAATGAAATATTTATCTCTGTATTTCTCTCCATTGCCATTCAAATAAGAACCAATTAGTCATTAATGAGAATTCAAATTGAGAAATGGAGGTATTATGACCTGGTTTAAACTCTGGATCTTGCTTCACTACCTTGCAATAATAGACTCCTCCTCCTTCGATTTAGCTTGACTTGATGCTAATTTTCTTTTGCCATGTGCTGTGTTTCTCGTTTCTGTTTTATTATGCTAGATTCTATGGCAATGGGGGTATATCTTATTAGAAATTTTGCTTGTAGATATATATCTCTTTTCTGATATTCAATCTTTGCACTGCAGTCCTTGCAACTTCTCAAAGGAGCAATTTTTGAAGAAGAATATGCACCACGTATCCATTTGTACAGCAAGTGAAAATAACTACCATATAAACCAAATGTTGATAATGACAGTTAAATAGCTTTTTCCTGCTTTCTTAGTTTCATTGTGCAAATGGCATCAAAAGCTTCCAAAAGGATTCTTTGAAATGTTGCAACAATATTTGAATATCCTGCTAGTTGTAGCTATGAAATTTTATTTAAATAGATTTCCCAATATTTCTCACTGGCTCAACATCATTCTATGTTTTCTTTAATTCACTTTCTAAAGTATTTTCCCTTCAAGTCTATGGAAACATCATTGGTATGTTTGAGTTAAATAACCTGTAAGTTAATTTCTCAACTTTTTCGTTTGGTTATTTACTATTTTTAAAAGAAAATCAAGCGTACAAGAATCAACTGTACGATTTTTTTTGTTTGTTAAAATGTTCCCAAATAGAAAATTATTATTTTTTGTTGAAAGTATTGTAGAAGGCCATGTTAATAAATAATTATATTGTAATCGACCGTACTAATTAATTAAATAAATCTTGTAGTCGGCCGTATTAGGAATAGATAATAATAGTTTAAATAATACATGCACAGTTTAAAGTAAAAGTTGGATTAGTTGTCAGGTGGTAGTTAGGAAGAGTTGCCGAATGTTGGTATCTCAACCAACCTCGGCCATCTATATATGTATCTTGTCATTTGTAGTCGGACACAGAAAATTGCTATGTACTATTGATATACTTCATGAATGAAATCAATCCATTGTGCTATGCAATTACTCTTATGATTGTTCTGTGATTCATATTCTAGTATGTGCATTATGTTTGTGAATTATTCTCGTTTACTCTTGTAGTACGTTGAACACTACCCAGTGAGCAAACATTTGGCGCCGTTGCCTAAGTGTACTTAGGAAGTCACCCTGTAGCAGCATGGCGTCATAATGGGTCGACCGATGGAAGAGCCTGTGGAAACTAATGAAGAGAGGGAAGATGAGTTGACACAAGATTTGGTGAATCTGTAGGATATATCACTAAGAGACCACGCACGGAGGGAAGCTCTCAGGCGAGAGATCCCTTAGGCAGTTATCTGGGATAGATTGCAAGTGAATGACGAGGTCAATCATCTCTACAACCATCTACCAAGATTGCTGGCCCACCACTTCATCATCCTGCAAGATCTTTGGGCAGAGAGTGACTAGGAACACCAGAGGCAACAAATACTGCAGCGGTACGAGGAGCGAACCAAGCGAGAAGATGAAGAATGGGATACCAGCCGGAGACGTACTCTCGGCAACCAATGATCGTGTGAACAACTTTTAATGCCCATACGGCCTAACAAAGATAAGAACCGAGTACCAATCGGGCATGAAACTCAAGAAGAGAAAGTTCGGTGATCACTTAGCGTATAAGAGCAAGAAAATAGATGACGAAGGCTAAAGGAAATTGATAGAGAAATCTATCAAGATATAACTAGAATAAATCAATCCATTAGAAGAGCATGTAATGTCCCCTTTTAGCTAGACATTGATATATTGGCATGATTAACCTATAAATGGCCCTCGTAGGCTAATAGGGCGTGTTTAGAGGGTCTTCACGGCAATTACCTAGTTGGCAGTTGGCTTCTTTTGAGGTTCAGTATTCATATGGAGGTATTCTAATGATTTATTAAGATGTTTCTATTTTTAGAAACCTCATGTTATAACGTGGTGTTATATTTGTACTTTATGTTATAAGTCATTATTTTATTATAAAGTGCAAATATAAATTATAAAATAAAAATAATAATAAAATATTTGGAGCTTCTAGAAGCCGCCCTAATGAGGGAAAAGAAAAGTATAAAGGAGGGTGTGGGCTGCCATTGTGAATCATCCAGCATTTGACATTTACATTTTATGAGCACTTGTGGAGCCAAGGGTTTCTGCAGTATATCAAAATTGTCTTTGGGAAGGATAACTCCCATTGATAGCATAACTGAGGAAGTGAAATATCTTCTGAAGGGTTGCAGCCATTGGAGGAGTTCCTTCAGACTTATCATTGTGGCAAAATTGTGGCCAAAGGCCAATTTTGAGAGATAATCGATTGGAGAAGATTGAGGAGCATTTTGGTTGAATATAGTCATCATCTTCATGCTTGTAGAGGACGATTTTGGAGAGCATAATAATCTGATATATTTTACTGGTCACATATCAGCTTGCTAGAGAGGTACGATTTGTGATGAGCCCTACTGGCTCACAACTCAAACCCCTGTATTTTTTCTTAAATCTTCTTGTGTTTTTTAGTTTTTTAAAGAAAGTTTGTAGACAGAAGAGAAGGGTGCATCATATAAAAGCTCATAAAATGTAAATCTGAGCTATTTTTGGTGAATCGAAATTACAAAAAGTAATAAACAACCTCAACAATGAATTTACAACTCATGAACGTACCCGAAATGCTCCAGATTATTTTATTAAGAAAATAAGTCAACTCGCCAGCCAAGAATGGTGAAAACTAGCAAATATGGATGCCTGGCCTCCAGAAATGACTTCTCCCACTCTGAAATAGGATACAAAGGGCTAATAGGAGTAGCCGCCAAGAATGAAGCACAAACAAGAACAAATAAGAAGGCGTTTTAGCTACAAGCTTCACATGCCAAACCTCCAGGAAGGCACAAATCCCAAGGCAAATGGTACGGCCAAAGGAAGAACTAAAGGAACAAAGCTGAAAGCTGTAGATCTGTTGAAGATGACATCTCTGGAGAAGAAACCCCCTTCCTTATTACAAACAAGTAAAACTGAATAATAAACTTTGATTGTAGCATGTAGAACCTCTGAATGAAGCCCTCACAGTTGCACTAATTCGACTGGTCTCTCACAGTCTGAAAAATGCTCAACATTGAAGAGATCTCGTTCTCCAATGGAAGATTTGCTCAAACCTTGATCACAGAGGATAGCACAGAAGAAAACCAAAGGCAAAGTCAAAATAATCAAGAATTGAGTTTCTCATTGCTAAAATGCCTTATATCTTAAAAGGCATGAATTCCAAGAGAATGACGCCTCTTTCCATCATTTAAATCATTTAAAATATAATTAAGTCCCTTTCAATAGTTTGGACTTAAATACTTGGGCGCCAACTTTTATGTTTAAGTGATTTAATTTTAAATCACTTTTTTATGAATATTTAAGTGATAAAAAAGTATAAAGTCAATTTGACTTTATAATAAAGTATTAAGTTAATTAATAACTTAAATCACTTAGATAATCATAACTTTTCAAAACTCCATATATTTTTGTGCCATCAGAAGCTGTCAACTCCTGAACTGCCAAGGTCTGCAGTGAGCCAATCACTGAACTCTGAAAATGAGAACGACCAACTCCTCCAGAAAATACCACTGACCCTCTAACCAATCCAGTTAGCCCACAAGGGTCCAAGAAATAGGCTAACACACTGCACCTAGTAACTGACTAGAGCGGGGACATCACACGATTTTATTCACGAGTCTTATTTGGCATCGATTTCTTCTAAGAAGGGAGGCGCACCACTCTTGGACATCATTTGATGATTTTTGGAGCTTAAGGGAGGCAAAGGGAGTTGATAATTATTTATTACAAGCAAATTTGGGCCAGAACAGGGGCGGCACTACTGGGGGGTCGATTTGTTCATTTGGAAGGGTCTTCTTCATCAACAAGTGTTGTCATCAAGTCTCTAGCTCATCTACAATTTTTGCACCAGGTTCCTCTTGCCATTTGTTGCACATATATTGCATTCTAGATTTAATACCAAGGTTGCATTTGTACTCAAAAAATTACATAGTTTGCATATGTTGTAATGCCAAGAGTCTTGGCCCATTTTGTATAAGCATTGTATTGAACATTTATTGCAATCAAGGAGATATAAGTTGCTAATCATTTATAGTTGTGATTGAGCATTTAAACATCATTTGTACTCAGCTTAATAGTATACATGCCAAGTGTTTGACAAAATGTCAATTGGCTGTAGATGCATTTTATTCATGTAGTTTCTCATTTATATGCATTTGAAAATACAAAAAGTGATTGCATTGCATTTAGATACTTGCCTAGACATTGTAGAAGTTATTTTCAAGCTTTCAAATCAATTTAGCATTCACTACAAGCATCAAACTACAAACTGAAACTTCAAACCAGCAAACAAGAACATTGCATACAAACTAGTGATAATAGATTGCCATCCTGTGATTACCAAAATACAGTTGTCAGATGAGTGAAAGACCATACACTAGAAGTCAAGCAAGAAATCAGCATTTTTTAGTTTCCACCTACTCCTAAGGTAGGTACTTTTTCAGAAGCATTGAGAGAAACGGGCAACGCAGTTGAAGGGTTTGAAGAAACAACTGAAACTTCATGGATTGTGGAAATCTATTATCACTAGTTTGTATGCAATGTTCTTGTTTGCTGGTTTGAAGTTTCAGTTTGTAGTTTGATGCTTGTAGTGGATGCTAAATTGATTTGAAAGCTTGAAAATAACTTCTCAAACTACAAACCAGCAAACAAGAACATTGCATACAAACTGTTCGACAAAATTACAAGGCAGCAAATTGAAGAAATTGAGGTCAGTTTGAGCAAGGCTCATTACAGTGGTATCAGAGCCCAGATCCTACCATCCTGTGATTACTAAAATATAGCTGTCAAATGAGTGAAAGACCATACACTAGAAGTCAAGCAAGAAATCAGCATTTTCAGTTTCCACCTACTCGTAAGGTAGGTACTTTTTCAGAAGCATTGAGAGAAATGGCCAAAGCAGTTCAAGGGTTTGAAGAAACAACTGAAAACATGTCAGACAGTAACATGCAAAATATGGATGAAAGCGAAGCATGGATTGAAAAGAAGTTCGATGGGATGATTGACATGATGTCACGCTTGCTAGCAAGAATGGACCAGCAAGAGGTTCCGAATCAAAATAACCTTCAGAATCAAAACAATCATACATGAGAGAATAGTGGTGTTAATGGGAATAATACGGAGGTCAATGGGAGAGATAGAGCAACTAATACTAGGGGATCAGCCTCTAGACCTCTCTTCCCTACTTTCACACCAAGAGAAGAACAACAAGTGGAAGCTGCAACACCTTTTGCAGATGATGCCAGGCAAGCATACATGGAATATTCTACATTACCTCCTGATCTTAGAGAACAATGGACCTTTGATCAATTCATGAATCGAAGGAATAGAAGAAATGGTGGGAGGAATGATCACCGTCCTCCTGTAGCTCCCAGGACTGACTTTCGGCAAGCTCTTGGGAAGGTGACATTGGCCCATTTTGATGGAAGCGGTGAATTTACAGCTAGGTCTTGGGTGCAAAAGCTAGATAACTACCTCTCTTTGAGATCAATGCTTGAAGAGGACGCCATCAAATTTACTACATTACATTTGGAAGGAGCTGCTCACGAATGGTGGTAGCATGGTTTGGTCACTCTTGGCCATAACCTTGTCAATACTTATGAGGAGTTCACTAATAGACTAATAGACAGATTTGATAGCAAGGATTCTGAGGTGACATTCAGGGAGTTAGCACAATTGAAGCAACATGGAACCTTAGAAGCATATGTTGCAGATTTTTAGAGGTTGTCAGTGATGGTACCTAATATCAATGAAAGAAGGTTGGTAGTTTTGTTCACCGAAAGACTGATGGAACCATTGAAGGGTTGGTTAAAAGCCTTTGATCCGCCAACACTGCAGGAGGCAATGAAAAAGGATAGAAGCATGGAACTTGCAGCCCCACAAAGCAAGTTCTCATCGAAAGGATCTTCATATCGGGACAACAAATCTTTCTCTAAGAAGAAGAACAAACCAAAATTTAAGGGAAAATCAGCAGCATCTCTAGATCATGATACACTCAATGATTTTCCCAAAAAGAAGTTGTGTTTTTATTGTAAGGGGCCCTATGATGCAAACCATGACTGTCCCTTGAGACCTAAGGGCAAAGCTAATAGAGCAATGTGGGCATACTATGAGGATTTTGAGTCTGAGAAATCAGACCAACAATCTGATTTGGAGGATTCAGGCGCTGATCATGATGAAGAGAAGCCTGAAAGTGAGGGAGAACGTGAAAGGGAAGCAAGGCGACATGATGCACACATTACCAGCATCTAGTAGGAGGGATCATTTAGGATGCGTGGAGTTTTAGCAAGGCAGAAAATCATCACTCTTCTCGACATTGGAGCTACACATAATTTCATTGATGCTAGATTGGTTGAGAGGCGTGGAATCAAGATAGAAGAGTTTGAGGGGATAAGAGTTAAGGTTGCAGATGGATACACCCTCAAATTCAAAGGATGATCTTAGATTTACCCATGCACGTTAGCAACTATGAGTTCAAGACTGATTTCTATGTGGTGAATATGAGAGATACAAATATGGTACTTGGCATGAGATGGTTGCATGATATTGGGAAATTCACCCTTGACCTCAGGGAGATGGAGATGACATTCCAAGCGGATGGAAAAACTCATATTCTTAAGGCAATCCGAGATTCTAGTTTCAGGATGATCTCATTTAGGAGGATGGAGAGGCTCATGAGACATGATATGGTTGAGTGGGCAGTTGAATGTGTGTTGATGCCTACGCAGGGAGAGCAGTAGAAGCCAAAATACCATCCAGATATTCAGGAGTTGAGGATTAAGCACACGAAGGTATTCAGTGAAATTCCTCCAGGTAGACCTCCAGATAGAGGGATTGAGCATATTATTGAGTTGGAGGAGGGCGCCAAGCCCGTGATAGTTACTCCTTACAGGCATCCCAAGTGACTTAGGGATGTGTTGTGACCTTTTCACACATCACCCCATTCTAGATGGGGACCCCCTAATTTTTGCTCCATCTTGGTCTTTTGGCTTTGGTTTTCCCGCTATCTCTCTGTTTGCTCCATCTGTCTTTTCGGGGATGTGCCCGTCTTTGAGCTTAAATTGAAATGTTGGCTAAGTCTGTAAAATTAGGGTTTGCACTTCTCACGTCAGTTTGGGGCCAAATTGAGTTGGCTATTTGAAATTTGAGCTTGGCACTACAGTCAGTAAGCCTCCAACAGGTTCCCACTAAAATTTCACTGAATTCAGACCACTTACTCTTTTTAGTAAGTACTCTATTTAGGGCATTTTCTCAGCACAGTTGAAAATTCTGACTGATGCATTGCATTTTGAATGCTCTAAGCTACCTACACGCAAAATTTGAGCTAAATCTGACAACTTGCTATTTTTAGCAAGTCCAGGCTTCAAAGCCAATTTTAGGGTTTGCATGTTGGAGTTCCAATGCATGTCTGGAGAATCTTTCTAGGTTTTCCGAGATCTTCGTAGTGATGTAACATGCAAGCCAAGATTTTATTTTTCAACAGTTCTGACTTCAGGAACCATTTCAAGGGTTTACATGTGGAATTTTTCAATGCATGTTAGCATATTCTTTATGGGTTTTTCGAGAGCTTTGCAACAATGTGGCATGCAAGCAGGGTTGATCACTTTTCAGGAACTTACCATTTTTAGCCAGTGCCTGCATGTAGTCCAATTTTCTGGGTTTTTTGAGATCCCTCGGGCAGTGTGACATGCAAACTCACCCTACAAGCGGTTGGTCACTTTTTCAGACACTTACTATTTTTAGCAAGGGCACTCCAGCAGCTCCCCAACACTTCAGTTTCGCGAACAGGGCAACATGCAACAAAAACAAAATCAAGCGGAGGTCATCTGAGACACATGCAAATCAAATTAGGGTTTCCAACTTTGAGACTCAAAATAAAGGGTAAAACGCGAAAATCTTCGAAAATTGATGTATCCCATTGCGATCAGTATCTTTCAAGGAGTCCACTGGTAAAATTTGAAGGCAATCTGAGCACTTACTATTTATAGTAAGTCATTATGAAACAGGGCTATAAATAGCAGGTTAGCACGAGTCCCCAGTGTGAACGGGCCAAACAAGTTGCGAGGACCCCATGGAACAAATTCCAAGTCAAACAGAGTTGCAGAGGTTTGAAAATCAGGCACTTACTATTTTTAGCAGGTTCATGCAGAGGAGTTAGGGTTTCCTAAAAGATAGGGCAAAATGCGAGAATCCTCGAAAAACGGTATCTTATCAAGATCGGCATTCATCGGGGAGTCTACTCATTAAATTTGAACTCATTCCGAGTACTTACTATTTTTAGTAAGTCACCAAAAATAGTAGGTGCAAGCAAATATCAGGAGTCAGCAGGCTGGTCTCGTCGCCAAGGTCAAGTTGAGCAAAAATCAAGTCTTTAGAAGTAGAAAATCCTTGAAAATCATGAAGACTTCGAAACTTTTTAAAAATAGCAAGCTAGGGCAAACCGAGGGTAGCATAAAATTTCCTAAGTCATGAAGAATTAGAAGCTCAACACTCTCAATCAGAAGCTCACACCCTCAAATCCGCCTTAAGATGAAGAAAATGGATGAAAATTTACTAAGTCTGAAAAAATTGAAGCTCAGGGGGTCAAATGCGCCCTAGCTTGGTGAGGATGGGTTGAGAAATTTGCTAAGTCATGTGAAATGAAAGTAGCCACCCTCATATGCGCCCACCTTGTGAAAGTGAAAGCTTTCCTAGTGAAATGCGCCCCAAAATGGAAGAACACCCCCTTTGATGCGCCCTAGTAATTTGAGGTTGATAAAAAATTTCCAAGTATGAGAAAATGGAAGCTCACCTACCTAAATGTGCCAAAAGAGGAGAAGGAATGTGAAAAATACTCTAGTGTTGAAGAATTGAAGTAACCCCTCCAAAATGCACTCAAGGTGGGGAAAGCATTAGAAAATATTCTAAGGCATGAGTGAATTGAGAGTACAGGGGTCCAAATGTGCCCAAGGTGAAAGGGTGAGGTTATGAATTTTGCTAAGTACTTGAAACTTGAAGTAAGACCCCTCAAATGTGCCTTAAGAAGCTTGAAGGGTTTGGGAATTGGCTAAGGCAGACAAAATGAGAGTGCTTGGGGGTAAATGTGCCCAAGGATATGAGAAAGCATGGAAAGTTTTCTAAGGAAAACAAATTGAAGGCTCACCTATGGAAATGCGCCCTAGGAAGATTGGAGGCCTTGAAAATTTCTAAGTATTGGAAAATGGAACCAAGACCCCTCAAATGCGCCCATGATGAGGAGAGAGTGCCAAAAAGTTTCTAAGTCACCAAAATGAAAGCTTACCCCCTCATATGCACCCTAGTTGAGAAGGTGGCATAAAAATTTCTAAGGCATAAAGTGAAAACAAAAGTAGACCCTTTGAAATGCGCCCTTGGGAGGAAATGTTGCAAAGAATTTCTAAGTGGTTGAAAATTGAAGTAGCCCTTGCTAAATGTGCCCCAAAGTGGAGTGAAGAGAATGAAAAACATCTAAGTTTGGGAAATGAGAGTAAAGACCCCCATGAATGCGCCCTCAAGCAAGAAGCTACTTGAAATTTTTCTAAGTGTGGAGAATTAAACCTCAAGGGGGTCTAAATGCGCCAACTTCAAGGAAGAGATGGAAAAGAGTCTTAAGTGTTAAAGAATGGAAGTAGCAAATGTCAAATGCGCCCAAGTGCCAAGGGGTAGCTCAAGGGTGGAATTGCGCCCTGGCACTATGGAGAAGGTTGAAAGGTTTCTAAGTGATCAACATGATAGTGGATGATGAAAAATGCGCCCAGCTTGGATGGATTTATAAAAAATTGTCTAAGGCATCAAAATGGAAACCCAGAGGGGTAAATGCGCCCAAGGTTGGAGAGATGAAATAAACTTTAGAATAAATATTCTTCAAAGGGTGCAAAAATTAAATGAACCCCTTCATACGTGCATACATAATAATACATTTTCGGAGGGGAATTTTGTTGTGGGTATTGGATATTTTTTTTCTAAGGGAATGATTTTAAAAGCTTTGTACCCCTTATATGACAATTTAAAGTGAAGATTTTAAGCTGGCACTTGGTTGATTAAAATTTTTCCAGAGAAAATAAAATTTTCTAAGGCAAAGGAATAAAGTGAGACAAAATTTTGCTGAGGCCTTGGAAAATAAAATAATGTGAAGTATGCCTGGCATGTGAGATGAAGAAAATTTCTTTGAAGAAATAAAATTATTCTAAGGCGTTTAAAATAAAATTGCCATGATTAAAAATGCCTTTGTCAAGGAAAGAAATTTTTATGCTGGAGATATTATTTCCCAAGAATGTTTGAATTCACTGAATGTTACATGCAGTCAATTGAGAAATTTCAAAATTTTCAAAGAAGAAAGAATCTCCAGCAATAGCAAATTCTATGACAACTCTATGATGACTGGTCTCATCTCTGTGACAACTCGCCAACCTTTTCTCCAAAATCGAAAAATTGCTAAGTAGTGGAGAAGAAAATTTATTGCAGTTGCTAAGTTGGGCGCCCTCTCACAATTATATAAACTTCGAAGTTATTCACATTTTTCTCACCAGCTGCAGATTTGAAGAAAAGAGTGTGCTGAGAGGAAGAGATTTCTGAAGTGAGTTGAGTGAGAATTTTCTAAGTGTCAGAGTGATACTACTGAAAGTGTTGAGCTTTGAAATCAGAATTCTTGAGGTTTGGAGTTAGAGTTTTTATGCTGGAGAATTTTTATTTTTGAAGTCAACTCGATTTTCAGCCATCTCAAGGTGATTTTATTTCAAAATCGGAATTCTAATGCTTGTCTTTTGTTTTGCAGATGGTTGAAAGAGGAAGGGGAGATGCTGCTGGAACAAGCAGAGCTGCAAGAAGAGCTGTGAATACAAAAGCTGGCAAAGAAAGTGCATCTAGGCAGGCGATTATTAAGAAGCTCAGAAAATCTTTTCTTCCTGAATCAAAGTTTGTCTCGAAGTTGGGAGGGTTGACTGACACCAACCTTGGTTCATTCAACCTCAGAGCACTCAAAAGTTGAATCTATGGAACAAATGGGCATCTTCCATCAATCACTTCACATCACATTGTGAAGAGTGGGTTGTATGTTGCTGCTAATTTTCCACCAACAATTCAATGCCCAGAGCTGATTATGGAGTGCGCTAATTGCTACAAGCCGGAGCGAAGGACAATTGTTTCACCTGATGGAAAATTATTTTCCAACCTCACGTCCGATGCAATTAGAGAAGCGTTTGGACTTCCCGCTTCAGATAGGATTGTGTACAAGACAAAATAAAGCTGATAAGATGTATGCTTCGTCTTTTGAAAGATGTGCTGAGAGGATTAATTCAGTGTGGATGTGGAAGTCAAGGCCTCCTCGCACAAAGTTTCCCAAGCAGATTATCTCCGAGGACTTGAAACAAGAGTACTGTGATCTGATCATGATGCTTAGCTGAGTAAACGGGAGTTCTCAGGTGTATATTTTTGAGCCTTGGATGTTTTACTACATCGACATGGTGATGGAAGGGAAGGATTATGTTGATTGGGCGAGAATGATCAATGACAATATAGATGAGCAGTTCAGGCACCTGAGGAGGACAAAGACATTCTATATGAGCTCATATGTTATCTATATGCTGGTTCAGATGACGAAGTATAGAGGGATGACTTATAAGGAGCCAATTGGAAGTGGTCGAGATCAATTCAGGATTCATGAAGCTTGCCCACAGCTGCACTTGACCAGGACTTCTCATTTCAAAAGGGTGAACGATGCTTTTACCATGTATATAGCAAGGAGTCTCTAGTAAAGGACTCAACAAAGAATATCTAAGGAGGCCTAGCAGTTGATTGAGAAGTACGGATGTTGGTTCATCCAATTTCCGAAGTTCACCTACATTAGGCTGCAGGGGTTCACTTCTTATGCATACAGATTACTGAGGTACCCCACCGACAAGATGGTGATGTTAGAAGTATGTAGGCAACTTCTTGCCTACGATAAAATCCAGAAGAAGAAAAAGAAAGGAGGACTGAACTACCCTATTGTTATGGGGAATTCAATTGAGGAGTGTCCATTTGTTCAGGCAGCCAGAGAGGCTAAGGATGAATTGCAGTTCTTCCACCTCACTTTCCACACTAGCAGACAAGATTTTGATCCCCACAAAAATATTGGAGTAGTGCAAGGTGTGGAGCATAGACACAAGGCTCACATCGAGGATTTTTGGGCTAATGCAGAAGACGAAGCTGAAATTAGAAAGAGGATGTTCACTAGGCTACCTTTGAGGCTGATCAAAGAATGCGAGGTTGTCCGAGTTCCAGACCAGGTAGATGAGGATGTCAGTATTATTCACCCAGATTTTGAGTCAGTGAAGGACACACCAATCCCACCACCTAACTGGTCGGAACCTAAAATTATAGACTTGGACACGCTATCCATTCCAGTCCTGACATTCATGAGGAGCTGGGTTGAAAGGTGTGTTAGTAGGGTCAAGAGAAAGTCAATTGCTCTCACATACAACCTTATGGGAGATCAGAGGCCGCCTACTGCAAGGAAAAGAAATCAAGCTGCCCAAGTTGTAGAGCCACAAATGGAGGTGCCAGTTTAGCCATCACCTCAGAGATCCGGAGGATGACACTGACCCAGCAATTGAGATGGAAGCTTTCCTTAACAGACTTGGTGGGTCGCCAAAGAAGAAAAGAGCTAGGAAATATTCAAAGATTGAGACTAATGAATCTAGTTCACGCACCCTTCATGTTGTTGTTCGAAGGGAGGATTGTGATCGAGATGAAGAAATGCCTGAGAATTATATGATCACCACTGTGGAATTAGGACGTCCTACAGGAGCACAAGTAATTGAGGAGGCTGACAGCTCCTTTCAGGCGTTTAAGGATAGAATGCTTCATAAAGAGGAAAAGTACAAGAAATTGAAGAGGGAGCATAGGGCGTTGATTGGCTATGTGAAACACTTAGCACGTCCATGCGCATAGTGGAATCCAGTGGTGGACCTCCTAGCAGAGCTTCCAAGGGAATCAATTAGCGGGCTCGAGGAATTGAGGAAGACAATCCAGGAGGCGGACAAGTGAGTTGGCGGCGTCCATGTTGAAGCTGAAAAGTTCATGAAAGATCTTCTCTCGTCTTTTCAGCATGCCTCGAGTATCCTCACGCGTATAGAGAACATTGGGCAGGCTTGGAATGAGACTCACATCTATCAGGACAAAACCATTCCACGCTTGGCAACCCTTATGCATATGCCTGTGTAGACTTTAATTGAAGGAGTAATCCAAGAAGGAGATAGGTATGATTTTCCAGGCTGGTATTCATCAACATTCACTGGTCGAGGCTTCTTCAACACAGCTCAGGTAGAATCAGTCAAAGTGAGGAAGGCTATGGGAAACATTCAGGAGGGCGTCTTCAACATGCTCGAGGCCTTGTTTGCAAAACGGCTAACTCCCGACGAAATGACACTAGAGGGCTTGAAGGGCAGATTGCACCCTTTCTTTTCTAAAGTTAGATCATTCGTCCAAGTTGATTTTGAAAACGTCTCCACTTTCTCTAGCATCATTCAGAGTACTCAGAAATCCATTGAGGCCTAGAGAAAATCTTGCATTAGACAGGAGCAGACAGTCACCATCCTTGAGTTTCAGCTCAATCTCACTCCATCTATTTCGATTTAGGAGATTGAAGTAGTGCTGACCCGGTTCGTTGATTTGCGGTCAGAGAAAAGAACAGTGGGAATGCATTCCTGGACGAGAATCTTTTGGAAGGATAGTGGGCATTAATTGCCCATAGTGGACAAAGGGAGGAGTTTGTCATTTTGTGCTCATTTATTGCACCACTCCACCTTCTGGCGGTTATTAGGGTAGAATCTTGTTTAGGGCTTATGTGGCTCAATCTGAGACGTCCATTGTAATTTGATTTGGGCCGTCCATTCATATTGGCCACCTATAAGAGGGGCACTCCCCCTCATTTGTAATTCATTAGAGATTAGGATTATAGTGCTAAGAGATAGAGCATAGAGAGACAGCTTAGTGATAGCATAGTTGGTTAGCATAGCATAGTTTTAAGAAGAAGGAAAGTTTTTCCTTTGAGAATTTTGTAGGAAGTTGTTGCGAAAACTATCATAATAAAAAAGAGTTTTCATTGATGATGATTTTGTCTTTTGTTGTGAGCAGCTAGCAAGATTTCTTCATCCTTATTCAAGTAGAAGTTAAAGTAGAGTAAATTTCATTTTATGCAAGTAGTTAGTTGTGGATTGTGGTGTTTAATTCAAGCAACTTCGTCTAATCCATCCCACTAGCGAGCTTATTGATGGTGAGTTCGCCCTGCGTGGTCAACTGGAACACTTTTCAAGCTTAACTTTGATTATGATTCACGTGTTGGCATGCGTCGTTGTGATGGTGTTTTAATGCTGAATTGTGATTTGAACATTTCTTGCTATTCCTTTGAAGATTGCACCAACTTTGTAGAAGCTGTCCAAAGCGAGGCAAAGCAAAGTTTGGTTGAAGTTTTGCTGAGGTTGATCCCACGTCCCACCCTTAGGTTAGATCATAGGTTTTCTAATCCCTACACCCATTTAAATTCAGTACTTTCAGGTTAGTATTAGGAACTTGCACTTAATAAATCATTCGAACCACATGAAAACCTTTAATCTGCTGTCTGTTGTCCGCTGCTGAACAATTGCGTAAGTCCCCTTGTCATACTAGCATATCACAACGAACCAACTGAGGCTATCCATTGCATAGAAGAAACCTTGGAGTAGAATGCATGAAATTTCTCGCAATCTTAGCATGCTAGATACTTTGATCAAGAGAGAATAGGGTAGCCTGTGGTAACTTTATTCTGCTATTTGGTGAGGTCATAAAAACACATCAATAGGATGAAATCGAGAAAACGATTAAGGAGTTGCTTGCTATGGGGCACATCAGGCCTAGTAAGTCACCTTTTGCTTCATCCGTGGTTTTGGTCAAAAAGAAGGATGGTACTTTGCGGATGTGTATAGACTATAGGCTATTGAATAAGAGGACTATCAAAAATAGATATCCCATACCCAGGATCGATGAGCTGATAGGTGAGCTACATGGTGCCCGGTATTTTTCAAAGATAGACTTGAGATAAGGGTATCATCACATTTGGGTTAGGAAGCAGGACATTGAGAAGACGACCTTTAGGTGTCATTGTGGGCATTTTGAGTTTGTGGTTATGCCATTTGGGCTAACCAATGCTCCTGCAACATTTCAGTGCACGATGAACAGGGTCTTCCATTAACAGTTGAGACGGTATGTTCTAGTATTCTTTGATGATATCTTGGTGTAGAATAAAACATGGGAGGATCACATTGCTCATCTTGACATAGTCTTGGGTATTCTTGGAGAGGAGTCCTTGTATGCCAAGGAATCCAAATGTGATTTGGGTATGACAGAATTATTGTATCTTGGACACATCATCAGTGCAGAGGGAGTATGCATGGATCCTGAGAAGATCAAGGCTATCGTCAAGTGGCCTACAATCTCACTCAGCTTAGGGGTGTTTTGGGGCTGTGTGGCTTCTACCGCAGATTTGTTAATGGGTATTCACGGCATGCAACACCACTCACAGACTTGACAAAGAAAGGGGCATTCATTTGGACTCCAGAGGCGCAAGATTGCTTTGAGATGTTCAAACTAATCATGACTACTTGCCCAGTGCTTGCATTGCCAGACTTTTCTAAACCCTTTGAGCTACAGTGTGATGCTTCAGGTGAGGGGATAGGTGCAGTCCTCATGCAGGACAAACATCCAATTGCTTTTGAGAGTCAGAAGCTTCGTGGTCCAAAGAGGGGTTGCAGCATATATAATAAGGAGATGTTGGCCATTATGCATGCATTGGCCAAGTTCATGCAGTATTTGGTGGACAGTCAATTTGTAGTGAAGACAGACCATAACAACTTGAGACATTTCCTTAGGCAATGGGACCTTAATGATCGTCAGCAAAAGTGGGTGAGCAAGCTGCAATCATATGACTTTGACATTTCCTTTGTCAAAGGAACACAAAATGTAGTTGCTGATGCTTTATCTCGTCGCCACACTTGAGCTCCATGGCTGGGATTGCAGAGGATTGGAGGCACCTGATAGTGGCGGAGTATGCCAAAGACAGTTGGGCTACAGGAGTTGTTGAGGGGTCAGTGCAGGATGATAGACACATGGTTGTAAATGATCTTATCATTTACAAAGGGAGAATCTATTTGACCCTAAGATTGGAGATGAAGAACACAATTTTGAGGACCTTTCATGATACACCCATGGCAGGACATCCCAAATATTTCAAGACCTACAAACAGATACGAGAGAGATTCAACTGAAAGGGTCTTAAATGAGATGTTCTTCGTATGTTAGAGAGTGTCCTGTTTTTTAGCAAAATAAATAGGAACACACATACCCTGCAGGTTTACTTCAGCCACTTCCAATTCTTGACAGGAAGCAAGAGTGTTTGTCGATGAATTTCATTATTGGTTTGCCGAGAGCCCAGGGTCAAGATTGTATATACATGGTTGTAGATCGTTTGACTAAGTATGCTCATTTCTTTTCGATCACATCTACATATTCAACTACACAGGTAGCAGAGCTGTTTTTCCATGAGGTATTCAGGTTGCATGGTTTGCCTCAGAGCATTGTCAGTGACAGAGGTAGCCGGTTTATGAGTCATTTTTGGCAGGAGCTATTCAAGCTATGTGGGATAGAGCTCACTCCGAGTACTAGTTACCACCTGCAGACAGATGGATAGACAGAGATAGTGAACAAATGGGTGGAAGGGTACCTCAGGAATTACATAGCAGGGCAGCAAAAGGGTTGGGTCAAGTGGTTATATCTATGTGAGTATTGCTACAATACCACTTACCATCTCTCTATTCAGATGACACCATTCATGGCTTTGTATGGATATGATGTGCTGAGCTTTCTGCATTTATTGTTGGGTGACAGCAGAGTGCCTAGTGCCGGGGATCTATTACAAGAGAATCATGATATTCTGAGGGCTCTACGAGAGAATATACAGAAGGCGCATAACCAATAGAAGCAGTATGCAAATCAGAAGAGGGTTGAGCGCTCATTTGAGATTGGAAATATGGTGTACTTGATGTTGCAGCCTTATAGACAATCCTCTCTTAAGAGGAGTGGTGCAGAGAAACTTAAGCTGCGCTACTACGGACCATTCAGGATCATCAGGCGTGTAGGTGAGGTGGCTTATGACCTTGAGTTGCCGGTAGATTGCAGAGTGCATAATGTTTTCCATGTGTCAGGCCTCAAGAAGACATTAGGACATTGTGTGGTTCCTTCAATGACTTTACCACCCCTGGATGATGAGGGGAAATTGATTCTAGTGCCCGAGGCTATCTTGGATGTCAGGGAAATGAATTTGAGGAGGCGGGTTATCAGAGAATATTTGATCAAATGGAGGGACTTGCCAGTTGAGGATGCTACATGGGAGAGTGAGGAGATCTTATAGCATCCTGAGTTGAGATTGTTTGGGACAAGCAATTTTAGGAGGGGCAGACTGTAATGTCCCCTTCTAGCTAGATATTGATATATCGGCATGATTAGCCTATAAGTGGTCCTTGTAGGCTAATAGGGCGTGTTTAGTGGGTTTTCACGGCAGTTACCTAGTTGGCAGTTGGCTTCTTTTAAGGTTCAGTATTCATATGGAGGTATTCTAATGATTTATTAAGATGTTTCTATTTTTAGAAACCTCATGTTATAAGGTGGTGTTATATTTGTACTTTATGTTATAAGTCATTATTTTATTATAAAGTGCAAATATAAATTATAAAATAAAAATAATAATAAAATATTTGGAGCTTCTAAAAGCCTCCCTAATGAGGGAAAAGAAAAGTATAAAGGAGGGTGTGGGCTGCCATTGTGAATCATCCAGCATTTGACATTTACATTTTATGAGCACTTGTGGAGCCAAGGGTTTTTGCAGTATATCAACATTGTCTTTGGGAAGGATAACTCTCATTGATAGCATAACTGAGGAAGTGAAATATCTTCTGAAGGGTTGCAGCCGTTGGAGGAGTTACTTTAGACTTCTCATTGTGGCAAAATTGTGGCCAAAGGCCAATTTTGAGAGATAATCGATTGGAGAAGATTGAGGAGAATTTTGGTTGAATATAGTCATCATCTTCATGCTTGTAGAGGACAATTTTGGAGAGCATAATAATCTGATATATTTTACCGGTCACATATCAGCTTGCTAGAGAGGTATGATTTTATTCATGGGAGTCTTATTTGGCATCTATTTCTTCTTGGAAGGGAGGCGCACCACTCTTGGACATCATTTGATGATTTTTGGAGCTTAAGGGAGGCAAAGGGCGTTGATAATTATTTATTACAAGCAAATCTGGGCCAGAACAAGGGCGGCACTATTGGGGGGTCGATTTCTTCATTTGGAAGGGTCTTCTTCATCAACAAGTGTTGTCATCAAGTCTCGAGCTCATCTACAATTTTTGCACCAGGTTCCTCTTGCCATTTATTGCACATATATTGCATTCTAGATTTAATACCAAGGCTGCATTTGTACTCAGAAAATTACAAAGTTTGCATATGTTGTAATGCCAAGAGTCTTGGCCCATTTTGTATAAGCATTGTATTGGACATTTATTGCAATCAAGGAGATATAAGTTTCTGATCATTTATAGTTGTTATTGAGCATTTAAACATCATTTGTACTCAGCTAAATAGTAGGCATGCCAAGTGTTTGACAGAAAGTCAATTGGCTGTAGATGCATTTTATTCTTGTAGTTTCTCATTTATATGCATTTGAAAATACAAAAAGTGAATGCATTGCACTTAGATACTTGCCTAGACATTCTAGAAGTTATTTTCAAGCTTTCAAATCAATTTAGCATCCACTACAAGCATCAAACTACAAACTACAAACTAAAACTTCAAACCAGCAAACAAGAACATTGCATACAAACTGTTTGACAAAATTAGAAGGCAGCAAATTGAAGAAATTGACGTTAGTTTGACCAAGGCTCATTACAGAGCACACCAGAACCTGGATGAAATAGATCGATCTATTGTACGAGCACTATAAAGTCTGGTCTAGGAAAGTGGCTGTTAGATTTTAGATCAGAAATGAAATAAGCAGTAAATCAGCAACACAGAGAAAAATGAACACATCAAATACCTTGGGAAAACCCTCCTCGAGGGAGAAAAACCCAACAAAATATATCTCTTATATATGTAAAGAAAAGAACAGAAATTTGCTTAGAATTCAGGCCCTAGTCAAGGCTAAATTAGTACAATGAATAATAGCACCTCTCTTTGATGCAAAAAATACAAATAAATATGTTTCTCCTTGAAATTGATCTGCTGCTACAAAAATGTTGATCTGCTGCTACAAGTGCGAACTTCTTCTTGAAAGTGCGAATTGGAATGAATGATTGTGATGTCCAAATGAGAAGAAGTCACCTTCCTTATATACCAAGATAGGCGACCTCTTCACTAGGTCGGCTCCCTTGGTAGATAAAAAATAAAAAATATTAATTGAAACATGAAGACCGACCAGCCTTTAACTAAGGGAAAATAGCTCCTGAAGCTATAAAACACTAACACTCCCTCTTAGCTAGGAAGGTAATTTCAAGATATCCTTGTCATGGAGTCTCTCAACATGATGCTCATAATGGCTGCACCCACATCTCAGTCTCAGAGATGTAAAAGAGTTCATCACGGAGCCTCTCAACGTGAGGTCGTTATGGAGTCTCTCAACATTACGTCGACAATGGCTACTCCCATGTGTGGAAAGAAACACATCTCAGTCTCAGAGATGTACAAGGGTCCATCACGAAGTCTCTCAATGTGATGTCATGGAGTCTCTCAACTTGACGTCTCATCTCAGTCTCAGAGATGAACAAGGGCTCACACCTCATATTTCTCTGTCTCAGAGAAATATACACTACAAGGGCTTTCACCTCATATTTCTCTGTCTCAGAGAAATATACACTACAAGGGCTTTCACCTCATATTTCTCCGTCTCAGAGAAATTTACATTACAACAAGTCTTCATGATGATGTGACTCCCTCTGAAGCTCCAAGTACTGGCATCAACCTCCTGACCTCCTCGTCTAAAGTTGCCTTTGTTGGTTTGTTAGACTCCCTCTGAATGTTATTTCCTCCTCTTCGAAGAAACTAATCAACTTTAGAATACGAAACCTTCTAAATCGACTTTAGAACTTGGCTCCTTCTAAGATGTCCCTATGCCAATTTCCGCAGTAGAAACAAGTTGTGTAGACCTTAATTTGCAATCTCGAGCAAAGTGACCATACTTGTCACACCTGAAACATTGAATGTGAGAGAGATCCTTCTTCTTCTTCGATTCTAGGGCAGAATTTAATCCTCTTTCTCTATTCCTCTTTCTTTCTTTGTCTCTTTCTCTAGAAGTATGTGTAGCAAGAACTTGATTTTCTACATCGTGATAGTTTCGCCCAATTCCTCTTGCTGCCAACCTGGATTCTTCTTGAATACAATCAGCTCGAAGACGATCAAACTTGGGCAACTTAGATCCCCCACTGATGCTTTGAATAAAGGGTTCCCAAGATTGGGGAAGACCATTTAGTGTCAACATAACAAGATCTCTGTCTGCAATTATATCCCCAATAGCGCTCAACTGATCTCTCAAATTAGCAATCTTCATAAAGAATGAGATGACTGAATCTTCTTTATCCATTTTTACATGGTAAAGTTGTTGTCTCAAAGCAAGGGCTCTGCTGGTATTGTTGATTTCATACAATCCTTTTAGAGTATCAAACATTTCTTTAGCTGTCTTCAACTTGGAGATGATCGGTACTAGGTGATTCATTATAGAGCCTATCATGATCTTTTTAGCCTTCGTGCCATTTTTCTTGCACTGGATTTTCTCAGTATCATCGGAAGGCTCGGGCATATCACTTTCCACGAAATCAAGAAGATCATTCTCCTCTAATGCAATGAGTACCCTGGGTTTCCAAGAGTTGAAGTTTGAAGCTCTATCAAGCCTATCTTATACTTTGAAATTGTTCACCATCTTCTTTTCCCGCACAAATTCACCTTCAAAGATTTGCCCTTAGGTCTGTAATAATTTGTAATCTCAGATCTGCAATACTTCAAGATCTGCCCTAGATGAAAAGTTGACTTGATTGCTTAAACAAATCTGATAAGATCTTTTCTTAGACCCACTTTGATACTATGTTAGATTTTAGATCAGAAATGAAATAAATAGAAAATCAACAACACATAGAACAATGAACACAACAAATACTCTGGGAAAATCCTCCTCGAGGGAGAAAAACTCAGCAAAACATATCTATTATATATGTAAAGAAAAGAGAAGAAATCTGCTTACAATTCAGGCCCTACTGAAGGCCGAATTAATACAATGAATAATAGCACCTCTCCTTGATGCAAAAAATACAAATAAATATGTTTCTCCTTGAAATCGATTTGCTGCTACAAAAATGTTGATCTGCTGCTACAAGTGCGAACTTCTTCTTGAAAGTGCGAATTGGAATGAATGATTGTGATGTCCAATGAGAAGAAGTCACCTTCCTTATATACCAAGATAGGCGACCTCTTCACTAGGTTGGCTCCCTTGGTAGATAAAAAATATTAATTGAAACATGAAGGCCGACCGACCTTTAACTAAGGGAAAATAGTTTCCGAAGCTATAAGACACTAACAGGGGCGAAGGACCCTTTAGTACACCATACAGAGAAAGATACAGAATTGAGGACAATGAAGATGAATTAAGTGAAGAGTTCAACAGTAGCATCCGACACATTTGGGAGTTGTCCATATCGGACGATGACGAAGGGCTGAGGACTGGGAGATCTGAGCCTAAGACCCCAGGGTAGAGGGAGCACCAGAGTGAACACTAGGAGACTCGAGGTGTCGAGGATGTGGACAGAGGACGTGGGAGAGACTTGTACGGGGCTGAGAGTGCAAGTGATGCACTGGGACATAACGGAAGAACCAGTCTAGTCAGGTCCAACACACATGGAGGATAGCGGGGAAGGATGGTGACTCTACCAGCTGAGCAGCAGAAGCTGCCGAAATTCACAGGGAATGGGTTAGAGGATCTAGTACGGCATTGTAAAACATGTGAAACAATTTGGGTAGCCAATGGACAGGATGATATGGATTATTGGCTGAAAGCATTCCCAACAACACTCCGAGACAATGCCATTGACTGGTACTCAGAATTGGACCAAGTACACAAGGCATCATGGAGATTACTCAAGCAAGCATTCCAAAATGAGTTCAAACTCTTGAGGGATGATAGTGAGATTGTAGCAGAAATTTACAATACGAAGCAAGGGAAGCATGAGGGTGTGCATACCTATAACCAGAGACTTAAAGACTTGTTCGGGGAATTGGAGGTTCAGTCGACCGACGAGCTAAAGAAGCGATGGTTTATCGAAGGCTTGCTTTCGTCGCTGAGGAGGAAAATGAAAGTTGTAACCCCATCGTCGTATGTTGAAGCATACAATCGGGCGATGGATATAGAGAGTGAAAAGAAAACATCCTCCCGAGGGAAAAGGAAGAAAGACGATGAGGAGAGTATGGACAACAATAGCGACAGTGAGTCCAAGACCATACAAGCACTGAGGAAGGACATGATGAGAATGATGAAAGAATTGAAGGCCGACAAAGAGAGTACGAGGGAAGCCAGAGAACTGTGGTGTACGGATTGCAATGGGGAAGGTCACACAAAAGCCAACTGCCCGAAGAAGTTGTTCTACGATATCTGCCAAGTGATGGGACATTCCATTAAGGAATGCCCATACAATCTGAGAGCAAGGGGTATGCAAGTATTCTTCACTCAAGGAGAACTGTCAACACCACCAAACACACCACCGAAGCCCCAATACAATAGCAATGCATCCCTTGGAGGTTATCAAAGCAACAAAAGTCCGAGAAACAAGATACAATACAATGGTAAAGGAAGGCCCATCATACAATGCCGGAAATGCAACGAATGGGGCCACTTCGCTAGGGAATGCCAGAACAGCCAAGGTTCGGGGGGAAGATTGTGGAAGTGGTGTGGACTAGGTGACCATGAAGACAATGAATGCCCCAAGCAGAAGGGTATCCATATGTTGGAAGTGGAAGAACAAGAGGTATTGGCGATCACCAGAGTGCAAGCAAAGAACGCCACCTACCCAGATCCACGTATGGAAAAACAAAGGATGAAAGAAGCAAAATCAGAAGTGGAACTGGCGATGACAAAGGAAAACAAAACACCTTTGGAGAAACCAGTAACCTCTCGGCTGTCGGAGGTGGAAAACAACATTGTATAATAGGTATTGTAGACCACCGTACCGATAAAAGTAACTGACCTTCTCCAAACGTTGCCGCAGTTGGGATTGGCAATGACAAACATCCTTGGGCATGGAAAGCAATCGCGAGCAGAGGATCGAAGGAAAGAATTGGTACCAAAACCACCACCGTACAGTGAACAAACCATTGATCCTGTACTACTGACAACAAATATCGGGAACATGCCAGCAGTTGTTTAGATGGAGATTGGAGGGAATATTTTGACAAATACTATCGTTGACAGAGGATCGGGAGTCAATGTACTACCCGAAGACACATGGAAGATCCTCGGGAAGCCAACACTTTGGCCACCGACATTCCAATTCGTCGGTGCCGATCAACATGGCATCAAACTGTTGGGAATGTTTATGTCACAAAAGGTGACGATCGAGACAACCGTTTTTGTTAAATTTTGTCATCATCCCATTACAGAGGAAAGCATACTATGCACTACTTGGGAGAGGATGGCTCATAGCCACCAAGGCAAATCATAATTGGAAGAGGAACACATTCTCGATTGAGAACAATGGGCGAAAGTACGTCATTGACTTGAAGAACCAGACCGTGAGCAAAGAATTGGCTTCCTTTGGATTAGAATCGGACGGAGGTGAGTTAAATGTCAACGAAGGAAGGAAAACTATGGAACCAAACACCGAAGGTGTACTTGAACTTGAGAGTTGCTCGGAGGACGAGACAAGCTCGCTGAATGGTTTATTTCATTGGCAAATGGAAGACTATGAAGTGTTCCATCGAGAGTGTAACATGCTACAAATCGGGGAAATCAAGAAAGAAGAGAAGCAGGGCACATCTAGCTACACTTCTGGCAAAGTACGAAGAGTGCAAAGAGAGAGTATCAAAATTGGATGATAAACCAGTTGACAAGTTAGAATGCGACAAAGTACGAGGTAGTGAGGTAAGTTAGAAGAAAGGAAGAGAGAGGAGAGAGAAAATGAAGGAGAAGAGTGTAAAGGGAGAAAAATAATCGAGGAAGTATTGAAAACAAAAAAATTGAAAGAAAAGAGAAAACTAAAAGATTATAGAGATGTGAGAGAAAAGGAAGACAAGAAGAGAGAAAAGAGAAAAAGAAGAGAAAATAAAAAGGGAAAAAATGATGAAAAAATAAAAAATGGAAAATAAAAGGATGAGAGATTAAAAAATAAGAAAAATGAGTCAACAAAAAAGATTGGGCGACCAAAATTGAAAGTTGCAAGGACAAAATGAACCATCTGAGTTAATGTTGGCAAGGCCGTACGAAGATCTTTGGAGCCTAATGTCATACGAAATAATGTTGAAGAGGTCGTGAAATTTTTTAATGAAAAAATATCACGATATATAATCAAAAGAGTTGTACGAAATGGCAATACGAAGACCATACGATATTGTTGTACCCCAAACTTAAAATTTTTGTTACACTTAGACATTTTGAAGAAATGAGTAAAAGTCTTGTCAAATCAGTCAAAAAGGTCAAAATTTGGGTGTGCATGTCTTGCATGAGGGGTTAAAACGCAAAATTTTCAATTTTTGACGATCTGGGTCTGCTAAGCCTTAACCTACAAAACCCAAATCTCAGTTTTTCATCCCTAAATTTTAGGAAAACTGCTATTTATAGAAATTTTCTAAAATTAGTAGCGTTTTCTGGTTTTTCGGGTTTCTTCGAAACGGATCTGGCAAAATTTTCTAAAAATAGAAAGTTGGTCCGACAGGGTCCGAACTGATTTTGATTGGCTCAAAATGTGTCTGTATCAGTGCAGTCAGAATCTTAAAATAATCAGTTTTGCCCTACTGGGTCTATTCTGCTTTTTCAGAAGCATATCTGGAGCTCCGAGGTCATCAATGGAGGTCATCCGACTGCCAGGCGTCAATTTCAGCACTTAAACTTCCAGCAGAAGGAGAAACGATGAACATGCACGAAGAACGAGAAAGAAAGTTTAAAATTTATGAAAAATTTCTAACACTGCTGAGTTTGGGCGCCCCTGTTGAAGAAAGGCGCCCACCTTTTTAGGGCATCAGATGAGTGAATTAGGGTTAGGACCTCCAATGGGAGTTGCTCAGTATTCAGTCAGCTTCACGGTGGATATCCCCGTCAGAGCATCCGACAATCTAGTCTCCAGCAAATTCGAGTCAAAGTGGAAGGTATAGAATGAAGATCTGAAACTCGAAGAAGAAGATTAAATTAAAAAATTGAAATTTTTTCTAAGTTTGGAGAAACTGGGCGCCCTAGGTGAAGAAAGGCGCCCAACTTTTCAGGGCTTTAAACAGATGAACTTGCAGTCAAGGTTATAACAAGATGTCCTCAAAATGCAACAGGCTTTCCAGTGAGCTATCCAGCACGACAAACGGAGCTCGCACTCATCAGATTCAAAGGGCTGAACAGAGGGTCCGATGAGAGTTGAAAAGAGAAATCCGAAAACAAAGGTGAAAAATGTGAAAAATAAACTAACTCTGGTGAAGATGGGCGCCCCATCTTGCCAGGGGCGCCCAAGCTTTTGAGGACCTGAAATCTACTTTTTGGCAAAAGTGTCTCCAGAAGACCCCTCCTGAAATCTTCTCAGCTTCGCAACGAGCCCAACCATTCATCAAACTGACACCCGAAACTCCGGATTCAACAAGGTCATCTGCAGAAGAGAGAGACATGAGAAAACTAGAAATTTTTCTGTCTGGTAGAAGTGGACGCCCCAGTTGAGGAAGGGCACCCAAACTTTTGAAGCTCATAATGATGGATTTTGCAGAAGTAGCATCCAAGAAGGCCTCACCAAAATCAGTTTGGCTATCCAACGAAATATTCAGACAGTCATTCGGATCAGCGTAGCTCCTGGAATTGAAGATTCATCAGAAGATCAAAGGGAGAAGGGAGAACTTGGAGATCAGAAAAATGGCTAACACTGTAAAAGTTCGGAGCCCCTCGAAAGAAAAGCCTCCCATGAATTCGAAGGTCAAAATCAAGTTTTTAGCCGGAGGTGCCTCCAGAACATCCTTCTCAGTTTCAGTCAGGCTCCGCCGTGAACCACTCAGCTCGCCTGTCGGGTTGATCTGTCAACAGGAAATCAGAGGTGAAGTAGCCTGTCAAAATGGAAAAAAGTTGAAAATATCAAAATTTTGACTAACACTGGTGGAAATAGGCGCCCCTCTTGGAGAAAGGCGCCCAAAGTTTCATGCCTTAGAGAATTTTCGAAGTTTTTCAAAATTTCAAAATTTGCAAGAGGAGAAGGATGGCGTCCAAGTTCAAGGGACTGAGATTTAGGGTTTTGAAAATAAAAGCAAAAAGAAAGCGAAACCTAAATCAAACCCTAAGCCTATAACATCATTCTTTCATGTAGTTTTCATTATTTTTGCAGGTAGCATCCAGAGGAGAAAGTTGGAGCAGCAAGTTTGAAGATTTTTGGTAATTCAAGAATCCATCCTTGCTGGTTTTACATCAGATTTTTCAGACCAGCAAGCATAAACCCTTGCTTTTTCATTCTTTTTTGTTCCAGAAGATCAAATTTTTCAAGCAGAAGGCCAAGTCTTTCCATTTTTCAGTCATTTGGGTCTTTTTGCCTTAATCTTCTGAAGAATTTTTCAAGAACTTCATCAAGTTGCAGCAAGTGCTTTTATTTTGCATGTCAGTAAAAACCTCAGTGCATTCAAATTTCAACCATCTGGGTCCTTGCCAATTAGTCTTCTGAAGAAAACCCATATCGCAGCTTTTTTAAAGAAAGTTCAAAAACTTAGGGTTGGCTGCTTTTTCGATCAAACGTCAGGGATTTGCAAATCCAATCATCTGGGTCCATTTCTATTCATGTTCTGAACAAAACCCAGATGTCAGCTTTTTTCAAGAAAAATTGAAGAAATTAGGGTTTGCTGCTTTTTCAGGCAAAATTCAAAATTTTCAAAAACAGACGATCTGGGTTGTCTTGCATCGATATTCTAAACAAAGCCCATATCTCAGAAAAATTTCTCAAAAAAATTTGTCCATTGGAGCACAAAAAATCAGCATTCTAAAAATAGAAATTGTTCAAGACTTGTCTGAACCAAGGCGATTTACAGTCATTCTTCAAGTTTTCTAAAATGGAGTACACTCCTAATGTTTTCAAGTCTGAATCAGCTCTCTTTCACAATTATATCAAAACAGCTGAGACAGACTTGCATCATGTCAAGCCGGTGTTCGATCTACATGCCTTGGAGAGAGCAGGCAACACTTCAATCAAGAACCTGGGACATTCGGACTCCTCGCAGCAGCGTCTATTCCTATATCAGTTCAGAGCCTTGAGTTCGTAATCGCTTGCATTAAGCATTACAACCCGGCTACTAGGGAGATCCAGTCAGCAGACGGTAGATTGATTTGCAGTCTAAAGCCTGATATGGTCGAAAGGTGTTTTTCCATTCCCCCGTGGCCTGAAAGTGTAACTCTTTCAAGGGATGAATGCGAAAGGATGTGGAATATGCATAAAGATAAATATAGCAAGAAGATTGCACAGAGATGGATGAAAGAAAAACATAAGACATTGCCCAAGAATGTCGGGCGAGGAGAGTTCAAGGACAAGGTTGCCATCATCATCACTTTGCTCAACAGGGTCACTGGCTCAGAAGATGCCACCAAGTTCCAACCTTGGATGTTTTATGCCATACCTCACATCATGAAGAAGACCGAGTTTTATGATTGGCCTAGTTTGATTAGTGACTGCCTACATCAACAAATAACAGAATACTTCCAGTTTCATGTATTCCTCATGGTGTCTACGCTAGCCGATTGGAGAAGAACTATAATCACATACCCGAACTTGAAGATTTTTGGGCTAACTGTGCAGATGAGTTTGAAGTGCGAAGGCGTAGCTACAGCAGGCTAACTCTCCATCAGATGAAAGACTGTTTAAATGAAGATATAGAAGGGCTCTTTGATGATGATGAAGATGTGCTTCTACCGATGTACACTCAGAAACGAATCGAGGATCAGCCTCTTCCACAAGTTAATTGGGCAAACAAGGAATCTCTTTCAATTGAAGACAAAACAAGACAAGTCATTGAGCATAGTAAGGTTTTCTTAGTGCTTAAAAGGAAGAACTCCATTCCAGTAGTAGAGCCGCCAAGGATAATTCCCTCTTCTTCCAGAACACAGTCGAAAGGAAAGGGTAAAAGTCAGTCTCAAGATGGCCTCAAAGGCTGTAGATCAAATAAAAATGTGAAAAGAAGGTTGGATTTCTCAGGCATAGTCATATAGGAACAGCCTACAGTTGATTCAGAAGTTCCTCCTGACGAGCCCGTATCTCAAAATGAAGCAGAGAAGCCACCTTCAACACATGTTTCTGTACCTTTGACGGGTTCTTCACCAATTCACATTGATCTTGATATCGAAGATGATGAAGAGATTGCAGCAGTACCTCCTGAGGAAGTTAGTAAAGATACTACTATGTCTTGGCTTGAGAACTCCTTAGGAAGGGTTAGGAGAAGGCCTTCATATCAAGTGAGTGTTGATGATCTCGATAACATCTATCAGGAACCTCCTAAGAAGAAGGCAAAGAAGCAAGTTCACTTTGATAGGAATCCTGATAACGAGATATTCATAGAGACTGCAGTGCCCCCAGAAGATAAGAATAGGGATGAGATAAATATGGATGATTTCGTCATGGCCAAGGCTAATCTCGGTAGAAATACCAGACATGCAGATTTGAGTCTCTTCAAAGTTGTATCCGAAAACCTTCAAGAAAGAGTGCTTAAAGATGGAGAAGACAAGGCAGCCCTCAAGGCTGAAAATCAGCAGCTTAGGCTTTTCATTTCTAACCTTGTTCGTGGTTCTTCGCAAACAACCTAGTTGCTGCCCCAGATCTTGGAAACACCAGCTGATCACCATCAGTTAAGACAGCTGGTCATATGTGGGAAGGAGACTCAGGAGTGGATCGAGAGCTTCATTGTCAGAGGAAAGGAGATTTTGACACAGATGTTCCAGTTAAGAGAAAACGCTCACAAGCTACGTCAAGGTATCCAAGGATTTGAACAGACACTAGCTGAAGTAAAATGTAATGTCCCCATTTTGGCCCTACACTCTTCAATAGGATTTAGCCTATTTCCGGAAATCCGTAGGCTAAGCTGAGGTGGAAAATTAGGGTTTCCTCTTTCAGATATTGCTCAGTTGGCGTTCAGAGGATGTTGTGCAGACTTACTATTATAGCAATTGCTATTTTTAGCAAGTCTATCTTTTGGCAGTATCTATCTAGCAGCGGTTCAATCCTTTGCAGGTTAGTGTTCAGTTTGGCTATCTATTGTTTTGATGTGAACTTACTATTTATAGCAGTTGGCTATTTTTAGTAAGTCTAAATTTGGCAGTAGCATCATCAGCAGCTCAACTCAAGTCATCTTGCTATCCATCAGTTTCAGTATTGGCATTGGTTTTGGTTATCTCCATGGACTGAGTTTTTATACTTAGTCAAATTTCATGTTTCTCAGTTGTACCCCACGCCTAGGAGTAATAACTTCATGTTGTTTTAAAAGAGGGGCCATTAAGGGGGTCAATTATGCATTTAATAATTTATTAAATGCTTTATTGTTGCAAAGTGAAAAGGAGGTTGAGTAATATTATATTATTTCAAAAAGTAAAATGCAAAAAGGTGGCATCCCTTTTGGAAGTTGAAGTGATTCAACTTCTTGGAATTTGAAGAGTTCTTGTTGCTTCATTTGCCAATTGAAGTTTATATATTGCTGCTGTTTGAAGAGCTGATTATGCATATTTTTGAAGAGCAAAGTTACGCTGCTGGAATGAATCCAGAATCCGGCTAAGGGAAAGCTTAGCAAATTTACTCCATTCTTCGGGCCTGCAACTATGGTTCCCTAGGTGGTGGATTGAGAGTGTGCTTCATCCAGAAGTACATATTGAGCATTATTGTGGAGTTTTGGTGAGATATTTCCAGTTTTTATGTTGCTGGTTTATCATGGCTGAAAGTGATTTTTGTATACAGCTTTTAGTATGAATTTTATTTGCTTCTGGGTATTGAAGATATGCATTCCTAGCACATGGGCGCCCCTTCCCATAGAAGATCAGAATTTATTTCAAAGTATTTATTTTTATTCTTGCAAAATCGCCCTTGCTAAGGGCCATACCATGTTGGGAGCATTGAGAATTGTGCAAGTAAATTAATGGTTGCTTTTTGAAGCTGTTTCAACATCATGACATGGGCGCCTATCCTCTAGAGGTTCATTGCAATTGATTTCACTCAATTTGGAGGTAAATTGATAAAGTTTTGTGCATTTCATTGATGTACAGTTTGCTGGTCTGATTTTCTGTATTCTCTATTTCTGATCAGACTTGTTAGTTTTTGATATAATGCTGGTTTGAGCTTCATTTCTATATCATTATTGTATTGTAAGAGTTAGAGGAAGTGTTACTCTAACCATTGATTGATTTGGAAGCATATCTTTCTTATTTGCAGCTGTTTAATTCATTGTAAAGCTGATTAGTAGTACTAACAGCTATTTATTTTATTTGCTGCAATTAGTTTAAATTTCATACTCCCACGATTGAGTGGTTGAGTTTAAATAATCATCTTTCTTAATTGTAAGTTTCCCCCCACTAAATAAGTGGTTGTGTGGACTGTATTTCCCCCACGTTAATAAGTGGAAGTGAGGATTTAAATGGCTGGCTTGCCGCCTTTAATAATGTAATAATTTCACCCACTGAATAAGTGGAGTATACCCACTGTTTGTGGATGCCTGCATCAGCAGATGAATTGTAATTTCAGTTCAGTTTACTCCTAATGATCCTCTGACCATATGCTATCACCTCGCCCACATTGGGATCTTGGTGAACATTCTTGGTTAGAGTTACTTCCATGCTGATTTGCTTTTGGAGCTAACGCTAATCAGTGACTTGTTGCTGGTTTGTGTGTTAAATTTTGAGAAAAAATTAAGGGGAATATTTCATAAAACCGAGACATGAGATTATCATTGCTGATTTAGGCACGGCTTACAGTTCAGCAGTTTCCAGAGAACACAAGAAACAAATCCTTGCCTGGAGAGAGCGTCACGTTTTCAAAGTTAAAACATATGAGAGGATATCTGAAGAATTCATCACCTACAGACAAAGGGTGGTTGAAGCTCTTCTTTTCATCAGCGAATTCGTCATAGAGATCCCCTCTCAGTATAGCCTTGAAGACGGTTCCTACGTCGGGCTTGAGGAGGTGCAAAATCAGTTCCAGAATGTTGTTCATAGTTGCAGTCTAGTTGGTGGAAGGATAGGCCATATTTCAGTGATGTCAGCAAAGTTCGTTAAAGCAGCCAATGAGGTCGAAGATTTCCTGAGATCTATTGCAGATGCTGAAGATATTCTTGAAAAGCGGTGCTTTGTTGTTGATGGCATAGATGCACCGAACCGAGACGCAATCTCTAACTTCCTAGCGGATGTGATTGAGCTTTAAAGCAGCTTTCTTCTTTCCCGCTTTCTTTCCCGCTTTCTTTCTATTCTTGGAATAATCCTTATCCATTCTTTGAGGATAGAAAGAAGATAAGATGTAATAGTTGGCATTTCCCTCTTTTTCTGCTTTCTAGGGTTTTATCTTTCCAGATTTAGTAATAAAGCTTGCTTGCTGAGCAAGCCCTAGATTGTGAAAGCGAGGAGATTTTAGGGTTCCCTACTCCTCTGCTTCTCTATAAATAAGAGCCTTTGCTCATTTAGTTTCTTTAACGGTTATTGTCATAGCAAATTGCGAGCCTGAATTGCAGCAAATTGTTATTCAGTTTCAGTTCACTTAGTTAAAACCGTGCTAGTGAGAACAAAACGCTGAGCCTATTGTGCCTTCTATTTGTTGCTCAAGTATTGTTCATTTGTGTTGTGATAAGCAAATTGTTGAGCCTCTTTAGCCAACAAGGAGTTAGTGAGATTGTTGTTTTCTATTGTGTTAAGAATAAGTTTGCAAGCCTCCTTAGCTGCAATTTCTTGTTCAAGGCATGTTAGAAGTAAGCTTTGTTTAGAGATTTGAGTAATAAAATCATGAGCCTCCTTTGCCTTGGTCCAAAATCTCAGATTTCAGTTATCTATGTTTTATTTTTATGATCTTTATTTCAGCTTGCAGTGAAGTGTGTAGGTGTTAGTTGAAAGAGAGATTATGGAAGTATTTTTGTCAGAAAATCTACCTTGTTAATTTCTAACTTCTCTTGCTCTGCTATTACTTGAGAGGTTAGGAACGTCTTTAGTTTAAGTTAGTCGTAGTTGAACTTCTTATTTCAGAAAATCTCAGCTGCGGCGTTTGTGTTTAAAAAACCTTGTGCTCTAAGCTGATCAAAAAGATAGGCAACTTAGTTTTAGTTTACTTTCTTTCAATCACCATCAGCAAGAGGGAGCTTCCCCTCCTAATTTGAAGAGCAGTTTATCTGTGCATAGCTGTTTGTTTTCAAATCCGCATTCCAAAGGTGCGAATTTAAACGCCAACAGATATAAAGTAAGGAAGGCCGTACGAGTTTCTTTGGAGAATATCAGGCAAGTATCAATTAAAAGTTTCATACGAAAAGCATTAAGGGTCGAAATAAACAATCTGGAAAGTGTTGTACGATGTCTCATCAAGGAGGACGTACAAGAGTACATCAGAGATGCCAAGAGTGCCATACGAAGTTGCCTTGTTAATGTTGTACAAAATTGGAAGAAGAATGACGTGCAAGAATTGAAGGAGATTGCTGTATAGATATTTGAATACACCGCCGTACGAACTTGTGGCGAAAGTGTCATACGATGCTGGAGGAAGATTACCGTACAAGTATTGGAACATATTGCTGTGCAAGCTTGGGAGAAGATTGTCGTACGGGCCATCAACAAAAGTGTCGTACAAGTTTATGGTGATGTTTCTGTACGAGTTTGTGACAAAAGCTCTACCATACAAGCGTGGAATGGAGGTGCCAAAAAGACCGTACGATCTGTGATCAACAAAAGCCCATGGAAATTGTGAGGCCGTACGGGGGGAAAGTCACTGTAATGTCCCGTTTTCAGCATGCTCATGTTTGCAGATGGTTTAGCCTATAATTCTGACCCTCGTAGGCTAATGAGGATGGTTAGAGGGTCTTCTGAGTTTTGCATCATCTCCAGTGCTCAGTGATCATCAGTTTTGGGCTTTCGTTTGGCGTTCACAAGGGTTCCAGTGCTATACTTACTATTTATAGCAAGTCAGGAGACGGATGAGAGGGACCCTTACTATTTTTAGTAAGGCGATTGGTCGTATGGATAACTACAGAGTTGGATCTGGGTTCAGATGGTATGGCAAAATAATGAATATTAAAACAGATATTAAAGTTTAATTGGCTCAAAGGAATATTCAAATAAATTAAATGATATTATAAAGTTATAATTTAACTTTATAATGTGAGGGTCAATTTATCATTAAAAAGGGGGCCAATTATTTAATTAAGTTGTGGGCGCCTGTCCCAAGGAAATTATTGATTAAATATAAGGGGGTGCAAATGTTTATTAAATACAATGATCATTAATTTCATTTTGAAGGAAATCGACCTCGCCTCATGAAGAGTTATAAATATTCATTGAAGAAGCAAATAATTCATTCTGTTGAGCATTGGTTTGGGAGAAGTTTGTTTGAGAGGAAGAAGCCAAGGGTTTCGGCCTTTTCAAGCCACTGGAGAATGATACACTCTTCAGCGTTGCAGCCATTTGAGGTGGTGAAATACCCACTGAATTTGGTATTTGAGAGAGCTTCATACAGAGGCTCTATTTGTGCAAAAATCTGAGTATTGGAAAGGGTTTCAAGGAGTTAAATCCATGAGTTATTGATGCCGGAAGAAGTAACAGATCAGAAGTTCATAAGAAGTGAAGGATTGGATTAATTTCTACACAATATAGTTGTTTTTTACCAGGTTACCAGTAGCAAGAGGCGCAACTTTCAAGAGGGGCGATTTGGGGGTTTAAGGGCATACAAAAATCTGAAATAAATTGAGGAAGGTTGCCCAGCCTTATAGCAACCATCTACATCAGTTCGAAGGAAGAAGATTGCAGATTGGAGGAGAATTGAATTTATACAAGAGGTGGTTTTTCGCAGAATTTCACAACAGCCTTTGTAATTCTTCTTTAAATTTCAGGTACGATTGTATTTAATTTTCCTTTTGAGTATTGATCAATAAAAGAATAATTGAGGAGCTGCAATTTTTTTTCCAATTATTGTATTTCATTTTCTTTCATTATTTGCATAGCATTTGTTTCAATATATGCAAAATACAAAAAGGAAAAAACCTTGAAAAAACACAAGAAATTGGAAAACCAAACAAAACACAAAAACATACACCGGGAGTTAGAGCAATTGGGTTCTTACATTGGTATTAGAGACATAATCCTGCCATCCTGGAGGGTTAGAGGTTCACATGAAATGTCAACATAGATATTATACACGTAGAAAAGGAGAGGCAAAAGAGAATTGGCAAGAGGATAATCCATTTGTAGAGGTACCATTGGAAGAGATGGGTGACAGGACAAAAGAGATTCCACAGAGGAATTAAAGTAGGAATGAGGATAGGGGTGAAGAGCTTCTTGAAAGATTGGCCAGTGCATTTGAGGGATTTACAACCACCATGCAGCAATAGATACAGCAGAACAGGGTTGTTGAGGAAAATAGGATGAGATACAACAGGGATCAGGATGATGACAGGAGTATAGTTGGGTCACGGAGAGTGCAGAGAGCGCCTTCCCATACTGCAGATAGGCCTACTCGACCTACCTGCTTGAGAGAAGAGCCAGTTGAGGAAAATGTTGAAGAAGCTAAAGATCCAACATATGCTGATGCAGTTATGGCAGCCAATGATGAGTGGCAGTTATTGACACTTCAAGTGCGTGAGCGCATGCATTTTGACTGGTTTGTGCAATCAAGGGTTGATTACTACAGGTCTCGACAGGGGAATAGGCCTCAGACCCAAAACAAAGACTTGAAGCATGCCACCAACAAAATCACATTACCCAATTTTGATGGCAGTGGTAAGGTAATGGCTCAGTCTTGGATCCACAAGCTAGACACTTTTTTATCTCTTTGACCTATGTCTGAAAAAGAAGCAATCAAGTATGCCATGTTACATTTGGAGGGAGCAACCCATGATTGGTAGTATCACAGGATGGTGACACTACAACATGATCGCATCACCACCTATCAGGAGTTCGTGGATAGACTAGTTGATCGTTTTGATAAAAAGGATCCAGAAGTTTATTTTAGGGACTTGGCACAGCTTAGGTAGACTGGCAGCCTAGAGAGTTATATTAGTGATTTCCAAAAGTTATCCGTGATGGTGACAAACATTTCAAAGAGGAGGTTAGTTGTGCTCTTCATAGACGGTTTATTGGAACCATTATGAGGGTGGATTAAGGCCTTCGATCGACCGACACTGCAGGAGGCAATGAAGAAAGCCAAGAGTATGGAGTTTGCAGCCCCAAAGAACAGGAGTTCACATAAGGATGTTCCTTCAACCAGCAAAGAGGACTCTCAACAAACGGATGATAAGAAAAAGAAACCAGCAACCATGGCGGTTGAGGAGTCACGTGAGGAGTTGAGAAAAAAGAAATTATGTTTTTGGTGTAAGGAACCATACAACCCTGATCATGATTTCCCTTTGAGACCTAAGGGCAAAGCAAATCGAATCATGTGGGCATACTATGAGGATTTAGATTTCGATCAGCCAGCTTTAGAGGATCGTCAGGATGTGACGACATCTACGGATGGGAATTTGACTCCTATGGCATTCTTTGCTAATGTTCAGGACGAGGCCACATTTAGGTTCAGGGGGACAGTTAATGGGCAACATTGTGTTGCTATGTTGGATACGGGAGCAACACATAATTTTATTGATGAGGGTTTCGCGGCTAGATGCAGACTACAGGCCGAGGATTTTGATGGATTCAGAGTTCGAGTGGCTGACGGATACACCCTTGCATGCACCAGGCGGGTTACTAATCTCACTTTGATGTTGAACAGCTATGAGTTACATTCTAATTTCTATGTGGTCAACATTGGTGAGATGAATATAGTTCTGGGCATGAAATGGCTCCAGGACTTGGGAGTATTTACCCTCGACATACCTAAGGTGGAGATGTCATTTGAGGTTAATGGCAAGAAACACGTGTTGAGGGGAATCACAGATGGGAGTTTGCATTCTATCTCTCCGTAGAGAGAAGAATAGGGAGAGAGAGTAGGAGATGATTCAGGAGGAGTCCACATTAGTTGATGACTCCAGGGGTTTAGAGCTGTATGCTTTAAATCAGCATGGTGGTGTTGTCCAGTTTGTGAACAACCCCTTGTTTGAGGCAGATGTTACATCGTCTTATGATAACTCGCTTTTCGGGTTAGATGCTGATTCCACTCTTGACCTAGACTTTGAGATGAGTGTTGATTGTGGTGTTTGGGATCCTTCCAGTGCATCGGGGTTTCCGACAAGGCTCGCAGAGGAGTTTTCTAAGGTATACACGGTGAGGAGTGCGTACAATTTCACTTTTGACCCTCATGTGCATGACCTATTTTAGATGCATAGCTCTGTGGCACAAGTACTTGACAGCAGTTATGATAGTTTGCCTTGCGCAAAGTTTGGAAGCTTCCTCTTGAGACTCATACTCCTGCAACACCGGACAGCGAGTTTGAGTTGGCTCAGCAGGTTCAGCCAGTTGTTCTGAGGAGGGTGTTACAGAAGCAGTTTGATGATATTAGGGACATTGCATAGTTCTACCCATGGGATCCTGGTGGAACGATCTTACAGAGGAATATCTGTTGGCAGTTGAGATTGCTTGGGGACAAGCAATTTCAGGGAGGGCGGACTGTAATATCCCCTTTTCAACATGCTCATGTTTGTGGATGGTTTAGCCTATTATTCTGACCCTTGTAGGCTAATGAGGATGGTTAGAGGGTCTTCTGAGGTTTGCATCATCTCCAATGATTAGTGATCATCAGTTTTGGGCTTTCGTTTGGCGTTCACAAGGGCTCCAGTGCTATACTTACTATTTATAGTAAGTCAGGAGACGGATGAGAAGGACCCTTACTATTTTTAGTAAGGTGGTTGGTCGTATGGATAACTGCAGAGTTGGCTTCGGGTTCAGACGGTATGGAAAAATAATGAATATTAAAAGAGATATTAAAGTTTAATTGGCTCAAAGAAATATTCAAATAAATTAAATGATATTATAAAGTTATAATTTAACTTTATAATGTGAGGGTCAATTTATCATTAAAAAGGGGGCCAATTATTTAATTAAGTTGTGGGTGCCTATCCCAAGGAAATTATTGATTAAATATAAGGGGGTGCAAATGTTTATTAAATAAAATGATCATTAATTGCTTTTTTGAAGGAAATCGACCTCCCCTCATGAAGAGTTATAAATATTCATTGAAGAAGCAAATAATTCATTCTGTTGAGCATTGGTTTGGGAGAAGTTTGTTTGAGAGGAAGAAGCCAAGGGTTTCAGCCTTTTCAAGCCACTAGAGAACGATACACTCTTCAGCGTTGCAGCCATTTGAGGTGGTGAAATACCCATTGAATTTGGTATTTGAGAGAGCTTCATACAGAGGCTCTATTTGTGCAAAAATATGAGTATTGGAAAGGGTTTCAAGGAGTTAAATCCATGAGTATTGATGCCGGAAGAAGTAACAGATCAGAAGTTCATAAGAAGTGAAGGATTGGACAAATTTCTACACAATATAGTTGCTTTTTACCAGGTTACCAGCAGCAAGAGGCGCACCTTTCAAGAGGGGCGATTTGGGGGTTCAAGGGAATACAAAAATCTGAGATAAATTGAGGAAGGTTGCCCAACCTTATAGCAACCATCTACATTAGTCCGAAGGAAGAAGATTGCAGATTGGAGGAGAATCAAATTTACATAGGAGGTGCTTTTTCGCAGAATGTCACAACAGCCTTTGTAATTCTTCTTTAAATTTCGGGTACGATTGTATTTAATCTTCCTTCTGAGTATTGATCAATAAAAGAATAATTGAGGAGTTGCAAATTTCTTTCCAGTTATTGTATTTCATTTTCTTTCATTATTTGCATAGCATTTGTTTCAATATATGCAAAATACAAAAAGGCAAAAACCTTGAAAAAACACAAGAAATTGTAAAACCAAACAAAACACAAAAACATACACCGGGAGTCAAAGCAGTTGGTTCTTACTGTCACATAGGTAGAAAGGCTGTACAAGCCAAAGTCGTCTAGAGTAGGGGAAATCGAATCAAGGGAAGAATAAATCGACCAAGCACATACATAACCAAGGCCATACAAATGACCAGAAGGGTTGTAGTAGACAATCTCAAATCAAAAGTTATACAAAGGAGGCATTCCATATGGTTAAATACGCCATAATGGCTAATTTCGGGCTTGGTCAACAATATTTGGAATCTCGTGAAAATTCATGGAAATGATGTGCGCGATGAAGTTTTGTATGGGTTCCGAAGTGGTAAATTGGTCCTAACGGCAAGGATGCTGCCCCTCGACCTCGCTAGGGGCATTGCCCACAAACCCCCACAAGGGGCACTACCCCTTGACCTTGTTGGAGGCGTTTCCCCTGGACCCCCATTAGATTTAATGGAATTGCCAAATTGCAATACAACCAACCATCATAGTACAGTTACAAGAGCAGTTGGCAGCCGAGCAAACGGGAGTTGCATCTCTCGAGGAGAAGTTGGCGGAGAGGGACAAAGTATTGGGTGTGTGACAGTCAGTTGGCAGAGAGGAATCAACTATTGGCAGAGAAGGATTCCCAAGTGGCCGATGCGCAATGACTTTCAGCAGAGAGGGAGAGTGAATTACAGGAAAAGGACAAGGAGTGGGCTACCACCAAGTAGGACCTCGAGTTGGCATTTTTGGTTTTTAGTCGTCTAAAAGACGACTACTTTGTGGGGGGGATGATGTAGACGACCATGTTAATAAATAATTATATTGTAATCGACTGTACTAATTAATTAAATAAATGTTGTAGTCGGTCGTACTAGTAATAGATAATAATAGTTTAAATAATACATGCACAATTTAAAGTAAAAGTATGATTAGTTGTCGGGCGGTAGTTAGGAAGAGTTGCTGACGCTTGGTATCTCAACCAACCTCGGCCATCTATATATTTATCTTGTCATTTGTAGTCGGACACAGACAATTGCTATGTACTGTTGATATACTTCATGAATGAAATCAATCCATTGTGCTGTGCAATTACTCTTACAATTGTTCTGTGATTCATATTCTAGTATGTGCATTATGTTTGTGAGTTATTCTCATTTACTCCCGTAGTATGTTGAACACTACCCAATGAGTAAACAAATATCATAAATTAATACTTTATATATTCCTTATATTATAAAATTGAAAAATTCATGAATAAAATTACATGTGAAATATTGCAGTCCCTTGATTTTTCGTTTTGAAAATTTTCCTACATATCAGTTGTAGTATATTTTTTGTAACAATGTTAGTTCTCATATTAACAATTTAACTGTGAGAAAGAAAGAAAGAAAGAAATTATATTAATGTCCACAGATGGCTAAAAGCAGTTCAATGTGAATTGAGATTACAGCAATTAATGATAGAAAGTTTGAGGAAAAGAGAATTTCTAGAATCAAAATAATAGAAGTACAGAAGACAAAAATAAAGCACTGTGCTGCTAGCAAATACCAATGGAAGGTGAATGATAGTGCTAAAAGCATGTTTCTGTAAAGAATGGAAGGAAATCTCATTGAATATCCCTGCCTGTGTCTGAAATGGAGTTGTCGTCTGAGCCATCGTTGGTCACTATGAGAGATAATGCTTGTTGGGGAGTATCCTAGGTCAGAAGGCCACACTGGGATAGCATAGGAGGAATCAAACCACGTTGTCTAGAAACTCCCCTAACATCCAAGGCTAGTGTAGTTTTCATAGTAGAAAAGATGCTTGTAATATGAGTTTGCCCTTGTGGTCTGGGGGTGGCTGGTAAGTTGCAGATCCATGGGAGAAACATAGTAGAGATATAGCATCAAATTTGTAGTGTCCTTTCTACTTCAGTGAAATGTATCTATTGTAATATTCAGACTTTGTCAGTCTGCAAGAATTATAGAGTCCCAGTGGATTCACCAGTCAACACATTGTACTGTATATTTGAAAATATGTGTTATTGAAGATTCCAAGGCATGTAGAATGAATATTAGAATAACCAATTCTTTAATCTTTTTTGTGAAAACTGTAACACCAAGATTCTCTTGCAACTTTCCTTGAGTCATCATCTGGCCTGAAACAATCAGTGTATAAAATTTAATGGTTATATGAGGAAAATCAATTTTAAAATTGTATTATTATGACCATAGAAGTGTTCCATGTAATTTTTATTTTTGGAACACCATCATCATTATCACAGAAGCTTTTTATATGGTCACCCAACAAGTATATCGTGAACTATATATAGTTTGGCATTGGCTCCCAGGCTTCATATTGAGAATTTTTTCCCAAAGTCGTCTTCTAAGTGCTTATATTGAGTTGAAATCTTATCTCTTACTTTGTCTCTGTACACTTTGTCGTTGAAGGTTAATATATTTGTATTTTCGTTTTCTTTACAACCCATTGCAGACACTCTCTTTTTCTGCTATGGATCTTTTCAAAGTGATGGCAGTTTAGTTTGCCACTGAGAGAAATGGAAAATTTCATTGCAATTGGAATGCTTGTTCTATGAATTCCTGATGCTATTGCAGAGAGCAGCAAAAATTCTCATTCAGTGATGCCTGCTATCACTTGTGATATTAGTAAAGTCGGTGCCCATGGTTCTAGAAGAGAGTGGTTATGCCCATTATACTGAGTTATACCTAGTTTTTACTGAGTCTGTATGAGTAAAAAATGTGCTTTGTGAATGCTAGATGAATTTGAGTCTCGGTACCATGGTATATATAATTGCCAGAAAAAACCTGAGAACTAAAAGAGGATTGCTGATTCTCTCCCAGTACAGGAAATTATTAAGATAGTAATTATAAAGGTGATTTTGTTTAAAGTTTTGCCAAGTGGTGGAGGTTTTCTTTGTTATCCCAGTGTTTAGGCCATGTAATTCACTTATTCATTGGAGTAGTATATGATTCTTTATTACTTTTTCTTCAAAAAAACCAATCGTACTTTATTAATAAAATAGTTCAATTCACCTTGGTATTCATTTGTCACCAAGTCTGAATTTGGGTGGAGATGTTTCGGTTTGTCGAATTGCATTTGTTTTTGTTTTAAATTTTCATTTTTCTGCTAACAAGTTTTTGTGTTCTGCAAGCAGAGATTTAGTTGTGGCCTCACCTGTAGAGGACTATTTTATCTACATTGATGATCTGCCACATTCTGAAAAGGTGATTTCCATAAGTCAGCAACGACAGCCATTTATGGTTCAGGACATAAAATTTGGGAATTCTAACTCTTATTGCTATGATTGGCCAGCTTTTTTTTCACCCAAAAATGCAATGATTTTCATTTTTTTGAGTTCAA
>VDFB02193867.1:50796166-51026547 GCA_007258455.2 Sequoia sempervirens | reverse complement strand
AGAATGACGTGCAAGAATTGAAGGAGATTGCTGTATAGATATTTGAATACACCGCCGTACAAACTTGTGGCGAAAGTGTCATACGATGCTGGAGGAAGATTACCGTACAAGCATTGGAACATATTACCGTGCAAGCCTGGGAGAAGATTGTTGGACGGGCCATCAGCAAAAGTGTCGTACGAGTTTATGGTGATGTTTCTGTACGAGTTTGTGACAAAAGCTCTACCATACAAGCGCCGAATGGAGGTGCCAATGAAGGTGCCAAAAAGACCGTATGATCTGTGATCAACAAAAACCCATGGAAATTGTGAAGCCATACGGGGGGAAAGTCACTGTAATGTCCCCTTTTCAGCATGCTCATGTTTGCAGATGGTTTAGCCTATAATTCTGACCCTCGTAGGCTAATGAGGATGGTTAGAGGGTCTTTTGAGTTTTGCATCATATCCAGTGCTCAGTGATCATCAGTTTTGGGCTTTTGTTTGGCGTTCACAAGGGTTCCAGTGCTATACTTACTATTTATAGCAAGTCAGGAGACGGATGAGAGGGACCCTTACTATTTTTAGTAAGGTGGTTGGTCATATGGATAACTACAGAGTTGGCTCCGAGTTCAGATGGTATGGCAAAAGAATGAATATTAAAAGAGATATTAAAGTTTAATTGGCTCAAAGGAATATTCAAATAAATTAAATGATATTATAAAGTTATAATTTAACTTTATAATGTGAGGGTCAATTTATCATTAAAAAGGGGGCCAATTATTTAATTAAGTTGTGGGCGCCTGCCCCAAGGAAATTATTGATTAAATATAAGGGGGTGCAAATGTTTATTAAATAAAATGATCATTAATTTCTTTTTGAAGGAAATTGACCTCCCCTCATGAAGAGTTATAAATATTCATTGAAGAAGAAAATAATTCATTCTGTTGAGCATTGGTTTGGGAGAAGTTTGTTTGAGAGGAAGAAGCCAAGGGTTTTGGCCTTTTCAAGCCACTGGAGAATGATACACTCTTCAGCATTGCAGCCATTTGAGGTGGTGAAATACCCACTGAATTTGGTATTTGAGAGAGCTTCATACAGAGGCTCTATTTGTGCAAAAATCTGAGTATTGGAAAGGGTTTCAAGGAGTTAAATCCATGAGTTATTGATGCCGGAAGAAGTAACAGATCAGAAGTTCATAAGAAGTGAAGGATTGGATGAATTTCTACACAATACAGTTGCTTTTTACCAGGTTACTAGTAGCAAGAGGCGCAACTTTCAAGGGGCGATTTGGGGGTTTAAGGGCATACAAAAATCTGAAATAAATTGAGGAAGGTTGCCTTGCCTTATAGCAACCATCTACATCAGTTCAAAGGAAGAAGATTGCAGATTGGAGGAGAATTGAATTTATACAAGAGGTGCTTTTTCGTAGAATTTCACAACAGCGTTTGTAATTCTTCTTTAAATTTCGGGTACGATTGTATTTAATTTTCCTTCAAAGTATTGATCAATAAAAGAATAATTGAGGAGCTGCAAATTTTTTTTCCAATTATTGTATTTCATTTTCTTTCATTATTTGCATAGCATTTGTTTCAATATATGCAAAATACAAAAAGGAAAAAACCTTGAAAAAACACAAGAAATTGGAAAACCAAACAAAACACAAAAACATACACCGGGAGTCAGAGCAATTGGGTTCTTACATTGGTATTAGAGACATAATCTTGGCATCCTGGAGGGTTAGAGGTTCACATGAAATGTCACCATAGATATTATACACGCAAAAAAGGAGAGGTAGAAGAGAATTGGCAAGAGGATAATCCATTTGCAGAGGTACCATTGGTAGAGATGGGTGACGAGACAGAAGAGATTCCATAGAGGAATGAAAGTAGGAATGAGGATAGCGGTGAAGAGCTTCTTGAAAGATTGGCCAGTGCATTTGAGGGATTTACAACCACCATGCAGCAATAGATACAGCAAAACAGGGTTGCTGAGGAAAATAGGATGAGATACAACAGGGATTAGGATGATGACAGGAGTATAGTTGGGTCACGGAGAGCAGAGAGCGCCTTCGCATACTGCAGATAGGCCTACTCGACCTACCTTCTTGAGAGAAGAGCCAGTTGAGGAAAATGTTGAAGAAGCTGAAGATCCAACATATGCTGATGCAGTTATGGCAGCCAATGATGAGTGGCAGTTATTGACACCTCAAGTGCGTGAGCGTATGCATTTTGACCGGTTTGTGCAATCAAGGGTTGATTACTACAAGTCTCGTCAGGGGAATAGGCCTCAGACCCAAAACAAAGACTTGAAGCATGCCACCAACAAAATCACATTACCCAATTTTGATGGCAGTGGTAAGGTAATGGCTCAGTCTTGGATCCACAAGCTAGACACTTTTTTATCTCTTTGACCTATGTCTGAAAAAGAAGCAATCAAGTATGCCATGTTACATTTGGAGGGAGCAACCCATAATTGGTAGTATCACTAGATGGTGACACTACAACATGATTGCATCACCACCTATCAGGAGTTTGTGGATAGACTAGTTGATCGTTTTGATAAAAAGGATCCAGAAGTTTATTTTAGGGACTTGGCACAGCTTAGGCAGACTGGCAGCCTAGAGAGTTATATTAGTGATTTCCAGAAGTTATCCGTGATGGTGACAAACATTTCAAAGAGGAGGTTAGTTGTGCT
Organism: Sequoia sempervirens; assembly: GCA_007258455.2. NCBI lineage: Eukaryota > Viridiplantae > Streptophyta > Pinopsida > Cupressales > Cupressaceae > Sequoia > Sequoia sempervirens. The sequence goes on along the minus strand of VDFB02193867.1, from coordinate 51,023,875 downwards.
CTTCATAGACGGTTTATTGGAACCATTACGAGGGTGGATTAAGGCCTTCGATTGACCGACACTGCAGGAGGCAATGAAGAAAGCCAAGAGTATGGAGTTTGCAGCCCCAAAGAACAGGAGTTCACATAAGGATGTTCCTTCAACTAGCAAAGAGGACTCTCAACAAACGGATGATAAGAAAAAGAAACCAGCAACCATGGCGGTTGAGGAGTCACGTGAGGAGTTGAGAAAAAAGAAATTATGTTTGTGGTGTAAGGAACCATACAACCCTGATCATGATTGCCCATTGAGACCTAAGGGCAAAGCAAATCGAATCATGTGGGCATACTATGAGGATTTAGATTTCGATCAGCCAGCTTCAGAGGATCGTTAGGATGTGACGACATCTACGGATGGGAATTTGACTCCTATGGCATTCTTTGCTAATGTTCAGGACGAGGCCACATTTAGGTTCAGGCAGACAGTTAATGGGCAGCATTGTGTTGCTATGTTGGATACAGGAGAAACACATAATTTTATTGATGAGGGTTTCGCGGCTAGATGTAGACTACAGGCCGAGGATTTTGATGGATTCAGAGTTTGAGTGGTTGACGGATACACCCTTGCATGCACCAGGCGGGTTACTAATCTCACTTTGATGTTGAACAGCTATGAGTTACATTCTAATTTCTATGTGGTCAACATTGGTGAGATGAATATAGTTCTGGGCATGAAATGGCTCCAGGACTTGGGAGTATTTACCCTCGACATACCTAAGGTGGAGATGTCATTTGACGTTAATGGCAGGAAACACGTGTTGAGGGGAATCACAGATGGGAGCTTGCATTCTATCTCTCTTCGTAGAGAGAAGAATAGGGAGAGAGAGCAGGAGATGATTCAGGAGGAGTCCACGTTAGCTGATGACTCCAGGGGTTTAGAGCTGTATGCTTTAGATCAACATGGTGTTGTTGTCCAGTTTGTGAACAACCCCTTGTTTGAGGCAGATGTTACATCGTCTTATGATAACTCGCTTTTCGGGTTAGATGCTGCTGATTGTGGTGTTTGGGATCCTTCCAGTGCATCAGGGTTTCCGACAAGGCTCGTAGAGGAGTTTTCTAAGGTATACACGGTGAGGAGTGTGTACAATTTCACTTTTGACCCTCATGTGCATGACCTATTTTAGATGCATAGCTCTGTGGCACAGGTACTTGACATCGGTTATGATAGTTTGCCTTGCGCAAAGTTTGGAAGCTTCCTCTTGAGACTCATACTCCTGCAACACCGGATAGTGAGTTTGAGTTGGCTCAGCAGGTTCAGCCAGTTGTTCTGAGGAGGGTGTTACAAGAGCAGTTTGATGATATTAGGGACATTGCATAGTTCTACCCATGGGATCCTGGTGGAGCGATCTTACAGAGGAATATCTATTGGCAGTTGAGATTGCTTGGGGACAAGCAATTTCAGGGAGGGCGGACTGTAATGTCCCCTTTTCAGCATGCTCATGTTTGTGGATGGTTTAGCCTATTATTCTGACCCTCGTAGGCTAATGAGGATGGTTAGAGGGTCTTCTGAGGTTTGCATCATCTCCAGTGCTTAGTGGTCATCAGTTTTGGGCTTTCGTTTGGCGTTCACAAGGGCTCTAGTGCTATACTTACTATTTATAGTAAGTCAGGAGACGGATGAGAGGGACCCTTACTATTTTTAGTAAGGCGGTTGGTCGTATGGATAACTGCAGAGTTGGCTTCGGGTTCAGACGGTATGGAAAAATAATGAATATTAAAAAAGATATTAAAGTTTAATTGGCTCAAAGAAATATTCAAATAAATTAAATAATATTATAAAGTTATAATTTAACTTTATAATGTGAGGGTCAATTTATCATTAAAAAGGGGGCCAATTATTTAATTAAGTTGTGGGTGCCTATCTTAAGGAAATTATTGATTAAATATAAGGGGGTGCAAATGTTTATTAAATAAACTGATCATTAATTGCTTTTTTGAAGGAAATCGACCTCCCCTCATGAAGAGTTATAAATATTCATTGAAGAAACAAATAATTCATTCTGTTGAGCATTGGTTTGGGAGAAGTTTGTTTGAGAGGAAGAAGCCAAGGGTTTCAGCCTTTTCAAGCCATTAGAGAACGATACACTTTTCAGCGTTGCAGCCATTTGAGGTGGTGAAATACCCATTGAATTTGGTATTTGAGAGAGCTTCATACAAAGGCTCTATTTGTGCAAAAATCTGAGTATTGGAAAGGGTTTGAAGGAGTTAAATCCATGAGTTATTGATGCCGGAAGAAGTAACAGATCAGAAGTTCATAAGAAGTGAAGGATTGGACGAATTTCTACACAATATAGTTGCTTTTTACCAGGTTACCAGCAGCAAGAGGCGCACCTTTCAAGAGGGGCGATTTGGGGGTTTAAGGGAATTCAAAAATCTAAGATAAATTGAGGAAGGTTGCCCAGCCTTATAGCAACCATCTACATCAGTCCAAAGGAAGAAGATTGCAGATTGGAGGAGAATCAAATTTATACAGGAGGTGCTTTTTCGCAGAATGTCACAACAGCCTTTGTAATTCTTCTTTAAATTTCGGGTATGATTGTATTTAATCTTCCTTCTGAGTATTGATCAATAAAAGAATAATTGAGGAGTTGCAAATTTCTTTCCAGTTATTGTATTTCATTTTCTTTCATTATTTGCATAGCATTTGTTTCAATATATGCAAAATACAAAAAGGAAAAAACCTTGAAAAAACACAAGAAATTGCAAAACCAAACAAAACACAAAAACATACACCGGGAGTCAAAGCAGTTGGGTTCTTACAGTCACATAGGTAGAAAGGTTGTACAAGCCAAAGTCGTCCAGAGTAAGGGAAATCGAATCAAGGGAAGAATAAATCGACCAAGCACATACATAACCAAGGCCGTACGAATGACCAAAAGGGTTGTCGTAGACAATCTCAAATCAAAAGTTATACAAAGGAGGCATTCCATATGGTTAAATACGCCATAATGGCTAATTTCGGGCTTGGTCAGCAATATTTGGAATCTCGTGAAAATTCATGGAAATGATGTGCGCGATGAAGTTTTGTATGGGTTCCGAAGTGGTAAATTGGTCCTAGCGGCAGGGATGCTGCCCCTCGACCTCGCTAGGGGCATTGCCCGCAAACCCCCACAAGGGGCACTGCCCCTTGACCTTGTTGGAGGCGTTTCCCCTGGACCCCCATTAGATTTATTGGAATTGCCAAATTGCAATACAACCAACCATCATAGTATAGTTACAAGAGCAGTTGGCAGCTGAGCAAACGGGAGTTGCATCTCTCGAGGAGAAGTTGGCGGAGAGGGAAAAAGTATTGGGTGAGTGTGACAGTCAGTTGGCAGAGAAGAATCAACTATTGGCAGAGAAGGATACCCAAGTGGCCGATGCGCAATGACTTTCAGCAGAGAGGGAGAGTGAATTATAGGAAAAGGACAAGGAGTGGGCTACCACCAAGCAGGACCTCGAGTTGGCATTTTTGGTTTTTAGTCGTCTAAAAGACGACTACTTTGTGGGGGGGATGATGTAGACGACCATGTTAATAAATAATTATATTGTAATCGACTGTACTAATTAATTAAATAAATGTTGTAGTCGGTCGTACTAGTAATAGATAATAATAGTTTAAATAATACATGCACAATTTAAAGTAAAAGTATGATTAGTTGTCGGGCGGTAGTTAGGAAGAGTTGCTGACGCTTGGTATCTCAACCAACCTCGGCCATCTATATATTTATCTTGTCATTTGTAGTCGGACACAGACAATTGCTATGTACTGTTGATATACTTCATGAATGAAATCAATCCATTGTGCTGTGCAATTACTCTTACAATTGTTCTGTGATTCATATTCTAGTATGTGCATTATGTTTGTGAGTTATTCTCATTTACTCCCGTAGTATGTTGAACACTACCCAATGAGTAAACAAATATCATAAATTAATACTTTATATATTCCTTATATTATAAAATTGAAAAATTCATGAATAAAATTACATGTGAAATATTGCAGTCCCTTGATTTTTCGTTTTGAAAATTTTCCTACATATCAGTTGTAGTATATTTTTTGTAACAATGTTAGTTCTCATATTAACAATTTAACTGTGAGAAAGAAAGAAAGAAAGAAATTATATTAATGTCCACAGATGGCTAAAAGCAGTTCAATGTGAATTGAGATTACAGCAATTAATGATAGAAAGTTTGAGGAAAAGAGAATTTCTAGAATCAAAATAATAGAAGTACAGAAGACAAAAATAAAGCACTGTGCTGCTAGCAAATACCAATGGAAGGTGAATGATAGTGCTAAAAGCATGTTTCTGTAAAGAATGGAAGGAAATCTCATTGAATATCCCTGCCTGTGTCTGAAATGGAGTTGTCGTCTGAGCCATCGTTGGTCACTATGAGAGATAATGCTTGTTGGGGAGTATCCTAGGTCAGAAGGCCACACTGGGATAGCATAGGAGGAATCAAACCACGTTGTCTAGAAACTCCCCTAACATCCAAGGCTAGTGTAGTTTTCATAGTAGAAAAGATGCTTGTAATATGAGTTTGCCCTTGTGGTCTGGGGGTGGCTGGTAAGTTGCAGATCCATGGGAGAAACATAGTAGAGATATAGCATCAAATTTGTAGTGTCCTTTCTACTTCAGTGAAATGTATCTATTGTAATATTCAGACTTTGTCAGTCTGCAAGAATTATAGAGTCCCAGTGGATTCACCAGTCAACACATTGTACTGTATATTTGAAAATATGTGTTATTGAAGATTCCAAGGCATGTAGAATGAATATTAGAATAACCAATTCTTTAATCTTTTTTGTGAAAACTGTAACACCAAGATTCTCTTGCAACTTTCCTTGAGTCATCATCTGGCCTGAAACAATCAGTGTATAAAATTTAATGGTTATATGAGGAAAATCAATTTTAAAATTGTATTATTATGACCATAGAAGTGTTCCATGTAATTTTTATTTTTGGAACACCATCATCATTATCACAGAAGCTTTTTATATGGTCACCCAACAAGTATATCGTGAACTATATATAGTTTGGCATTGGCTCCCAGGCTTCATATTGAGAATTTTTTCCCAAAGTCGTCTTCTAAGTGCTTATATTGAGTTGAAATCTTATCTCTTACTTTGTCTCTGTACACTTTGTCGTTGAAGGTTAATATATTTGTATTTTCGTTTTCTTTACAACCCATTGCAGACACTCTCTTTTTCTGCTATGGATCTTTTCAAAGTGATGGCAGTTTAGTTTGCCACTGAGAGAAATGGAAAATTTCATTGCAATTGGAATGCTTGTTCTATGAATTCCTGATGCTATTGCAGAGAGCAGCAAAAATTCTCATTCAGTGATGCCTGCTATCACTTGTGATATTAGTAAAGTCGGTGCCCATGGTTCTAGAAGAGAGTGGTTATGCCCATTATACTGAGTTATACCTAGTTTTTACTGAGTCTGTATGAGTAAAAAATGTGCTTTGTGAATGCTAGATGAATTTGAGTCTCGGTACCATGGTATATATAATTGCCAGAAAAAACCTGAGAACTAAAAGAGGATTGCTGATTCTCTCCCAGTACAGGAAATTATTAAGATAGTAATTATAAAGGTGATTTTGTTTAAAGTTTTGCCAAGTGGTGGAGGTTTTCTTTGTTATCCCAGTGTTTAGGCCATGTAATTCACTTATTCATTGGAGTAGTATATGATTCTTTATTACTTTTTCTTCAAAAAAACCAATCGTACTTTATTAATAAAATAGTTCAATTCACCTTGGTATTCATTTGTCACCAAGTCTGAATTTGGGTGGAGATGTTTCGGTTTGTCGAATTGCATTTGTTTTTGTTTTAAATTTTCATTTTTCTGCTAACAAGTTTTTGTGTTCTGCAAGCAGAGATTTAGTTGTGGCCTCACCTGTAGAGGACTATTTTATCTACATTGATGATCTGCCACATTCTGAAAAGGTGATTTCCATAAGTCAGCAACGACAGCCATTTATGGTTCAGGACATAAAATTTGGGAATTCTAACTCTTATTGCTATGATTGGCCAGCTTTTTTTTCACCCAAAAATGCAATGATTTTCATTTTTTTGAGTTCAAACTTTGCTGGGTTTTAGGGAAAAAATGAAAGAGTGACAATGATGAATATATTTATTTTCACAACAAGATGTTGTTTTTCAGATAGAAGCTGAAAAAATGACAATGCCATTTCTCGAAGCACTAGGTGATGACTATGCCACTAATTGTGAAGGTTAGATATTCTTCAATCTCCTTACCAACTTTGTAGAAAAAATTAATAGTTTCTTTTGGGAAAGTTTATGCTTTTTTTGATATGCTAATTGTGGGTTTCATATGGGTCCATGCTCAATTTAGGAAAAGCCGAATACAATATGGCATGCTGAAAAGAGCCTGAAACTAGAAAAACTTAAAAACTAAAGTCATGACAAATATTACAGGGATAACAAACAGAAGGTGGCCAAATCCACCACCTTTTGGAAATCTGACTATTCAAGTGCAGAAGCTTCACCATCCTTCTCAATCACCTGGATCTAGGCTCCACAAACTCTCTATGAACAGCCCTGGTAAGAACCTGATTGGAAATTGCACGAAGGGTGAAGAAACTTCAAATCTTTGAAGTTCTAAGCAACCATCCTAAAGGAATATTCTTAGGTTATCAATACACAAGGCTAGGTCCTGGCTGTAAATAAACCAAATCCTCAAACTTCTTATTCTGAGACAAGGAAGAGTGCCTAGCAGAGCCTAAAAAATCCTGCTGCTGCAGCTGCATACAACCCTCTACAGATTCCTATCTGCCCTCATCTGAGTTGTCTACAATGCAAAAAACATATTCCAAGGGAATAATCTTATGTCAAATCCATTCCTACACAAGATCTGCTACTCTCTCTCCCAATTTCTCGGTGAAATCCTCTGTACTAAAGGCTCTAGCATGCAATATGTTAGTTTTAGGATCAGAAATGCAATAAGCAGAAAACACAACACATAGAACAATGAACACAGTATTTTACCCTGGGAAAACCCTCCTACTCGAGGGAGAAAAACCCAGCAAAATATTCTCTTATAATCAGAATAATAACAGGCCCTAGAAAGGCCGAATACAATACAATGGATCTGCACTTATATATGGTACAATTTCATGAATACACAAAGTATTGACTCTTCTCCTTGATGCTAATCTGCTGCTTAGAAAATCGACCTGCTGTTGAAAGAATTCGAACTTAGGAATGAATTGCTTTGATGATGAAATGAGAAGAATCTATCTTGTTTATATTGCAAGCTAGGCAACCTCCTTTCTAGGGCCGACCTAGAAAAATACAAATTCTGTTTATGAAACAAAGGCCGACCTGCCTTGAGTTGATTATATTTAGGAGAAAATATCTCCTGCTGCTACAAAACACTAACACAATACTCTAGTATATTACTTAGATCATTTGCACCCATCATGCCTTAGACAAACGATATGGAAGCAAAATCGACGATATCAAAAGTGTGTCTAAGTCTCCTGTTTGAGTTCACACCATTGTAGGGAGAATCCCTACCCAACAACCTTCACTGCACCAGCTACTAAAACCTGTTGAAACTATGGGTTTATCCTTTGGTTAGGAACTATAATATATAAAGTAAATCCTATTTTCCTGGGGAATGCAATATGCATCCCTCGCCCTTTTTCAGGTTGCCCCATACTGAGAACATTTTGTGGATGTGGGGATGCCTTGGAAATGTGTCCTTGCCATCGCATAAAACCCTTTTGTGCATGTGAAACATACCATAAATGCCTTGGGAAATGACAGGAAATTGTGGGGATGGCTTGAGGTCCTTGCTCGGAAAAGTTAAAAAGATTTAAAAAGCTTAATGAAATGAAATGGAAGTTTTTAACGATGTCCATGAGAATAGCTAGTCTATGGGAACTGGGAGTTGAACTGCATAGTAACCAACAAAAGTACCAACGAACAAACCACGACCCCTATTTCTGACTGCCCCTATTTCTTTATTGATCATGGTTCTTCTTCTATGTATTTTGATCAAATAATCTGCTGTCTTTGCTATGTATTCCTCAAACAAAGTTGTTAAAGATTTAACTTTTACAGTATTAGCATCATTGACTTGTATGTCCTCATACGCTATACCCTCTATGATGTAATCCTATTCTATTTCCATTGATTCTAATGTGCAGAGGCAACAAACTTTGTTAACCCATTCCATTTTGGGTGTTTTCCACCACCCTATTTTGCACCTAAAATAGTGTGAGCTAGTTCTTGGTTGGGCTATTAGCATTTTAGCTTTCTATTTTATATTTGCCCCTATATAGTGCTTTTACTTGTGGTCGCATGTGGGATTGAATTGGTTGACATAGTATTTGTTGATGTTATTAGCAGTGTCGGGCTGCTTCTTCCAGGTCCGTGCGATTGAAGACAATTCAAATGCTAGCCTAACGGCTATTTGAATTGTGATTATTATATTCGATACCTTGCTCTTGGCCAACTTGAGATAATTTGAAGAGACACGTCTTTTGTAGACATTTAATATTTGTTATATTTAGTTAATGAAGAGGCTCAATTTGTCTTGGAGGTGCGGTCTTCTATAGAGGCCGACCTTGTACTTATTGGAAACACGTCCTTTCATATTGGGCCGACTCTTGGATTTGAAGAGGCACAACTTCCCTCTCCTCTTGTATATATGCTCAATTGGTGATCACTCCAATCATCGATTTCAAGGCAGATTGTGATATCTTAGTTCATCATTGTTGAAGGCTGTTGATCAGCTATTTGTCTCTATATATTTCTGTGTGCATCATAAGTTTGGTGCTTGTGCATAGGCCTTTATATCGGCCTCTTGTAAGGAGATCATCATTGTGATATTTCAATATATAAGTGATATATTGTTGCTGGGTTTTTCTCCCTCAAGTGGAGGGTTTTCCCAAGGTATCTGCTGTGTTCTTGTGTAAATTTTGAATTAATTTTCTGTGTCCTTAATCTGATCATAAAACTAACAGTATTCCTTTTTTCGCTTGAGTTGTTTTGTCCACATCACTGCTTTGACATTCTCTCTCAAATACCTTTTGATTTATGCATTTACATTTGTTTACTCTTGCATGTTAATTCCCCATTTATTCATTCACTTGGTATTTGTCTTGATCCATGTGATTTTTCTTCTATTAAACTTTTCCTCTGCTACTATTTTAGGCTAGTGGTGTCCTCCCACATTCTTTATTCTCTTTAAATATCCTAGTAGCCAAATCATCATTAACCACTTCAACTAGAAAGGCTCTAGTGTCAGACAAGATGATCTTGTATGGGACCGTAGCTTTTCTTTTGAAATTGCTTATGATTAATTACTTTTGTAACCTTTCTTTTTGTCTCCATTTTGATATTGATGTGCTTATGCCCCAAACTTTGCAACCATACAACACCACCGGTGTAACTAGTAGCCCAAAAAATGTCTTCTTTGTTTTTTGATCCCATAGCTCAACTGATCGACATCTACTTTGAAGCATGTATAAATATTTCCATCCCCCTTGTATCCTTTTTGTCTTACAAGCCTCACAATTGAGGTTGTTGTGAAAATCAAGGCCCACATATTTGAATTCATAAACCACTTGCAAGGGGTTTCCTTTAGACTCAAAACTTATTTGTTTATTTTTCTTTTCAAGGTAAAAATCAAACCTTGGTTTTTCCGATGTTCACTTGCATTCCCACCTCTTGACAAAATAGTTCTAGGGCTTTTAGATGTTCTTGTAGACAATGTGCCATTTTTGCCATTAGGATGAGGTCATCTACATAGAGCATTAACTTTATCACATATTTGGCTGGATGAACACCCCCACCACCTAACTTGACTATCCACTCCTCTAACTTGTCTATGTATAGCCCAAACAAAGTGGGGGACAATGGGCACCCTTGTTTGACTCTCACGTTGCTCCCAAAACATTTGAATAGGCAATCCTTTGTTTTGATTTTGGCTTGAACTTGATCATAAAGTCTATGTACTACAACCCTATATATTTTTTGGTATTCCTAACTCTTCCATTTGCCCCAAAGTTTGCTTCTAGGCATCGTGTCAAATGCCTTTTTGAAATTGACAAAACAACAGAAAATTTCTTCTTGTTTTTCCCAAAACCTTTTCAATCAAATTCTTGAGAGTGATGTAGTGGTCAATTATAGAGTGCCTTGGCTTGAAACTTGCTTGTCCTTTCGCCCTCTTAACCTCCTTTTCAGCCCAAAGGTTAATCCTATGCTCCACCATACTTAACGTTATTAAATATTCTTTTGATGTGTGGTCCAAGAGCTTCTAAGCCCCATTTTAAGAGTTCAACTTGTAACCCATGTATGCTCCAAGCTTTTCCCACCACCAAAGTTTTAATTCATTTCTTTATATCCTTTGTGGAGAAAATTTTAGACCTAGTGTTAATCATAGTTGTAAAATTTGGACTCAGCAAGCCCAAAAGTTTTAAAATCTCGGGACTTGGCAAAAACTCAAGAAAAAACTTGGCCATCACTTGGCAATTATATCAAACATTATAAAATACATAATTTTTAAAAATATTCGCCATAGAAGGATAACCAAGCTATTAAGAAGTTCGCCATACCATGTCTGGGCTAAGATGAAGTCCGCCAAGAAATGGAAAGGCACTAGGAAAGTCCGCCATGGGGATTTGGAATGAAATTCTTGAAATCCGACCTCACTTTCAATGAAAATGGCAAAGACATTGAGAAGTCCGACTTGTCTTGGAATAAAGTCTTCAAAGTCCGCCCTAGGAAATGTCAAGAAGTCTTCAAATCCGCCTTGCATTTTGGAAAGAAATTCACCATGGAAAGAACATCAAGAAGTCCGCCACCCCTTGGAAAGGTATCAATGAATTCCGCCCTTGCATCTTGACAAGTTATCTCTGAAGTTCGCCTAGAATATGGAAGGAAATTCTTGAAGTCCACCCCAACCTTGGATAGACACAAGGAAAGTCCGACTTGTCTAGAAGGGAGAACGTCCAAGGTACTCCGAAGTTCGCCATAAGGAAAGAATGTCAAGCAAGCCTTGAAGGCCGACCTACCTTAAGTGATGCTTGTCAAAACACCAAGGAAGTCCGCCCTAGCATCAAGGAGACAATGTTAGACACATCACAAAGTCCGCCATGTTCAAGATGCACTTGTCAAGACTCCTTGAAAGTCCGCCTAGAAGATGATGGAAGTGTCTTGCTAGCCTTGAAGTCCGCCATGCCATGTCTTGGCTTGAAGTCTGACTTAGGCCAAAAAAAACGTCCAAGCTCATGTAAAGTCCGCCCAAGGAGAGGATCAGAAAATTGACTAAGTGTCGGTACCTTGAGGAGCAAAATTCAAAAAACTGGCTAAGTGTTGGAAAGAAAACAAGAGAAATGAAGAGGAAAATAAAGAGGAAGTGAATAAAATCCTTGTTCGAGGATGGAATTTTTCCTACCTAGTACAAGTCAGATTCAGAGTTGAAGGAAAATCCACAGGCAAAGTTCATCCGAGCATATAGATGGCCAAAATCTTGGCTAAGTTACAAAATGAAACTAAATAGCCAAAATTTGGCTAAGTATGGGAAATACTTCACAGAGAAAATTCCAATTTCCCCCATTGTGGCGAAAGCACAGAGGCATTCTTCTCCAAATTCAAGGCACTTGAAAGGATATCCGGACATCTTGAAGGGATTTCATCTACAATCCTAGACCTGTTGAAGCAATCAAGGCATCTTCTTGAGGGATTTCATCTCCCGAAGAATTAAAAACAACCTTCCAATCAAAATCAGATGGTGACAAGAAGAGTGTTCCAAACAAATTTTCATACTTAGACAATTTCTTGACACAAATTGGATAATTCAGAGAGGAAATCCAAAGGAATAACACCAATCCAATTCAAGCAGGAGGAATTTCAAAGCAATCAGGAAAGAAAATAACTTCAAGTCCATACATCTACTCCAAGGCAAGACTTCCAATACGGGTGAGAAGAAGAAATTAAAATCTCAAAGGAGATCCAAGATCAAAGCTAGGAAGGAACAAGCGCAAAGGACAGAGTCATCGGCAAGGAAAATATTCTAAGGTAGGCACGTGGAAGGAAAATAAAGTGACCAAGGAAGACATCCATCACGCTGAGGTGGCGCCTCGTCATCTTCCAACCAATCAAATTGTTCCAAATCAACATGCAACAACTTTCTATTTTATTGTTGGTTTATATTTATTAGAAGGACAAGTGTCCCAGAATGTAATTTTCTCATTGGTCAAGAGGTAGTTGGCTATGACGAACCCTAATTCGGGATTTATTTTGTAATCTCGGCCGTTGATTCGAAATCAATCTTGGCCATTGAATTGTAATTGGGGAGCCTATAAATTGAGCTCGCCCCTCATTTGTAAAGTGTGGAGACAGTATATGAAATTATTGCATTAGACTATTTCCGATAATAAAAGCTCTTATGCATGATTTGCTTTGAATCACTTTTATTGTCAAGTAGTGAGCAAGGTTGCATAACTTCCTCTACCATAGATTAGAATTGGATAGAACATTAGATTACAATTAAAATAGAATTTGCTTTGAAAGTTGGTTAAGTGAATGCAAGATTTGATTGTATAGATTAATGGTGAAATATTGCTCATACTTTCTTCGGATGGATGATTTTCATTCGATGCATAGTTAGCCTGAGCTTGTGATTGTGGATGCTTAACTTCAGTCTTATTTGAGGCATGAAAATTATAATCACACCCTTTGAAGATTGCACCCACTTTGTGTAGTTGTCCTAGGGAGGCGAAACAAAGCGTGGTTACTCGTTTCACCTGATCTTTACTGTCTCTTGAATTCCTAGGCATAGATTAAATCCTCTAAACCCTTATCTTTTTGCCTTTTTATTTTTGAGATCCAAACTGAAAGTCTCAACCGAAGAAGCCTTTAATGATAAATCTGTCTAAATCCCAAACTTGTAAGAAATTCCTTAACATAAGTCCTTTTGTGTATTACCAGCATATCACAACGCCCATTGAGCTTATCCACATGTCATGACCTAACAAAAGAAACCTTGGAATCACCATATGATCTTCTCGCAATCTTAGCATACGCGGTGGTTTTTCAAGAGAGGATAGAGTGTCTTTGGACATTTTATTCTGTGTGTTCGGTGGATGATAAAACGTACACGAACAATAGGGTTTGGGGACAGTTCCCTTGGCGTGTTCCCTATTGTGATACAGGGTGGGGTGTCATGCCCCCACCATGATCAATTGCAACACTAAAGTATAAAAGAAACCAAGCATTAAAATGCAATAATTAACAATATAAATACTAAAAATATAAATATTGACAATTTAAATATTATTATAATTATAATCATTATAATATATAAATATTAAAAAATATATATAAAACTAATATAAAAATAATAATAATAAATATATTTTAATAAGAAACATATAATATAAAACATGGTAATTAACATAATACAAGCCAGGCCTAGTCTAAGGCAGCGATCAACCATAATCGGCCAAGACAGGAATTACAAGGAGGAAGTCAGTGATTATTTTGGAGATAACAGCGATCATGTTCAGCAATGAATACAAGTCAGCGATGAAGGAATTAGGGGAATTCATAGGGAGCAGTGAATATGATTTGAGGAGCAGCGAATATAGTTGAGGAGCAGCAATGGTTAATAAGTAGTATTTCAAACTTATGAAAGCAACGATTAAATTTATGAAGGCAGCGATTAAAATTATGAAGGCAGCAATTAAGGAGAAGTTAAGGGCAACAATCAAGGCTAATATAAAGTCATGCCCATTTAAAAGGTCGTCTCTATTAAAAGAGTTGCATCTCTTCACAAAGGAAGGGAGATATGAAAGGTAGGAAATAAGAACCAAAGAAATAGAGAAGCACAGGCAGATCGAGGAAGGAAATCAATATGTTTGAAGAAGATCAGAGAATATAATAAAATCTGCATGTCAGAACAGCAGCAGATATATAACATTTGCTAGTCATATAAATGTATACATATGAATGCTAAATAATATAAGTAAAGAATGATCTCATATATATATGAATACTAATATAAGTAAAGAATAATTATATAAATGTATATATATGAATACTAATAAGTAAAGAATATATATATATATATATATATACACACTATTCTTTATTTATATTGGTGGGTATTCCTATATATATATATATACTTCCTACCCACCAATATAAATATATATATATATATATACACTTCCTACCCACCAATATAAATAAAGAATAGTATATATATATATATATAACCCCAATCAATATAAATAAGAAATAACTATATAGAATATACATAGGTATATAATTGCCAATCGAACCATCTTGGAATTTATTTATACTCAAACTAATATCTGTGAACTACAACAAACGGATTAGAATAAGTGATCTGCAACATACCACTAATATCTATGAACTTATTTTACTACTATAACATTTGTATGTAGATATAATAATTATTGTTGTAATATCTATGAACTTATTTTACTCCTATAACATTAGTATGTAGATATAATAATTATTGTTGTAGATGACTTATTCTAATCCGTCTGTTGTAGTTCACAGATATTAGTTTGAGTATAAATAAATTCCAAGATGGTTTGATTGGCAATTATATACCTATGTATATTCTATATAGTTATTGCTTATTTATATTGATTGGGGTTATATACTTCCTACCCATGATCGATTATAGTATATATATACTATTCTTTATTTATATTGGTGGGTATTCCTATATATATATATATAGGAATACCTGGAGCACGTCTTCTTTCTAAGCCCAAGGGCAAATTGGCAACCCCTTTGGCCCACAAATGGCAGACACTTCAATCATCCATTATGGGTTGTCTACTTAGCATGAAACCTCGTAACTGCTATCCCCCTTGTACTTCCGTCTCTTCTTCCCATGATCGATTATAGAGGCATAACTTATGGTTAGACTAATTACTTAATTTGAATTGCAGTTCTTATTAGGCTCTACATGAAATGCACAGAATTAATGTATTTAAACATAACATCAAATTGCATACCACAATATCTATGAACTTATATTACTACTATAACCTCAGTATGCAGATATAATAATTATTGTTGCAGATGACTTATTCTAATCCGTCTGTTGTAGTTCACAGATATTAGTTTGAGTATAAATAAATTCCTAGATGGTTCGATTGGCAATTATATACCTATGTATATTCTATATAGTTATTGCTTATTTATATTGATTGGGGTTATATATATATAAATAAATTCCAAGATGGTTCGATTGGCAATTATATACCTATGTATATTCTATATCGTTATTGCTTATTTATATTGATTGGGGTATATATATATACCCCAATCAATATAAATAAGCAATAACGATATAGAATATACATAGGTATATAATTGCCAATCGAACCATCTTGGAATTTATTTATACTCAAACTAATATCTGTGAACTACAACAGACGGATCAGAATAAGTCATCTACAACAATAATTATTATATCTGCATACTGAGGTTATAGTAGTAATATAAGTTCATAGATATTGTGGTATGCAATTTGATGTTATGTTTAAATACATTAATTCTATGGATTTCATGTAGAGCCTAATAAGAACTGCAGCTCAAATTAAGTAATTAGTCCAACCATAAGTTATGCCTTTATAATCGATCATGGGAAGAAGAGACAAAAGTACAAGGGGGGTAGCAGTTACAAGTTTTCATGCTAAGTAGACCACCCATAATGGATGATTGAAGTGTCTGCCATTTGTGGGCCAAGGGGGTTACCGATTTTCCCTTGGGCTTAGAAAGAAGAAATGCTCTGGGCATCCTATTGCGGCTTCATCTCCAATCTTCCTAATGTTTGATTATTGGAGTGGATAATAACCTTAAATTCGTGTTGATTGTAAGAGGGATGGATAAGGCAGCAAGGGTAGGGAATGCATATACAAGTTGTCTGCCAAGTATGCTACCCCATGTTGGATGAATGAGGGTCTGCCACTTGAGGGCCAAGAGGGATGGTATATCCGCTCTTGGGCTTGGTATGGATAGCTTTGGGCACACTTATCATGCTCCTCATCCAATTCCCATTATGATCCAACTTCCCATGTGCATTATGGATATTGTGTGGTTTATATTATTTAAAATACGTATGTATTAATAGGGGTTAAATAGATAAGACATTTACTATATATGTTTGATCATATGAATTATATTCCAATATTATCTAACATGATTGCAGGTTCTAAACCAAGATTTATCTTGCTTAAGGCATCTGATTGGTTAGTTATAACCCTAACTACATTAAATTTTTAATTCTAGGGCAAGATTTAAGGCAATCTCAAAAGGGGACATTACAATTGATATCAGAGCCTTAATCTTGCTAGCCTGCAGAAAACTGACTTATGTGTATCCATGAGTATATTTTTTGAGTTACGTGTACTCATGTGTATACTTTGTGACTTACATGTATCCATGAGTATACTTTGTGAATTACATATATTTAAGTGTATACTTTGCAACTTTTGTGTATTCATGTGAATACTTTGTGACTTACGTGTACTCATGTATATACTTCATGACTTATGTGTATTCATGCAATTTACATGTATTCATGTGTATACTTTGTGACTTACGTGTATTTAAGTGTATACTTTGCAACTTATGTGTATTCATGTGAATACTTTGTGACTTACATGTACTCATGTGTATACTTCATGACTTACGTGTATTCATGTGTATACTTTGCAACTTACATGTATCCATAAGTATCCTTTGTGAATTATGTGTATTCAAGTGTATACTTCGTGATTTACGTGTATTCATGTGTACACTTTGTAACCTACGTGTATTCAAGCGTATACTTCGTGACTTACATGTATTCATGTGTATACTTTGTGACTTATGTATTCTTGTGTACACTTTTGTGACTTACGTGTATTCATGTGTATACTTTGTGACTTACATGTACTCATATATACTTTGTGACTTACGTGCATGCTTCAAGTCTTATGTGTATTTATGTGTATACTTCATGTATTAAATGTATACGTTTTTGATTCATGCCTTCAACAACACTTACAAATTAACATTTTAAACTGAAATTATTATTAGTCTCCCAATGCAACAATGAAGAGTTGTAACTATTGAGGTTTAAAGGTGTGACTTCCTCAAACTTGAGATATAAAAAGGGAGAGCATTTCATTTGAGAAAAGTCATTCATAATATCATTGGAGAATCCAATTGAGAATAGAACTTTAAGTGATTTTTGCAAAAGAAATAAATTAGATTCTCAAGAATAGTGATGATGTGAGAAAGGATGTAACATCAAATGTGCAAGATTGCGACCCTTCAAATACAAAAAGTTGTGACTCTTCAAATGTGAAAGGTTGTGACCCTTCCAATGTGAAAGACTATAAGATGTAAAAAGGGAATCATTTCCTTAAGAAGAAATCATCAATAGGGGAAATAAATCCATCAATCGACTTGGAATCTCAAAAGGCAAACATGAAGTTTGGTGACTCACTTATTGTGAAGGGTGGCGACTCCTTCAAGAAATGGATATAAAGGGATAAAAATATCCGAGGAGATTCACCCCACCACTAACATATGCCAAAGAGAGGTAAGTAAACCCAAGAGCAAGACTGAAACAGGTATTAAAACCTAACTAAGTACAAACATGAATTATCACTATGTCAAGCTCTTTATGAATATTGAATAGTCAAAATCATAAACTGTGTTAAGGTACAACTTTCACACAAACAAATAGGATTCAGTAAACATATTCCTAACAACATTAGGTATGTGAGATAAAATTGAGATGCAACAAAATTATTACTAAAGCCTATGCTAAGTTACCTTATTGGTCCATAACCCACAAATCCCAGGATCATTCCCACCTTTCGAACTTGGGGATAAATTGATATTGTTTAAATGAATCAGGTAAAATAAAATAATACTTTTCCAAGATATGAAAATAAAGTTAGTATCAAACATTGGGGGGGGAGGGGGGATATGTCAAAAGAAAAGTAATAAACCCTAAATCGATTTGGAAGATAAGACAAGAATTGGATATTAGAGTAAACCTGTAAATTAAGTCCTTCCATCACTTGCTAGGGATGCTAAACTATTTTATTGACTTGATCAATCCAATAAATTGGTACTTAAGTATTATCTAGGAAATATATACTTAGAAGATTATAACATATCATTGATGACTCTATGACAAGATGATTGGCCTAGGTTAGGTATTACAAGCACCTATAAGCTATTACATCCTCATTTGAATCAATCTTGCCTCAACCTTGTTTGAATGATTAGGTGAAATAACCTATACTTGATTTAAGGGAAATTGTACTTACTCCCAATTGATGATGTAGGAAAAAAGGGTACAACTTGTAGTAAAGGAACTTTATATTCACAACACTCCTATAATCCATCATGATGAAGGATGTAACATTTTTTTCATTGAAGTTTTCAACAAAGGGTAATGAAGAGTTTGAATCATTGCCTAGGATCCTTGTACAAGGTGGTGAAATGAGAGAAAACTTGTCTTAAGTAACAAGTCTTGCCAATTTCCAACCCTTGGGTTTGAGAGTTATTGGGAAATAGTAGTACATAAGAGGATAGCATTAACCTTGTTAATAGTATACTAAATCACTCTCTAAAGACATCATTGCAGTAGTAAGTCAGAAATAACCGAGACAATCATGACTAGCTGTAGATTTTTCAACTCCTAAATGCATCAAAGTATCACGACAAAAGCTAATTACATCACAAGGAGCAAGACAAATCTATAAGGTTGATTTTTGGATCTTGGTAAATTTTGGAGCATCCTAGATTATGATTGCTTGAGGACAAGCAATCTTGGGCAAGGCCGACTGTCATGCCCCCGCCATGATCAATTGCAACACTAAAGTATAAAAGAAACCAAACATTAAAATACAATAATTAACAATATAAATACTAAAAATATAAATATTGACAATTTAAATATTATTATAATTATAATAATTATAATATATAAATATTAAAAAATATATATAAAACTAATATAAAAATAATAATAATAAATATATTTTAATAAGAAACATATAATATAAAATGTGATAATTAACATAATACAAGCCAGGCCTAGTCTAAGGCAGCGATCAACCATAATCGGCCAAGACAGGAATTACAAGGAGGAAGTCAACAATTATTTTGGAGACAGCAGCGATCATGTTCAGCAATGAATACAAGTCAGCGATGAAGGGATTAGGGGAATTCATAGGGAGCAGTGAATATGATTTGAGTAGCGAATATAGTTGAGGAGCATGAAATGTCCCACCCCAGGTGGACACTTGCTAACTGGATTTCTGCCTTGATTGGTTGGTTTGTTCTTTAACAGTTTTTGCTTGTTTTGAATTTTAATGAGATATATTGCCAAGAAATGTAAAGAAATACATATAATTGCAAAGCATAGGAAAAACGAAAATTGAAGCAACAACTTCAAATCTGATTTAACATAGTTTTGCAAATATAGTATATATACTCAAATCAAGTCATTATTTCTCATGCCAATACAATACAATCATACCCGTACTCCAAGCAATGCATATTTGCAAATTCTGGAACTGTATTACAGCAACTGGCAAACCCCTGTTTTGGACGCCTGTCAGCAAATATGAAGTTCTCCACAATAATTATGCATCAAATATATAGCTATGACCTGGCCGCCCCTAATGGATGAAGATTGAAGCTCAGAACATAGGCATTTTCAGCCAAGGAAACCCCAGGCCTAGCAAAGGAGGCTGTATGGCCCAGCTGCCAGTGATTGGTACGGCCCAACAAATGCACAGTAGCAATAAATATTAAGGAATGATCATCAAATTAAACCCTCTAAGCAGATATAACTCTGATCACCAACATTTTTCTTCACAAACCCCTTAAATAACTTCTCTATTTTGCACAATGTGACTTCAGAAGCAAAGCCACCAGTCAATTGCAACCTTTGGGTGTTATTTCACACTTGTGGGATGCACAATCCTCGAGATACCACGTTCTCCAAGACTGAAATTGCAGCAAAACCCTTGGTTTCACCTCCAAATGCCAAAGCAACACAAATTTCATAAGTGTTAAATCAACAATGAATGAATGATTTTCTTTTTCTTGAAGCCTTTTTATATTCTCCTCAAAAAAGCATAATTTCCATTGAGGCATTTTAATCATTAAAATATTATTAATTCATTTGCTTTTGATGATACTTTATAAAAACTCATAAAGTGGGTGCCCAAAATCATATCCCTTGAAAATTGACTTTATATCATTAAATACCATTTTAAAACAAAGTCAATTAAAGTCATATTATATTCACCTTTATATTTTGACTTTAAGATATTAAATGCCTTTATAATAAAGTCAACAAGAGCATTTAATGTTTCACTTTATAATTAATTAATTATTATTAAAGTATAACTTTAATAATAATTACATACCATAACTCCATTAGTAAACCTCATAAATCAATTCTGACAATGCCAGGAGGTAGCCCACTAAATTCTCTACTCACCAGCGTGCCTTACTAAAAATAGTAAGGTTGACCTCTAACAACTCATGGACTTTACAATAAATAGTAATTATAGATAAATAAAACCAGAAACCCTTGAATATCATAGCCTCTGAATATGCCAAGGATCTAGAGATGATATACACTGCAAACTGCCAACTGAAGAACAATATATCTCCAAAACGGGGCCCTCTAAACACCATTGTTGCCTATGAGGACCCGATGATAGGCTAAACCTCCAAACTCTGGTGCTCGCTAAAAAGGGGACATTATAGAGCAGCAATGGTTAATAAGTAGTATTTCAAACTTATGAAAGCAGCTATTAAATTTATGAAGGCAGCAATTAAAATTATTCAGGCAGCAATTAAGGAGAAGTTAAGGGCAGCGATCAAGGCTAATATAAAGTCATGCGCTTTTAGAAGGTTGTCTCTATTAAAAGAGTTGCATCTCTTCACGAAGGAAAGAAGATATAAAAGGTAGGAAATAAGAAACAAAGAAATAGAGAAGCACAGGCAGATCAAGGAAGGAAATTAATAAGTTTGAAAATCAGAGAATATAATAAAGTCTGCATATCAGAACAGCAGCAGATATATAACATTTGCTAGTCATATAAATGTATACATATGAATGCTAAATACTAATAATTAAAGAATGAATATATATATATATATATATATATTTTCATTCTTTACTTATTTGTATTCATATAGGGGAGAGGACTCAGTAGTTGTGCACCCTAACTTCGCGCTTCTAATTATCCTACATGGAAATTTCAAATCACTCCCAATTTTTTACAGCAGCTTACTTGACAAGTCCCCTGCTTATAACTTTCGTTTCAGGGCCACATCATCAAATGTGATGCCACATTAGCATGCTTTTTGTCAAGGTGTCCAAAAAGACCCAAAAAAAAAGTGAGACCAATACTTGTGCATTCACATCATGGGTAGTTGAGTGCTGATGTGGCATCACATGTTTGGTTGCTTTTTAAATCAAAGGAATACATTTTGTTTAATTATGGGTAGTCAAGTCACAACTCTTGGGCATTATATAAATAACTACTATCACAACTATTGAAACATGCTCAACTACTGGGTCCTCTCCCCTATATACATTTATATAATTATTCTCTACTTATATATGAATACTAATATAAGTAAAGAATGAATATATAAATGTATATATATGAATACTAATAAGTAAAGAATGAATATATATATATATATAACCCCAATCAATATAAATAAGGAATAACTATATAGAATATACATAGGTATATAATTGCCAATCGAACCATCTTGGAATTTATTTATATTCAAACTAATATCTGCGAACTACAACAGGCGGATCAGAATAAGTCATTTGCAACAATAATTATTATATCTGCATACTAAGGTTACAGCAGTAATATAAGTTCATAGATATTGTGGTATGCAATTTGATGTTATGTTTAAATACATTAATTCTATGGATTTCACGTAGAACCTACTCAGAACTACAATTCAAATTAAGTTATTTGTCCAACCATAAGTTATGCCTCTATAATCAATCATGGGAAGAAGAGATAGAAGTACAAGGGCGATAGCAGTTACAAGGTTTCATGCTAAGTAGACCACCCGTAATGGACGATTGAAGTGTCTGCCATTTGTGGGCCAAGGGGGTTGCCTATCTGCCCTTGGGCTTAGAAAGAAGAAATGCTCCGAGCATCCTATTGCGGCTTCATCTCCAATTTTCCCAATGGTTGATATTGGAGTGGATAATAACCTTAAATTCGTGTTGATGGTAAGAGGGATGGATAAGGCAACAAGGGTAGGGAATGTAGATACAACTTGTCCACTATGTACGCCACCTCATGTTGGATGACTGTGGGTCTACCACTTGAGGGCCAAGAGGGATGGTATATCCGCTCTTGGGCTTGGTATGGATAGCTTTGGGTGGACTTATCATGCTCCTCATCCAAGTCCCATTATGTTCCAACTTCCCATGTGCATTATGGATATTGTGTGGTTTATATTATTTGAAATAGTTATGTATTTATAGGGGTTAAATAGATAAGACATTTACTATATATGTTTGATCATATGAATTCTATTCCAATATTATCTAACGTGATTGCAGGACATAAACCAAGACTTATCTTGCTTAAGGCATCTGATTGGTTAGTTATAACCCTAACTACATTAAATTTCTGATTCTAGGGCAAGATTTAAGGCAATCTCAAAAGGGGAAATTACATGGGGTCAAGAGGTGGAGCCCTAACCAACAAGCCCAAATTAGGCCTTTGAAACCACACAAACCTTCATGGCACATGCCATTTTCACAATTTTATCACTTAAGAATGAAATTAGGTGTTTGGTGTTTTTTTGTTTATAAAAAATTTTAAAAATCATATAAAATTAAATTACACAATTAAATAAAATTAATTTTAATGTTTTTAAAAAAAAAATAGACATAGTCTCTCTTAATTTTATATCTATTACATATTTTACCAAATCATTCAATATTTTCAAATAACCTAATAAAATTTTAAAAGCTATAATTTAAATTATATTATAGTGATATTAATAAAAAATGCATGATAAAAATATATAAAAAGTAGAAGTTATTATAATTTTAAAAGTTATAGTTTAAATTGCTATTATGTGCCCTAAATTGCCCGTTGTGTGCCAAACAAAGGCCAAAATGAAGTTAAAACAATGTTTTATTAAAATTGTAGGTGAAAAAAAGTCATTCTAGTGATTTCAATGAGCTTTTCACAAAAAAATAGTGATTTTTTCAGGCTAATCAGAGGGGTTTCATGGTAAAATCCCTGCAAGATTTTGAAAAACCCGTTGGTGAGTAATATAGTAACTCGCTAGGCTTGTTGACTTGTGAGTACTCACGAGTTTTGTGAGTTTTACAACTATGTTGTTAATTATTAGGGCGGAAGGGGGGTGGGGGAAAGGTCTTTATTTTGGTCTCTTTCATACAATATTTGTGCATAATCTAGCCATTGGATGTTTGTGATGTTATTCTCAACGTTTGCTCTAGCCTGTTTCAATTCCCTCCAAAAATCTTTGGGATTATGCTTCCTCAAAGAAATTAGCTCCTTCCTCCTTCCATGTATTCGTTTTTAGATCTCACAATTTTTTCATATACTTTTTTTCTTGTGTTTTCCCTTCCCAAGATTTTGAACATTCTTTTTGCTGCATTGCACTTTTCATCATATCACGGATTTGTCAAAAAACTATTCTTGATACTTCTTTTGGCTTTAGTTCTTTTGCATGCCATGAGCGCCTTGTGGATTATTGCCATCAGGTTATTGCTGTTTATTATTCTTTGCTTTTGTTGGAGTTGCTAGTGTCTTTTGTTTCCTATAGCTGTTTTCCAAACATTGCTTTAAAAGAGTCTTGATTCTCACAAGTCATAAGGATTTTTTGCTTGGGAACTCGCTTTTTTACTTAGTTGAAGTTTCACCTTTGTTGGCCACCTTATTGCATACCAATCTTTATGAGTACAGGGTTATGATCGAATTTCATTTCTATAGAGCAGCTTCCTATTTCAACCTCCCTCATCCTTGGCATAACACTCTGTGAGCAAATGGCCTAGTCCACTACACTTTGGCCATTGTAGGTTTGGCATGTGATGTTTCCAAAGTTGGCCACGCCTTTATCCCATTAGATATGATCAAATCATTAAGGCTGCATATCCCCAACAATTCTACTCCAAATTGTGAAATACCTCCTTGTTTGTCCCAAGTGACCCTTTTCCATTTTTGACTCCCTCCTTCCTCTAACCACAGTGGATTGCTTTTCAACCCCTTTTCCCTACTAAGGCATATTTTTCTTGGTTATTTGTTGTTCTTGCATTAAAGTCCCATATAAAAATGACTTCACATGTGGCAAAATACTTTGTTATGTCCCTTTTTAATGCTTCATATGGATCTTCCCTGTCCAAATTCTTTTTCTTATATGTTTTAGAGCCATAGGGACAAAGTAACATGTTGCAAGATAAATAGTAGATTCCTTATCTGGTATCCTCGTCCATATGTATTTGTTATTTGAGTCCTTTTTCACTTTTATGATTCCTTTCCGTGTTTCCCTTTTATGATTCCTTGCAAATGCTGCAATCACCCTTAATATTGTATAGCTTTCATGTGATAGTAAGTTCTCAAAAATATAACTAATAAATCAATAAACACAAATCATATCAATTTCAATTGCAAAGATTCTAAAAACTTCACACAAAAAAATCTAGAACCTTGAAACTAAAATCAAACAACCGAAGTTTGGAAATCTTCAATAGTTGTAGCACAATGGCAATTCTTGTGTGGAATTACTATAATTGCTAGGAGGGTTTTCGTCTTGGAAACCATTTTTCTAAAAGGTTTTCTCCTCTTCAAGCAATAGAAGAACTCACATTCATTCTCTAGAAGTGAAATTGATTCAATGAGCAAGAAGACCTTCAAAACAATTTTTCTTTTGTAACTTTTTTGAGGGAAAATAGTATATTATTATATTTTTTTATTTAATTTATTCCTCAAAATTATTAAAATGTCCTCTTTAGCACTCACTTTTAGGACCTTGGGCATAGTGACATTTATAATTCATTTCTAACAATCGTTTTAAATAATTAAATGTAAGCCGCCTTTCATAAAATATGATGTAAAGTTACTTTTCGACAACTTAAATTTAATTATTTAACTATTTCCTTTTTTCACCACCCCATTAGCCTTTGCAAAAAAATGAGAAAAAAAGGTTAAGGGTGTCTATTAATTTTATGCTAGAGAAGGGGACATTTTATTTTATTTTGAATATTGGTTAGTTTGTTTATGCAAATTTTATTTTGGTATATTTTCTATATTAATTTTTTTTATAGTAGTGCTAAGTTAAATTTGTTGACATTTTATGAAATCTGGGCTAGATGATCATTGAAACATATTATATTTAATCTTTTCAAACATGAAATCATGAACCACCTAGATGGTGTCTTAGGCATTTGTTCTTTAGTTTTTGATGGATTTTAGAATTTGATCAAATGGTAATAAATTTGACATCAAGGAGCAAGCACGTCTTGATGTGCTCAAGAGAGCTAGGACACATGAATTTTTTAGGGATGGGAAGAGGAAGGTGGTGATAATGCATCTCCTAGGGCTCATGTAGTGACTTCAATGCAGAAGCATGAAACACTTTTCCTCCAAAAGGGGATGATCTTACATTTGAGGATTGTGAAAGAATATAGAATGTTTAAACTGTTAATGTCCCAACTTGAAGGAAAACTGAAGACTGCAAGTGTTGCTTAGAATCTTGTAAGGTTGTGGGGTCACTAGTGCTAAAAAATGAATGAGCCAATGCATGTCTTATCCAATTCAACTAGAAAAGTAGAGTATTGCAACTTAGTTGTGAGGATGGTGCCTAAAAGCAGCATGTTCTACAAATTTGTTGAGTGCACCAATGAAATTTAACATAAGAAAGGAAAATTAATCTATAAAATTTTAAAGAGCAATGCATATGATGAAAAAGGAGCTCTCCTCAAGAACAATATCAAATATGCAAACCATAGAAGTAGAGATTGGGAAAAGCCCACGGTTGACCATGGGTACCTGACACTTGGCAAGTTTCCCATGCCTGTCAAAACCAGCAAGCTTGGTTCAATAAAAAAAAATGGTCAACACTAGTCAAAATTGGGTCGAGCTATCAAAAAAACTAGTCAAAATAATGGGTTGAATGTGTACAAATGAAAAAACCACAAGTTGCTCAAAGTTCAAATTGGTCACGGTTTAGGGTTTAGGATTTAGCATTTCATAATTTGTTGTGTTTTTATTGTCTTAAACATAGTTTGAAAACTCCAGACTCAACAGCCCAAAATTTTAACTCGGACTCAGGACTCGACACAGACTCGGCCATAAAAAACCCTCATAATTACACAAAAAAAAGAAATAAATGCATTTAGAGAACATTTTGACTATCAATTTGTCATAATTCAAACATTACACATGTCATATGATCCTCAAACTCTCAAAATTTGAAATTTCAGCCACTATGTTATGTTTAGGTGCTAGAAGAGCCTAAGCTTAGGACTCGGGAGTCCAAGCCTAAGAGTCGGGAGTCTTGGAGGAAGACTCGACCAAGTACTCTCCAAGACTCGGCCAGACTCGGCACGATAGTCTCTTCGACTTGGCTCAACCAGCTCAGAGACTCGGGAGTTTGGAGAGTCTTGTAGAGTAGTCGAAGAGTCTTCAAACTATGGCAACTCTTAAACCTATGTAATTGAATTCTAATTATACTTTTAGTTTGTACAATAGTGAAAATGAACAATCAATAATAGTTAAAGGATGCCAATCCTTGTAAGAAGACTTGTGGTACTAAAGCATGGGGTTTTCTAAACTCATTTTCACATCAAGTAAAATCTGTTCTGAATTCAGTTCTGACTTGATGATTCTGTGCCGTTAGTGGTGACTTTCGAAACGTCAAAATCTACTCAATATTATTAGTTTAATATCACAATACAAAGAGCAATGGTTGTGAACGAAAATTCTAGATTATGATTTCTATGAGATGCTGAAGGAAGATCATCTTTTAATTTGATGGCCATTTTATCAAAAGGAAAATGAACAAAATAAGAAGAAAGTAATTTTGTAAGTCATATTTCATGGTAAAGCAAATTATGTGTAATTATCAGTGTTATGTAATAAGGGACTCGGATATATATAGTATGTACACTCTATTAGGGTAGTTTGGGCAAGAAAAGGAATGATCATATGTAATGTTGTAATCAGACAATTGGTCAACTGTTCCGGGACCTCTCTAGTCTTTTTGATATTTTGTAAAATCAGTTACTTGAACTGCAACTGGGGGTTTTCTTGCTGGTTCTTTCCCGCCAGTATGTCCGCCTGAACCAGCTATATGTAATTAATATATTTATATATATAAATAAAATTATAAGTGGTCTACCACTTTTGGCTAAAAAAATTAAAAAGTTTGTAAGTCATACCAAATGACGACCTAGTTATCTCTACCATACATGGATATATGATACACTTCTAGAGAACCGAATTTGATGACAAAGCTGAGAGGCAATAACCCAAACAAAAGACACACTTTAATCTTGTTAAATTGCAAGTTTGCTGTTCTAGGCATGAGAAACCATAGAAATATTTATGGAGACTTTGTGTTAGTGTTTTAATTTGCACCTTTTGGTACAACACAAAATAGAACATGTAAGATAAAACCTTTCTTCAAATTAGAAGGGGAAGCTCCCTTATAATAGAAAACAAAACGAAACCCTTGAATCTAAGGAAATGACTACAAATTAAATATCAGGGTCTTGAATATGTATTACAAACAAACTAAAGAAATTGCCCTTCTTTCATTCTTGGGCAAGGGCACAAGGCTTATCAACACTTCTCAAACTGAGAGATTTTTAATATCTTTTCTTGAAAGCAAACAACCTAAATAGCTATTGAATGCTCACCCTTTCTAGCTAAAAACAAAGACTAAAAAATGTGAGTGCAAGAGAAAATTGAATTGAAAGGAGACACACAATTGGGTAAAAAATGCATCTAAGGGAGTGTATACAAAGCCACAAATTACCACTCTAGTAAAACCTGCAATTCAAAACTTGCAAATTCAACATAGAAATACAATATTACAGACACATATTCACAAGATCTCACAAAAAAATTTGAACAACAATTCAAGCAACAATTAGGTTTAAAATTACTATTTCATGAAAATCTAAGTGCCAAAGCACTTATAAGTTTTTACAAGGTTTTGCATAAGAAATAATTAGAAAAAACTAACTAGAACTTCCACGCTATTAATAGTTTGCTTGTGCACAAATAAGCTTATTATACAATTTTGATCACAAATTCAATATCGAAATTAGAAAATCCTTCAAATGGGTTTTTGGTAAAGATAACTATGAACTACAAAAGGACCTTCTAGAAGGTTGTCTAAAATAGCTGATATATAAATAGTTCTAAAAAAATATTTCCCGGAACATGATTATCTTCTAAAAAAATATTGATAGTTAAAATAGAACAAGGATATAACTAGATTGGTCTAGAAACAACCAATTTGACACTTGGCTTCTAGCAATGATATAGAAAAATCTCTTCCATTTTGACTGTGACAAATCCTTTGAAAGAAGCCCTAAAACTTGATGACTTAAGTTTGATTCCTTCCTCAAAAAACTTATGCAATTTAGTGTCCTATACCTAGATCCTGTTGATGATGAAGACAAGTGCTGATCCTTGAACAATTGTGATGAAATTTAAATAACCCTCTGATCAACAAGATGGTGAGAAGCTTGCTCCAATGACGTTTGTTTGCTTTTTCCAAATGTTTACATGTTACCTTTTGATACCCAACCTCTCATGGGCATGCCTAAGTGACTTAAAACACTTTTGTTATAATTTCAACCTGACAACTTTCAATTTTTATTTCTAATTTCATGTTGACAATTTGACATTCGCCTTTCTAGGGGTATCTGGTATCCCTATGCTTGGGAGAAGACTTTTGTTATAATATTGTGTTGATAATTTGAATTTGTGATTTTGAGCACCATATTTGATTTGCATACATTGTTGTCATGTTTGTAACTTGACATCTTGACACATAAGTCATCCTAGATGTCCTTTTTTACTTAAGTGTCAAAAAGTCACTTTTTCATTCTAGCTTGAGGTTGAGTTTAGTAACTTAGGTGAAAAAGTGCACTCTTGTTCTAATTCTTCATTGGCATTTGTTGTTTAAGTGAAAAAGTGCTTTTTGAGTTAAGTGATTTATTTCTTCATTAACATTGAAAAGTGCAGACACTTTATGACTTAAGTGATTTTTTCCATTGCAATATGACAATGGATGCCTTGGGGGTAGACGTAAGATGTTTGGAGTTACTTTCATGTGATTTTGGCTCTCAAACATGACTTTCTTTACCGTGGACATGCTTTGAAATCTCTGTTTTGAATTTCATAACACTCAGCCAACCACTTTACTACACTTAGCCATTCATCTCAGTTAACGATGGAAGAAATAGCCCTTGTCAGCCCAAAGAATTTTTACATTTATCATTATGTTAGTTCAACTATTTATAGAAGTATGTGATTGTTGTTTTCCAGCAAAGGGTTGGACTGTCCATGCTCAAAACAAGTCACTACATTTGTCTTGTCTCTTGGTATCGTTCTTGATAATGCCATGGTGTTTATATTGCATTACTGAATAGTCATTCAGCCTTCTAAGATTTTTTGTGAAGTAATGCATACTTTTCATCTGTTTAAAAACAATTTAGCAATTTAGAAATCTAATTCCATCCATCTTGATGTATGCTTGTGTATCGTTTCAGGTACTGCATTCTTTCCACTGCAAAGCTGCATCAATCATTCTTGTGAGCCAAATTGTAAGGCTTTCAAGCGAGAACAGGTGACTTACTAATTTCTGAAGTGAACAAATCACAAGCCTTTTTATAAGGACTCAAATAGATTTAACTCTTGTATAATATCAAGAACACCCACTAATATCATTGTGATGCGTGCCTCATAACATTAGACTTACTCTGAGTTTTTGTTATTGTGCTGATTATATGAATCGTATATTTTTGATTTACTGAATATAACACCACTAATGTGACTTCGTAGAAATAGATTAACTCACCAAAATTAGTGGCCAGTCTCAACTGCCGCTTGTTTATAAAGATGACTCATCTTTTAAGGCTAATTTTTCTTTAGATGTCTCCTCAGTTAGGCCACTATGTCTGGTTGCAGGTGTTAGTATACATGAGGAAAATCCAATAGAATGACACCAAATATAGTAACTCCTTAATCATGACTTCCTTTTGAAGTTTGATTGTCCTCATTAAGATTGTGATCAACGATTTTGACCGTTTAATCACGTCTTGAAATTGAAATAAAACTATGCAAAAATTGTCTAACACGTGTGTTTATTTTCGTTGGAATTTTTCATGCTATAAAATTGTGTAAAAAATGTTTGACTCGCGTGTTTACATTTCTTGCAAAAATGTGTAGCCATGAGCAACAGATTGCAGAAGATAATGTTTCATTTTACGGTCCTGAAATATGCCCCTTAATTTTTTCTCTTGATTTTCAATATCAATTACAATGCACATGCACCCGTTAAGGTTAGCTCCAAACCAAAACGATGCAGAAAAGAACTCTAATCAAGAATGCGCCCTAAAACCACTTAAGGAAGAGGGGCAGGCATATGGTCAGAGGATCCCTAGGATCTAATAATTCAACAACTATAGGATTATTACAACTGGGAGTACAAAATAAACTCAACGCCAAGAATGTGCACACAAGATCCCTTTGAAGGCGAGGTGCTAACATATGGCGGAGTAAGTATTACAAAACTGAAAGAACTTAGGCGGTGAACCAGCCATAAAGATTTCCGCTCAACCACTTAAATAGTGGGGGGAATACTACAAACAATTCAACTAATTCATCTGTTGTGGCGGGCATCCACTTGACAGTGGGAATTCTCCACTTAACAGTGGGTGGTAAATGAAATTACAAATCAGATTACTCCACACTGGCGGTAAACCATCCAAGGGTTATAATATTTGCATCAATTAATCACAAGTAAATGCAGTAACAAAATGGTTGGATTAGTACTACTAATTCACAACCTTACAATTAAAGAAAAACTGCAAATTACGAGTGTTATGATAGAATGATTGCAAATATATAAAGGATGATTCTTTCAAGTTCTAAACCTCTTGAAGATTGAAATTGAAGCCAAAAACTGAACTTATAGCAATCTGATTTTAAAAACCAGCAAACTGAAATTGTTCAACCAACAACTGTAAACTAATAAAATGCTTATAACTTCTTCAATATACCTCCAAATTGAATGAAAGAAATTGTTGAAGCTCCTGTGAAGGTTGGCGCCCAAATTGCTACATTGAAATTGCATCAAAACTCAGCCATTTATTTTTGCACGAAGTCCAATACCTCCTGAAATGGTACGGCCTCCTTGCTGGTGCGATTTTGGCAAGATAAAAATAAATACTTTGAAATAAATTCTGATCTTCTATGGGAAGGGGCGCTCATGTGCTAGGAATCCATATCTTCAATACCCAAAAGCATATTAAAATTGTACAAAGAGCTGTTAATGAAAATCACCTTCAGCCATGAATGAACCAGCAAGCTCAAAAACTGAAAAATACTTCAAATTCTCCAACAATGAAGCTCAATGTGCACTTCTGAATGAAGCACACTCTCAATTCACCATCTAGGGAACCATAGTTTCAGACCCGAAGAATGGAGACAAATTTGCTAAGCTATTCCTTAGCCGGATTCCGGATTTCAAACCAGTAGCATAACGTTATATTTTTTCCAAAGATAATCAGCTCTTCAAACAACAACAGTATATAAGTTTCAATTGGCAAATGAAACACTTCAAATTCCAAGAAGTCGAATCACTTCAACTTCCAAGAGGGACGACACCTTTAAGCATTTACTTTTTGAAATAATAAAACATTATTCAACTTTCCTTTTAGGCATCCATTTCCAAATTGCAACAAAACATTTATTTAAATCATTAAATGCTCAACATGACCACTTAATGACCCCTCTTTAAAACAACATGAAGTTATTAAGCCTAGGCGTGGGGTACAACTGAAAAACATGAAATTGACTAAGTATAAAAACTTAGTCCATGGAGATAACCAAAACCAATGACAATACTGAAACTGATGGATAGCAAGATGACTTGAGTTGAACTGCTGATGATGCCACTGCCAAAATTAGACTTACTAAAAATAGCCAATTGCTATAAATAGTAAGTTCACATCATAACACAGAAAGCCAAACTGAACACTGAACTGCAAAGGATTGAATTGCTGCTAGACAGATACTGCCAAAAGATAGACTTGCTAAAAATAGCAAACTGCTATAAATAGTAAGTCTGCACAACATCCTCTAAACGCCAACTGAGCAGTATCTGAAAGAGGAAACCCTAATTTTGCACAACTGAGTAGCCTACAGATTCTCGGAAATAGGCTAAATCCAAATGAAGAGCATATGGCGAAAATGGGGACATTACAGGTCCTGATGTTTTAATTTCGTGTAAAAATGTTTAAACATGAGCAGCAGATTGCAGAAGTGAGGATTTCATTTGAAGGCCTGTTTTAGGGCATCTGGGGTGTCGATCCTTTGTAATCCACGGGCTTCTCTCCGCAATGCAAGCTTTTTCCCCATTTTTTGTAGTGATTTTTCATGTTTTCAACTTTCAAATTTTAAAGGGTCAGATTTTGAAAATTAAAGTATCTTTGAAATAATAAGAATTAAATTTATGTTTTAAATTTTAACTAAATTAAAATTATTATCAGCTATTTAATATTTAATATTTTTATTATCATTAATAAATATTTAAATTATCATATTTGATACTTATTACTAGCTCTTGCATCTTTGGGAGGATGCAAGGGATGTGCCAATAGGCCAAAAAAAAAATTTCAATTAACAATCATAATTATAGAAAATATCAAATACAAGTTATCCAAAGCAAAAAGGAAATAATCAACAAGCAAACCTGTTCATTTTTGCTAAATAGAAACTTCAATAGTATGAGAGCAGAAAATAAATGCTACCACAGCTGTGAAATTCTTTCTGAACTCTTATGATGAAAATGAAGCCAAAAAACACCCAAATCAAATCTTCCAAATAAAATCAGATTTTATCCAACTAAAATCAAATCTTCCAAATAAAATAGATCTTTCAAATAACTTCAATTTTTTATCCAAATACAATCAGATTTTAGCCAAATAAAATCAGATTTTGTCTTAGATCATGTATTATTTTAAAATTATAAATTGTTTTTAGGCGTGAGACAGGTTTACCAGTCATTTGTGGACTGGCAAGTCCACAAGGAAAGCCTATCAGCTAATTAAAAGTTTAAAATACAATTTTTTTATTTTTAAATTTAAATCAATAGATTCTAAATATGTATTAAATTTAATTATTTTTTTTTTTGTCTATGTTAGATTTTTAATTTAAATTATTAAATTTTAAAGTTGTTTAATATTTAAAAATTCAAAGTCTCTTGTCAATGCATTTAGTGACTTCACAGGGTCTTGTTTGACTTCAATGATTTTGGGTCCTATGCACCTGCACCCATGTGTTGTATTACATGTATTGAAGTGAAAGTAATTGTCGAGGAATGAGTTTTTTGATTTATTTATAGTTGTAAATGTTTGTTTTTTAAATGGGTTCATTAATTGATCTATATTCCACAATTGATATGTTGAATTCTCATTTTATTTGTTTTCTATATCGCTATGCTATTAAAATGTCTTTAAATTTAAGAAAACAAGTTTATCTTGTTTTTTTGAAAAATCTAAAATTTTCTTGATTAATCTCAAACTTTGAAAAATCTTATACTTTTGGTTTGCTGATTTTGTCCCCAAAAGAAATCCCTAAAAGATAATTGCTACTCTCTGCCCGATACCATGGTAGTACGTAACCAACTACTGATTTCTAACAACAGAAACAAAATTTATATTAAATTGTTCGGAGAATATAACCAAGAATAACTCAAGTTCCTTCGTTAGAGAATTGTTAAAAATAACTGTGTTGGTGTTTCAATTCGCACCTTTGGAGTGCGTATTGGAAACAGACAGCTATGCACAGATAAAATGCTCTTCAAATTTGGAGGGGAAGCTCCCTCTTTACTGATTATGCTTTTAAAAGAAACAACTAAATTAATGGCCGATCTTTTTTGTTCTCAGCTTAAGAGCACAAGGTTTAAAACTCTTCGTGTCGTAGCTAATATTTTCTCTGGTTTTGTAAATCCAACTACAACTAAGCCTACGCTAAAACTATCCTATCTCCTCAAGTAATTCAGAGCAAGAGGATCTAGGAGCAATTGGGAATTGTTGGATCACTTAGATAAACTCTCTCTCAGAATGCGTCCGAAGGCTCATTGCTCTTTCAGATTTACGCTGAAATAAATTCTATGCAAGTAAACACTCAAACGGTAAGCCAAATCTCAGGATTCCCAAGGAGGC
Organism: Sequoia sempervirens; assembly: GCA_007258455.2. Taxonomy (NCBI): domain Eukaryota; kingdom Viridiplantae; phylum Streptophyta; class Pinopsida; order Cupressales; family Cupressaceae; genus Sequoia; species Sequoia sempervirens. The sequence goes on along the minus strand of VDFB02193867.1, from coordinate 50,989,326 downwards.
GAGGTGCTCTTTCCGAAGTGTAGGCTGAAATATAGATTACTAAAACAACAAACATGAAAGACTTTGAGAATTTTGGATCAAAGGCACGTGGCTCTCCTGACTTTATTATCTCAACTTCAATCAAAGATTACACTAGCACATCTGGGACAGCAAATTGCATGATGAAACGAACACACAATAGACGATCAAACCAGCTTTATAACATTACATTAAACAATAAACTGAACAAGGATCTGCATGATGAAACAATCATAAAATCTTGTTCTTATACAATGTGAACCAATACTGAATAGCAATATTGCAGGCGAAAGTGGCACAACAATTTGTTACCATGAGAAAAAGTTAAAATACAATGAGCAAGGTGCTCTTATTTATAGAATTTCAAAGGAGTAGGGAACCCTAAAATCTCCTTGAGTTAACATTCAGTCTTGCCAACATGCAAGATTTATTCCTAAGTCTAAACAAAGATAACCTAACAGTTAACTAGAAAGACTACCTCAGTTAACTGGTCTAAAACAAAAACTAATTGGGCTTTGCAACACACAAGTCTTATTGATATGAGAGTCAATTGATAACCAACATCAGTTAACTGAAACCTAACTGAAAGTTCCACCTCCACCAAAAGATATTCCCGAGGAAGAGATAAACATGCATGAAATCAGCAATTTGAACTCAAGAGTGATGTTGAGTTGATTGCTGCCTTTGACTCTATCCTTGGGAAAATCGTGGGATCTAACTGGCTGTCTACTCCAAGCCATCATGAGCAATCATCTCCTCCAGGAAATCGTTAACTGCATCTTCTTCAAGAACTTTGATCAATCTCAGACATTCTTTGACCTTCTTAGCTTCCTTGTCAAAACTCGTTGACATTATTGAAAAATGATTCAACTTGGACGCCACATGATCACCATCAAAACCATCCTGGACCAAACTCTGGAATTCTGCTTGTACGACACTGAGATCGATGTATGTACCATCATCATGAAGATAATGGCATGGGATCTGTGTGATGAATCCACTTATGAGCTTGAGAGCACCGACAATATTTTGTTTAATTTCATCCATCTTTGTAGACACTCTTTCGTAAGTTTCTACTTTGAAGAGGTGTCGTTCTCCCCCAGCAAAAAGCTTCCTTTTGTCTTCACTTGCTACAATGACATCATATGTGATCATCAAATGAGAAATGATGATCTCATCGCTTGGTTTGTTCTCCGCCATACTCAACTCAAGCTGTTGAATTCCTTGACAAAGATTGTGAGCATTGTACCTTAATTGGTACATCTCTGCAAGAATGTATCTGCCCCTAGTTACAAAATCTTCGATCCAGTCTTCCAAAATCTTTCCACAATTAACTAACTGACCTAAGTTTTGTTGATCTGCAGGTGATTCTAAGAGCTATGGAAGAATAGCCGCAATGATTGAAGTCCCATGAAGAAGATCTGAGATAGATTGTTGTAGCTGCTTATTTTCAGCCTTAGGGCTGCTTTGTCTTCTTATTCCTTTATCACCCACTCTTGAAGATTTCCTGCAGCTTCCTTAATGAGGATCACGTCCACGTGCCGAGTGCTTCTACAGAAGTTGGCTTTGACAAAGGTGAAATCACCAGCCTCAACCTCATCCAGTCTCTTGCCCTCTGGCGGTGTAGCAACCTCAATGACAATCTTTGCATCAGGATTCTGCTCTATGTGTACCTGTTCTTGATCTTCTTGTTTGACGTGTCTTGATAGACATTGCCAAAAATTTTAAAGATCCAGTTGATAGGAAGGCTTTCACCTCCTTCTACCCAAAGTTTTCTTAAGCCAAGATGAATGATCTATGTTAACTTCTCACGGAGAAACGACTGCAGCTATGTCAAGTCCTGGTGAATTAATTGGTACTGAGACTTCACGAACTGGCGATTCTGGTTTTGAATCTATCTGAATGGGAGGAAGTTGAGGAGATAGTGGCAAACTAGGAGATGAGGACCCGACTTCAGCTTGTATCACTGGTTCCATTGGAATTTCTAGCACCTTTTCTAGTTGTTCCCGTTGACTTGCGTTTCCTTTCAAATTCTTCGTTCTTCGGCTAACCCTGGCACCTTCGGTGGATTGCTCCACGTCTTTTGTTTGGGTTTTGATCTTGATGTGGAAGGTAGTGAAGAATGTACAATCGGTGGCTCTAAAACTGGGACTACCTTCCGCCTCCTCTTGCCATCCAAGACAAGCATATTGGTCTTGACAAAGCGGCTTGGTAGATCCTCAACTGAAGTGCTCTCTTTGGCATACCAATCTGGTTGTCGAAATAGCTGGCAAGCAACTTGATCTTTGATGAATGTAGTAAGTCAAACTTCTCATCATCATCCGACAAACCTTCAACATCTTCTGATAAGAAATCAACAAGTTGAGGAAGAGTGAGTCTGCAATAATGGTGCCTGCGTACTTCGAATTCATCCTCACAATTGACCCAAAAGTCTTCAAGTGCTGGCTTGTGTGAATGATTTCGCTCCAAACGAGCTGCAAAGAGGCCCAAAGGATCATACAAGCGCTTTTCGTTGAGGTACTTGAGATGATTCGTTGCTCGTCAATTTACAATCGGCTATTGATTGACATTTGTATATGCCCAATCCACACGGAAAAGTGAATGTTGTCTTATGCCGATTGCATAGAAAAGAATGAACCTCATGAACTTGTCTCAAGAACTCCATGAACAAGACTTTGTCAGGTGGGTACCTTGGTAGCATCAAAGGTTCTCCTGAGAAACCATACACTCGGATGTAGGTGAATGTGGGAAATTGGATAAACCAATCAACCCAATTCTCCATTGCTGATTTGCCATTCGCTGAAATCCTTATGTGCATCTTGTTGTCAAGATCTCTCATTGTCTTCATCAAAAAATGATCGTTCACCTGCTTGAAATCTTGTTTAGCTCATGAGTACTCCAACTGTGGGAGGTATTCATGCACACGCTGAACACCAAGAGTTCCAACGATTTTCAAGAGTCTAAAATTGCCTTGGAATGCAATTAGATAGAATGAGATGTGAGACCATATGAAACTCATGGAGCTTGAGAAATCCCGTGATCTGCTGGTGAAGAACTTCACTGATCAACATTGTCGAATCATAATGCTCTTTATTATTGACAATTCGAGAGATGACATAAAACATCCATGGCCGAAAGATATTAGCTTCTTCTTGTCTTGTGATCCGGTTGAGCAAGGTAATTAAGATAGTAATCTCATCTTTGAATTCTCCATGCCCAAGCTTCTTCGACAAATTGGTTTGCTGCTCTTTTATCCACCTTTGAGCGACCTACTTTTTTTATCTCTCCTTTTTTGCATGCCATATCTTTTCACATTCCTCCATGATTATGATGCAATTATCTGTATGGGGTGGAATGGCGAAGCATTTTTCAACATCTCTCGACTTGAGGCTGCAAACAACTCGCCCATTTGCTGATTGAATTTGTTGTGTAGAAGGGTTGTAATGCTTGATGCATGCAATGACAAACTTGAGAGCTAACACTATGATGGGAATAGAAGCTACTGCCAACAATCCACAACGATCAAGATGCTTGATTGTAGTACTATCTACGGCTTCCAAAATGCACTTGATCATTGGATGAACATGGCAAAAGTTAGTGTCAAATTTTTTCAAGAAGTCATGAATCAAGATCGATTTGGTCTTGTATTTAATTGGATTAAATTGCATTTTGAAAAACTAGACTTTTGACTATAAACTTGGATATGTTCGGATGAACTTCTGAAAAGGCTAAAAATAGCTTCTAGTGAGGCTAAAAATAGCTTCTCGAGGGGCAATCTTTAGGAATTTTTTTGAGACATGGGTTTTGTTAAGAATGTATTTCTAAGCCGATCCAGATCATTAGAAATTTGAAAAAAATGACCTTTCCTCGGGCTTGCAATGACTTTCCAGAAACAAAAGGTGTAAGGGCTGCAGGAGCTATTTTTCCCAAAAGAATTTGGCATATGGGTTTTGTAGCCGCCAATGTTCTAATCAAACCCAGTTTCTCCGTTTTTTGAATTGATAACTTTTTTTGGAAACCCTAAAAACAGGGGGCAGCAGGGCAATTTTCCTTGAAATTCTAGAACATGGGTTTTGTTAAGAATGTTGTGCTAAACAAACCCAGATGACCAAATTTGTGAAAAACTGTCGTTTACTTGGACATGCAAGAGAAAATCTAAGACAAGGATAGAAGAAATGTGAGGGGGAGAAGATAGAAGTTATAAACTGCCTCCTTCAATCCTCAAGCAAAACGCCTCTGTATAAACTCAATCTGATGAATTTTTGGCAAGAACCTACTGGAAAGGCGAAGCATGGAAAAATTTTCCTCTATGCAATCTGAACCTGGAACTGCGAAGAACACTGAAAAATCCCTCTTGTAGTGCCTCCAAATCCTGTTTGTATGAGAAAATATGAGCTCACCTTCAACCTGTGATGAAGAGAATGGATGCTCAAATGCTTATTTAAATAATTTTTCATGAATGGAGGCATCACATGCAATTAATTCCTAAATTTAGGATGGAGCGATCTCATTGGACCTCCATTTAGTCAACAAAAAGAAGATTAAACCATAAATAGGCACCAAAAATCATGCAAAAGAGGAAGGATGCCACATGCAAGCAATTCGCAGTCAATTTGGAGGTGGAATTGAAGTTTTATCATTAGTTTGAGTTCAGTTGAAAAATCCCTAAATTTTAGGGCGGCCAAGGCATGCACTTTAGTTCAAAAATATCTCCAAGTCAAAGTTTGACTTTAGACGCCAACTTTCCCATACAAACTTTTTGAAATTTTTCATTTTTTAACCTTTGCAAATGTCATCGAAGCCTATGTTTGATCACTATTTATGAGTGATTGACAGATCCAATAGACTGGCTAATAGTCTCATTGAAGAATAGGATCAAAACTGAAAAGGAACTTCTTGAGGTTGCAAACCCTAATTTTGACTTCTAGGTCATTAAAACTCTGGACGCCCCTGGCCAACAGGGGTGCTCTCATCAAACTTAGAAAATTTTCAAGGATTCACCTTTCTAAACTTGATTTTCACCTCCCTTCAACCTGTATTTCCTAGCACTTGACAAATCTCCTGAGCTGGTTGACAGGTTCACTACAATGTTGGAAGAATTTTGGACATGATCTTCTAGAGAGCATAAACCCTAAAAATTGCATCTGGTATGTTAAAATCTTGGGTGCCCTTGGCCAGCAGGGGTTCTTTTATTGCCAGACTAAACCATTTTTACAACTTTTTAATTTTGTCATTCGTGCTCTGTTCTTCGTTCAATCTGCGACTGCCAACTACTGACAATTCCTCGGATCAAGTTGAGATATTCAATGGAAAGCTGGAAGAATTCCAAACAGGATAAACACTCTAGCAAACCCTAGCAACTGCATTTGAGGGCTCAAAACCCTAGGCGCCCTTGGCTAGCAGGGGCACTTTTGTGCTTTGAACGCACATTTTGACTATGACTACATCCTTCTGTTTGACTCTTGATTCCGACAGTTTGGCAACTTTGATTAATCCGTTGACGGACTCATTTGGAAGCCTAATCAAGTCTGAGACAAACATCTTAGATGTCATTTGCTCAAAAAGTTACATTTGGTGCCTCAAAAGTTTGGGCGCCCCTGGCTAGCAAGGGCACTTTTCCCCATCAGTGTTAGTCAAATTTTGACTAACTTCGTTTCCCTTTGTGTTTCTCCATTCTTCATTTGATCTTCAAATTCGGGCGTCAGGTAGTTCTCCTGGACTGGCTAGCAGGTTCATCCCGAAGCTGGAAGAATTCCGAAGAGAACTTCTTGGAAGTGACAAAACTTGAAAAGCTGATCTGTGCCTTTGAAACCTTGGGCACCGCTTTGGATTATCATACTTTTCATCCTTATCTACATCACCATTATAAGGTTGTTTGATATATAATTGGGAATGGTTTGTGTGGACTTGCTCATCTTCAAAATGACTTGCTTCAATGTCACATGCTTCCTCATCTCTCTCTTCTCCAAAGGATCACCTGAGCAAGTATATTAGAAATGATGCTTAGAATGCTTCAATAGATAGAAATGCTCAGATTGTTGTACTTGGGGAGACTTAAGAGGTGGATTAGGAATGCCTTAACTCTTTAGGTATAGGGTCATCCATGTTAGTTTTATGATCAGATTTAATGTACAGAAATTAATTCAAAAATCAGACACAAGAACACAACAAATACCCTGGGAAAACCCTCCTCTTGAGGGAGAAAAACCCAGCAACAATATATCACTTATATATTGAATCTCAAAGAGAAACTCTTTTACAATGAAGGCCGATAATGAGGCCAATAGAGTGCACCACAAAACTGATGCTATCACAAGAACAACTCAGATGTAATTCACTGAGTCACCAATAATGTTGATCTGCACTTGAGAATAATTCGCACTTGATAAGGCTTGAACTTATGACGAACAATGAACTGAAAACATGATGGAATGAGATGCAACCAAGGAGTATAAATACAACATTGAATGGAGGGACGTGACCCCTCAATAAACATAATTCGGCCTTGAGTAAATAATCGCGCCTCTACACAAGAGGTCGGCCCCTTTAGAAAATCGTGCCACTTCATAATATAACAAATATTAAATGATAGCAAAAGACGTGTCTCTTCAAATGCCTCAAGTTGGCCAAGATATTGAATATAATAAATACAATTCAAATAGCCATTAGGCTACATTTGAATTGTCTCCAATTGCGGATCTGGAAGAAGTAGCCCGACGCTGTCATTATAACATCAACACTCCCTCTCAGCTAGGGATGATACTTCCAGCTGCACAAGACATATCACCTCATCGTGATATCTACCACAATGGCTACAACCATATGTGGAAAAGAGAGATATCACCTCATCGTGATATCAGATATCACCTCAACATGATATCAACCATAATGGCTGCAACCATGTATGGTATGTACAAGTGTTCATCACTTGCGTGATGTTGTCACCTCAACATGACTTTCACCATGGCTCTCCCAGAGGGTGAAACACAAGTACAAAAAATCATCACGAACTCTCTCACGTGATGCTGTCATGGAGTCACACACATGACATCCACCATGGCTCTCCCAGAGGGTGGAATCAAGGGATTTCACCTCGAACTTCTCTTACAGAGAAGAACTCATTAACAAGGGATTTCACCTCGAACTTCTCTCACAGAGAAGAACTCATTAAAGAGGATCACTGATACTAAGACTCCTTCTCAGTTAAGGCTGTATTCTCCATTATACCAAGCTTATCTCGAAAGTACACAAACTTTATCCTAGAGAGAGGCTTGGTGAGAATGTCTGTCATCTGCTCATCAGTGCTGATATACCTCAACTGTATAGCTTTCCTCAATACCATATCTTTGATATAATGGTATTTGATCTCAACATGCTTGGTTCTGTCATGAAACACAGGATTGATAGAAAGCTTCACACAGCTCTGGTTATCACAATGAATGATAGTAGGCTTCATTGATTGTCCAAACAATCCTGCAAGGAGCTTACAAAGCCACACTACTTCTCGAGCTGCCACACAAGCTGCAAGATACTCTGCCTCTTTTGTACTCAATGCTACAGATGACTGTTTCCTCGTGCACCAAGAAATCATAGCAGATCCCAAACTGAAGCAACATCCAGAGGTACTCTTCCGATCAGTAACACTCCCTGCCCAATCAGAATCAGTATAACCATGCACCTCCAAATCGACATCTGAAGAATATCTCAACCCATATCCAACTGTGCCACACAAGTATCTTAGGATATGTTTAGCTGCAACAAGATGTATCTGTCTCAGTTCACACATGAACTGGCTAAGTGCACTCACAGCATAACAGATATCTGGTCTAGTGTTAACTAGATACATCAAGGACCCAATCAACTGTCTGTACATCGTGGGATCCACCAAGTCTGAACTAGCTGCAGCCTCCTTCAACTTATGTAGGTTGGTCTCCATAGGTGTCGACATGGATTTGTAATCCATCATACCAAACCTCTTAAGTATATCAATGGTGTACTTCCCTTGACTTAGAATCATCTCATCTGGCTTTTGCCAAACTTCTAAGCCAAGGAAGTAATGCATGAGCCCAAGGTCCTTCATTTCAAACTCAGAAGCCAACTCCTTCTTACATTTGAGAATAAGGTGATCTTCTCCAGTAAGAATCAAATCATCAACATACAAAACCAAAATCAATGCTTCACCATCAATTACCTTAAAGTATAGATTTGAGTTTGCATCATTCTTAGAGAAGCCCAAGCTTGGCAAGTATCGCTCAATTCTTCTGTACCATGCACGAGGAGCCTGCTTAAGACCATACAAGGCCTTCTTCAGCCTACAAACATGAGACTCCTTCCCGTGTACCTCGAATCCATTAGGTTGCTCGATATAAACTTCTTCCTCAATCACACCATTCAGAAAACCTGTCTTCACATCCATCTGATGAATCTTCCATCCTCTAGATGCAGCAATGGAAATAATGGTTCTGACAGAAGTGTAGTGAGCAACAGGAGCAAATGTTTCTTCATAGTCAACTCCCTCTTTTTGTGAGAACCCTCTAGCCACGAATCTTTCCTTGTACTTCTGAATGCTCCCATCAGCCGCATGCTTGATCTTGAAGAGCCATTTTGAAGATACCACAGATTTTCCTTCGGGTCTAGGAACGATGTCCTAGACATCATTCTTGAGAATTGACTGATGCTCCTCGTTCATAGCATCTTTCCAAATGTGTTGACTAGAAGCTTCCTCAACACTGGAAGGCTTAGACTCAATAATATGACTCATCAAAGCAACATAACTGGAAAACTTATGTGGCCTTTTGCTTTCTCTAAAGGTACCTCTAGGAGCTACAAACTTCTCTGCCTCTTGCATAGTTTTCCTAGCCCAAAGAGGTCTTTTTCTTCCAATCACAATATCAGTAGGCCCATCAGTAGGTTCAAAGGGCTCAATTGCATCAATATCTTCCTTTGGATCTGAAATCTCCCCCTGAATCTCAGGAGTATGGTCAACTTACATATCCTAAAGAGACTCTTCATTATCAATCTCCATATGAGTACCCTTGGATCTCCTGAATGCAACATCTTCCTCAAATGTGACATCCCTACTAATCTCGATCAACTTCTGGCCTGGAATGTATATCCTGTAGGCTTTTGATGTCTCACTGTAGCCCACAAATATTCCCTTCTTGCCAAAAGGCTCCAACTTTGTTTTCTTATCCGTTGGAATATGAACATAAACTGGACATCCAAAGATCCTCAAATGACTCACCTCTGGCTTCTTTCCAGGAAAGGCTTCTTCAGGAGTCATGCTTTCCAAGATTCTGTGAGGACTTCTATTCTGAACATAGACTACAGTACTAGAAGCTTCTGCCCATAGGAAGGTTTGAAGATCCTGGTCATGGATCATGGCTCTTGGTGCTTCCACGATTGATCTATTCTTTCTCTCTGCAACACCGTTCTGTTGAGGATTATAGGGAACACAAAACTCCCTCTTAATCCCTGCTTCAACACAGAAATTCCGAAAGCTGCCAAAAGTGTATTCTCCTCCATTATCAGATCTTAGGACTTTGATTCTTTTCCCGGAAAGGTTCTCTACTTGAGCTTTGAACTCCTTGAACCTTTCTAACACTTCCTCAGGCTCTTTAGTTTTCAAAAAATAAATCCAAGTCTTTCTAGAGCAGCCATCAATAAAAAGAATATAATACAAGAAACCACTTGAAGAAGGAACAGACATTGGACCACATAAATCAGATTGAATGAGATCTAGAATACATTTAGATCTAGTTTCTCTACTATGAAATGGACCTTTAGTATTCTTACCCATAGCGTAGCCTTTGCAAATACCTTCATGCCCCTGGTTGAACTTTGGAAGACCCGAGACCATCTTCTCCATGATAGGTAGAGCCCGGAAGTGAAGATGAGCCAATCTTCGATGCCAAAGATCACGTAAGCTTGAAGTATCATGAACTAATGCCTGAAGTGGACGAGTGCATAGCCTATAGAGGCTCTCGTGTCTAACACCAATTACTTGAGCAGTCTTGAAGTTGGAATTCTTCGTCCACACAAGTACTTTGCCTTTGGAGAAGGCAACTTGATATCCTTTATCTTCTAAAGCTGAAATGGAGATGAGATTTCGCTTGATTCCTAGAACATAGAGGACATCACATAACTGTAGTGTAATGCCAGAATCCAAATGGAGAGTAGAGGTCCCAATCCCTTTCACGGAGTAGCTAGCATCATCTCCAATAATGACTTGTTCGGAAGAATCTCTCTCCTCCAAGCTTGATAAATGCTCCATAAAACCAATAATGTGTCAAGAAGCACCACTGTCAATCAGCCAAGTGTTGGTGTCTGTAGGTACATTGCTTGACAATGCCGAATAGAACAAGTATTCACAAGAGTCCTTCTGAGGAGAGGCATCATCAATATCTACAATGGTGGCCTGTTGCTTAGGCCTGGATGGACAATGCTTAGCAAAGTGACCATACTTGTCACATCTAAAGCATTGGACTTTGGATAAGTCTCTCTTCTTCTTGAACGTGGGGGCACCATCGTTTCCTTTATCTCAATTCCTCTTGAAGAATCCTTTCTTCCCATCTTTTCCTTTCTTCTTCGAAGAGTGAGAGGCAAGAACATGAATATCTTCATTAGTTGAACTTTGACCAATGCCTCTAGCCACCAACCTTGATTCCTCTTGAATGCAGTCGTCCCTCAAACGATCAAACTTAGGAAGTTTGGATCTTGCACTGATTCCTTGAATGTAGGACTCCCATGATAAAGGAAGACCATTGAGAGCAAGCATGGTCAAGTCCTTATCATCAATCACATGACCAATTGTAGAGAGTTGATCTCTCAATTCCGAAATTCTCATGAAATAGGCAATCACTGTTTCTCCTTTCGCCATCTTCACATGGTGTAGTTGTTGCTTCAGTGCAAGTGCCCGGCTGGTGTTGTTGATTTTGTACATCTCCTCCAATGTTTTGAACATGCCCCTTGCCGTCTTCAACTTGGAGACAATTAGAACAATATGATCTTTAACGGAATCAACCAACATCTTCTTTGCCTTGATGTCTTTCTTCCTCCTCAGGCTCGGGAACTTTGGTCTCCACAAACTCAGCCAAATCATTCTCTTCCAAGGTGAGCATGATTCTGAGCCTCCATGATGTGTAGTTGGATGCTCCCTCGAGTCTATCCTCAATTTTAAGACCATTCACCATCTTGATTAAAATAGAGATAGACAAAGATATGAAAAGAGAATAGAGTATTGCTGCAATAACAAATCTGATCACGATCTCCTTCAAACCCACTCTGATACCATGTTAGTTTTATGACCAGATTTAATGTACTGAAATTAATTCAAAAATCAGACACAAGAACACAGCAGATACGCTGGGTAAACCCTCCTCTTGAGGGAGAAAAACCCAGCAACAATATATCACTTATATATTGAATCTCAAAGAGAAACTCTTTTACAATGAAGGACGATAGTGAGGCCAATAGAGTGCAGCACAAAACTGATGCTATCACAAGAACGTCTCAGATGTAATTCGCTGAGTCACCAGTAATGTCGATCTGCACTTGAGAATCATTCGCACTTGATAAGGCTCAAACTTATGACGAACAATGAACTGAATAGATGATGGAATGAGATGCAACCAAGGAGTATAAATACAACATTGAATGGAGGGAAATGACCCCTCAATAAACATAAGTCGGCCTTGAGTAAATAATCGTGCCTCTACACAAGAGGTCGGCCCCTTTAGAAAATTGCGCCACTTCATAATATAACAAATATTAAATGATAACAAAAGACGTGTCTCTTCAAACGTCTCAAGTCGGCCAAGATATTGAGTATAATAAAAACAATTCAAATAGCCATTAGGCTACATTTGAATTGTCTCCAATCGCGGATCTGGAAGAAGCAGCCCTACGCTGTCATTATAATATCAACAATCCACAATATTTTCATATTGAACTTGTTCCTTGTGGCTATAAAATCCATATCATTGTATTGTACAACTGCACTATCCTGCAAACCCATTATAGTGAATTTGGACTCTATGGAATGGCCATTACCGAAGGACATGCAATAGGTGTATCTTGGACAGGTTCAGTAGGAATAGCAATTTGAGTGAAGTCTAGGAAAGTGATCACTAGAGTAGAATGCATGGTAGAAAGTTCATACTTATTAATGCTTTATTTATTTGCAGCTGTATGGGAGAAAAATTGCTATGCTATTTGCTTTCCAACTTGTGATGTCATTATGTGGAATCTGCAGTGATGGTAACATGATTTTCAAACATCTACCACGTTATGATTCATTGAGCTTTTCCCCATGATTGTTGTTTTTTTTTTAAATTAAGTATCTTTAACAAAAAATTCAAAGAAAGCATTTCTTTTTTTACTTGAATGAAAGTTCTGTAGTTTTGTGAAATATTTTCCTTACTCTCCTCATAAATGCTCTGTGAACTGTGACCATTTTTTTTCTTAACTTTGTATATATTGCAAATTCTAGTTAACCCTTCCCTTCTTGAAAGAGAGGGTACTTGAGTCTTGCAAACTGTTCCTATTATTATTATTTTTTTGCTGTAAATTTTAGGCTGACAATCAGCATCTAACAAGATGATCATTAAATCACATGTTTTGAGAAGCACTCAATTGGATAGAGATATCTCTCCTTCCATTTATGCAGAGGTGAGATTGTTAGGCTTTTATTTTTTGCAGGGCATTCATCCTGCAATTAGGTGCAGTTCCTGGGTCATAAGAATTACCAGTTTGTCCTCTATTAGATGACTTCTCCTGCAACTGAGCTCCAACTCAAGTGGGTAATAAGCCCAAACGTGCATTCAAGCCATGAGCCTCTCCAGACCAAAATAAGAAAAAACTAACCACATAAGTCTATCCTTTTCTCTCTGGTAGAGCACACTGAAAATGGGTGAAATATTGTGCCATGGATTCATCAAATCTTGATAAGTTCCTTTCCTTGAATTACTGATGATAAATCATTACCCCTAAAACCATTATTGACAATATCTGCCTAAACTTGGTCTCTAAAAAGGATGTGGAATTATGCAATATATTTCAGTCAATCAATTAAAATGTTTCTGCAGTAAAACTTGCTTTTCTCACTATCCTTGCTATTATCAAGAGTGAAAACGATTAGAAAAAACTTTGCAATATGATTACAAGGATTGCTATTGCATATTAGCATGCATGTATTAGATGCAAACATGACACTCTTAGTAAATTTGTTGAGTCATTATGAATTCAGAGTAATATTATGGCAAAGGTTTTTTGAGAAGTTCACCGTGTTATTTTGTGACACTCACACTTTTATTTGTAAGGAATTTAATGTCCTTGAAATATCTTCTTTATTACCCGTGTAATTGTCACTTAAGTGTAGTGTAAATTGTAAATGTTTTATTATAAGAGTGGATTTAATGATTCAGCTAAAGAATTGAAGATTTGTGCATTGACCTTTGTAGGATAAGGATGGTCAAGCTATATTGGTGGCTACCAGACCTATCATGAAAGGCGAGCAGGTAAGAAATTACAATTTTGAATGACTAGAATGGAATTGTGAAGACAAAAGGGATGGCCAAAATGCAAAAATAGTGGTATTCAAAATATTATATTCTATTTATGTACATGTTGAGAAAAAATACATGTAGATCTGATTTAGAAGTTAATTTCCTAATTTATATCAAACGAATAATCATCACAAATCTGAAACATGAAGTAAATCAGCAACAATGAAGATCAGAGCAATCACACCTAGTCTAGTTACAATGCCAAATTTACCCTAGGAAAACCACTTCAGGAAAAACCCTAGCATCAAATTAGTACCACTCACTATGTTATCAGTAAAATAGTTTTACAATACAATGAGAAAGCTGATTTATAGTGTGATCATTCTCTGCTTTAAATCTAGCAGAATTCTGGCATTACTTCCTTACTCCAAAATCAACTATATCAAACCACTATCCCAAGGCTTGTATTTATAGAGTTGGGATATATGAAACCTCAAATGGTATTGACCAAAACCACGGTTACATTTCCTTAGGGCATCCAAGTATGACCCTTCACATTCCTCCATGGCCCTTCACTTACCCAAGATGAATTTTCACATTCCAAAGCCAAATAGGTCTACCTAGAGAATGGCTGTTTCATATTCCATCTTGAAGTGGTCTTCTTTTGTCTTGATGGATGCCTTCATGTGGCCTCCTAAATTAATACTGATTTCCAATAATATATACAGTTACATAGGAAAATATTGAATTACCGAAGTGTAGCGTCCATCCCAATGTAATAACCCACCCTTAATTTTTTCAAAAACTTCACCCATTAGCATTAGCCAAAATGCAATGATAAACAACTGAATAAGCAACCCTCCACTTTCTGATCACCTAGATCCCAGTGTGGGCAAGGTGAGAGCATACGGTGAAGAGGGGATTTTGCAATTATTGGAAAAGAAAGCTAACTGGGAATAAAAACCTTCCACTTTCTGATCACCCAGATCCCAATGTGAGCAAGGTGAGAGCATAGGGTGGTTGGCTTACAATATTGAAATCCTCTATGCCACCACTTCTTCAGTGGGGCAAGTAATCAAAACCAAGTGCATGAAAGTAAACATCCGCTTATTTAGCGGAAGTACAAGAAAGGAAAAACACTTGGCGGCAAGCCGACCAACCTTCGCTTGTTCAGCAGGCATAACAAGAAAGGAAATATAAGAAACTTGACCACTTATTCAGCGGGAGTAACAAGTAACAAAAATAAAGCTCAACCACTTATTCAACAAGAGCAACCACTTGTTTAGTGTGGTAAGTATCAAATGCAAATACAAGAGCATTCACCAACAGTACTACCGATTGTATTCCAATGAACTCAACATAATCAAATCAGATTATTACATACTGCTGTTATGAGAGGTAAATGATAGAAATGTGAAGTAAAACACCCTCCCAAGATGCTACAATGAAGAATAATAACACCCCCTTCAAAACTATAACAAGTATACCTCAAGATATAGTCACTAGAGGTCAATAGAAGGTCAAGTAAGCTGCCGCAACAAGTCTGATACACTTGGACAGCGGTCTGGTGTGCACAAACAGCAGGTCTGAAACCCCAATCAACAACCTACAAACAACCATAACTCCTCCAATACTCTAACGGAATCTCACCAAACCACTTGCAAATGATAGAATAAGCCTAGGCATCCAAGTCAAGGTAGTGAGCCGCCATCAACAAGCATGAATAACAATGTCACAAGCCCAAATGAATTCCATCCAAGGTGCACGGCCTCCTAGGTAGGGCGACCTGCTCTAAAAATCCATTCCTCCTTCTAAAATCACCAAAACTTAGGCATGAGGGCACCCAAGCATGAGAGAGATAATGGGCTAGTACCCACAAAAAGGTCTCAACTCCTCTGACCGGTGTGAGCAAAAAGGTGGATCAGCTAGTCATGAACCAGCAACACCAAGTTCTGATAAAACACACCAAAAAGCTCCAATCTGCACTGAAATAACTCAACCAAAAGCCAAAACAATACTAGAAATCTTCAAAGTAATCCATCATCAAACTTCAAACATCACCATTAAGCCCAACAAAAGCTCCTGAAATGAAGGTCCTCCAGTCCAGCTAGGCAGTATCTCTCAACTCCGAAACTAGAACAAACCATTGAGGGTTTTCGTCCTCAAGGCCTTGAAGAATTCCAACATCATATCGTTAGCACTTCTTCAACATGACCAAATGAGAGCTCTGAGGGCATTATATAGCTTTTGAGACCTAGGAATTTGAATTGCTTTTCCCTCTCAAAATGGAACGCCACATTTGGAGAGTATAATATTTTATAAAAATCACTTAAATTCTTTACTTTGGCGTCCATCTTGGTTATGCACAAAATTAACTTTATGTCCTCATCTTGTCATGCAACTCAAGTCCACCCTTTTAAAAAACAACTAAAGTCATGCTTCCTAGGCGTGGGGGTCAAAAAGTGACTTTGACAATATAAAATAAACTTAAGTTGCCAACCTTTCCATTTTTAACTCCAAGAATGGTGGAGAAACCAACTGCTAAAAAATACCAAAATGCTAACCACTGCAACTACCACTAGTGCCAAAAATAGTAACCCTGTATTTAACTACTGCCAAGACCATTGCCAAAAATAGCACTTACTAAAAATAGTGACTCCAATCTCAAAATAAGCACATTCTAAGACGCAATTGTGACTTACTAAAAATAGACACTGCTAAAAATAGCAATGATTGCCCACCAAAGGTCTCAAAAAACCCAAAAAACCCTTTGGCAAACTCTTGAAACAATCTCCTAAAAAGTTGATGAGAAACCTCCAAGAATCTTGGAAACCCTAAAACGCCTCCGAGTAGCCCACGAGACTTTGGAAATAGGCTAACGACCACTGAAAATGTAATGTTCCCTTTTTGGAAAACCCTAAATCTTGTCCTCCTAGATCCTTATTCCTTGATTCTGATCTAATTATATTCTTCCCTTCATAAAATCTGTAAGTCTAATTGATGATTTAATATTTAAAAGATATTATTTCCCCTAATGTTCTACAGCAATAGTATTTACTTACACAATTTATCCCCTTATTTCTGAATTCATAAATAATACTAACTATTCCCTTCTTCCAATCCGTCGATGCCCAAGTTGCTGTCCTATATTCTTCTTTTTCCTTATCGATCATCTTCAAATTCTATTTATATATCTTTATTTCCATGAAGAGAGGCATCCTTTGGATAGAGACACCTCTTTCAAAGTCTTAACACTTAATTAACCTTGATTGCTGCCTCAAACTATTTATAATTCATTTAAGTGCTTCCTTTATATATATCCAATTGCTGCTTTTATCTTCATGATAATTCAATTGTATCACTACTAAGTTACTTACTGACTGTTATACCCACAAGTATATTCAGATGCCTTATCCTTTTCTATTCCCTGTGATTACTTCCTCCTCCCCAAATCCATAATCGAAATGACCGTTTGTCTTATATGTGCTTGTATAAGAATTGATTCATAGGCTGATAGGAATAATGAAATTAGCAGATCTAAAGTCTGATATATAGCCAGTGGTTATAATGATATTCAATATAAGTCTGAGACAAATGTATTGGGTCTGGTATTTTAAATATATAAACCTGTGTTGTATTCTTATTCCCTGATATCTCCCTTAACTCTTCAATACCGATCTCCTATATATATCTTTTGATTGGGGCATGATGCAAGGAGTTGTATCCTCTCAATCGTGTCTCTTCAAATTTAAGTAAGCCTTGCTACACCTTGGTTGAGTTATTGCTCTCATCTTAATGAATCAATAATCTTTATAGTTGATCTCATGTTAGGGCTTGATCGAGTGGATTTTCCTTTGAACAGCGATGACTTCCTTAATGACTCTTATGTCTAATAAATGTCTTTGGGCGAATTAATGTTTCTGGCACAGCAACAAAGATTTGACCATGATATACCCAGCATGAGGATGATAATTACGAATGGCTATCCTCTTGAAGACCTTCGATTTGGCTTGGTGTGATGCCGTTAGTTTTTTCCTTCCCAGGCCCGACAATGTGCATGCCATACGATTTCTTCCTGAGTCGTGATAGCTATAAACCACCCTAATTGCTACCTTAACAATTATCGATGATTGCCATTTAATTTGTATTATTCCTTGCTTAGAGTTTGCCCGCCTTCGTAGAGAATAATTGTTGTTGTTTCCATTATCTCTTCTTGTCGTTTAACCACCTGTCTCCTTTTGCGTTGGCTTCCAATAGGATCGAAATTTGTCTTGATAATCAGATTTGTTCCGGAATCATGATATTTAAGCTCAGTAATTTTTCTAAGGCGGCGATGATCTTCAGAAAGAGGGCCTGATAATATCTGAATGTCGATTCAACATAGGAAACTCGTTCCAGTGTAGGCCTCTCAAGTATGCCACGTAATCAAGCATTGTTTGTATTTTGACTTCATCTCTAAAATTCCTGCACTCCTTTATGTATCTGCCCGTTTGTCTTCATGTGGCACTTTAGCCATGGATTGCAAATGATATTCGAATTACATTGTAATGGATCAACTTAAGCTTTCTCCCCAATCAGTGATAACACAATGTGTAATGTCCTTTATAATATATTAAAATATTATGATGACCCCTGAATATTTGTAATTGTAATGTTATTTTATGTTTTACATTAATAGGTATTACATGCTTCTTATTTTAATCTTGTATAAATTGATATTAATTTTAAAGACTTTAATAGCCGTTATATTATAATGATTATAATGTTATTTTAATTTATAACGTTATTTATTATATTTATAATTATAATATTGTCTTTGACAATTATAATTATAACGGTATTAGATAGTTAATAATTCTAACAATTGCGATTTTCGGTGACATGACAGAAAAGTATAGGGCTAAAAAAAGGACATTACACCCAAGATGAGCACACTTAACCACCAACATTAATTGTCGATCATGAAAGGTGTACCATACCTAACCTGAAATGTCCCAACTAGGATATTGATGAATTTTCTGATTTTTGAAATACAAACTTCTGCCCTAATTTCTGCACTTTAAAACTTTTACTAAAAACCCTAATTGCTGATATAAAATTTCTGAGAAGAAACAAGCATGAATAACAACATAAACTGATCCAATTGCTTCAAAGAATATGATGAACACATCTAACATTAAGAATGAATGTAACCAGCAATATATTGCACCAATTTGCCATCCAAAACAGGAAAATTCTGATTACAAGTTTATTCAGTTCTGCTGCTACACAATCAGACCTATTACCTATGCAAGTTCACCACAAAAACGGGCTCCAAACATGCCCAACAATGTACAATAGTTTTCTGATATGAAGAAACCCCACTTACAAGCCAAAACATGAAGTGAATGATGACCTAAACTAACCCTAGCTGGGCGAACTTGCTCTAGCTCACAAGAATGCAATGATGAATGCAAATATGATAGAAATGTCTTCAAAACCCTACCACAAGGGTGTGCTGGCCTGCTGATCTGAATGTAGGGTTTGCAACCCTTGAAAGCTTGTCAACAACCTCCAAACTTGCCAATTTCGTCCTTCCAAAACAAAGTGCTCCTCTTGAAACTTGGGTGCTCCTCTCTAGGGTGAAACCCTTGGTGAATACAACATCAAACCTGCCCTCCTCAAGTCGCCTAGGCTGATATGAAAATCTGAGCATGAACATCTAGCATAAAACTCCATTGAAGCACAAGTGAACCTCTGTCATGAAGTCCTCCTTTGAAGAGCTAGGTTTTCATCCAACTCTTCTATTATTCACAAGGGTTTCCGTCCTTGGAATAACTGCAATAATTGGTGATCTGAAAAAGCAAAATAATTCCCATGATATGAAAACCTCGAAATGACTTAGTTTATATAGTAATCACTCCTTATTTCTCCAAATAGGTCGGCCCAATTTGGGCGCCACTTTTCCCCTTTTAATTTTGCTTTTTATTTAAATTTTTATCCCCTCAATTGGGTGCCAAACCCCAATTCAATTTTATATTATTTTTTATTTTTTTAAATTATTGTTTTTTTCCTCCTTATAACTGCCAAGGGATTTCCCAATCCCAAATAAAATATTAAAATAACTTAGGTGCTAAATCTCAAATTTAAATCTTATTTAACCTCCTTCCCTAGGGCGCCAAAAATCAAAATGATAAAATATTATTTTTCCCTCTTATTTTCTCTTGCTTGCCCAAAAGGGACATTACATAACCCAACAATCTTCCACTTCTTATACATTGCATAAGAGGTCACAAATATGATCAATCATGAATTAGTTCAAATGGGCAATGCCCATATCATTCTTGCACCAAACAATTTTTTCTGTGCTAATCAACTTAGTAAGACAATTTGCAACATTTTCCAAATTGTCAACTTTTTCCAACATCTTTTTATCCTCTACCACATTACAAGCAAAGTGATATTGGAAATCTATGTGCTTTGTCATGGCATGGAATGTACGATTCTTAGCCAAATATGTGCATGAGCTCTATAACCAAGCTGCCTCCGTACAAGCATGTGTTGCTGCATATATTTTTCCTTTGTAATGAAAAGAGCAACTACTAATTGTCTCTTGCTCATCCAATTAATAGCCCCACCAAACAAGGTGAAGATGTGGCCACTTTTGGACCTCCAATCCACATCACTGACCAATTTGCATCTACAAACCCCTATAAGTCCAACATCCTACTATGAGGTCTCCCACTATAGCAAATAGGCATATTTGAAGACCCATGAAGATAGATTTAGACCCTTTTTCACTGTCATCCAATTTTGTTTATATGGGCTGGATATGAAAACACGAGGCTTCTCATTGCACTAGCATATGGAACATGCGACATGTCTTCAATACCCTCCTGAGTTACATGACATTGCTCCAAAGACAACTTAGTACCAACAAGAATATGAACATTAATGGGTTTAGAATCTTGCATATTCAACTTATTGCAATACACAATGTATTCAACTTAATACTTTATTTGACTAAAAGATTTCCGTTAACCCTATCCTTCTTTATTTTCATTCCTCAAAATGAATTTGCAGCTCTTAAACTTCTTGTTTTAAAATGAAAATAAGGTTGATTTTTCAATTATTTTTTCATGTCCTTGTTGTTTCCAATAAGAAACATGTCATCCACATACAAATCAATAATAACAAAGTGATCACCTTCATGCTTGTAATAAGCACAACAATCAACTTTACCATGAATAAACCCAAGCTTCAATAAATATATGTCAAATTTTGGTTACCACATTCTAGGTAACTGTTTCATACCATAGACAAACCTTTTTGACTTGCAAACCAAAATTTCCGCACCCTTTTCCTCAAAAATCTCAGGTTTTACCGTGTACATATCCTTCTCTATTTCCCCATACAAGAAATTTGATTTAACATCTATTTGGTTCTACCTCTAAATCAAAAGCAAAAACAACAAATAATAAGAATTCAATTGAGTTCAACTTAAAATATCTCACCATAAACTATTTCCTCAACCTCAGAATGCATTTTTGCCACCAACCTTGCTTTATACTTTTTGAAATTTCCTTCAAAACTGAATTTATTTTGAATACCCATTTGTACAAAATGACCTTCCTTCCTTGAGGTGACCTACCAAATCCCAAGTCTGTTTTTTAACAAGGGCAGTCATTTTTTTCACTAATTGGCCTTATCCAAAACTTACTCTCCTTTGATGACAAAGCCTCATGCACACTTGTAGTATCTTTGTTAGTTGTAGATAAAGAAAACCTATCAAATCCCAAGTCTGATTTTTAACAAGGGCAGCCATTTTTTTCACTAATTGGCCTTATCCAAAACTTACTCTCCTTTGATGACAAAGCCTCATGCACACTTGTAGTATCTTTGTTAGTGGTAGATAAAGAAAAAAAATGCAACAAAAATTAACATGGTTATATCTTTTTGGTTTCTTTTTCTCTCTTGTGGTCCTTCTCCAGGGTGGATTATGTAACTCTATTTTATTGTTTCCCATTTGAATAACATTTCAAATCTCCACCTCCTTCACCTTGCCCACCAACCTCAATAGATTCATTTTCAGAAGCCAGTTTTTCCTCATTTGCATCAAACTATATCTCAACCTTTTTAACTTTCTCTTCACTTTCCTTTGGTTGTTCAATATAAAAGAATTTCTGATTTATCTGAAAATCACATCCCTACTATGAACCATTTTCGAAAAAATAGGATTCCAAATCTTATAGCTTTGTTATCTAATTTTGGTTTTTTTATCCTTAGGTACACAGACATATGCATCAGAACTTTAGATGACCTAGAAAATATTTCTACGGTCTACCATTCCAAACCTCATATGGAGTCTTATCGACAAGTATTGAAGTAGGAGACCTATTGATGATATAACAAATAGTACTTACTGCGTTAGCCCAATTTTTCTCTCTAGACCAACAGTACTTAACATGCTTCTTGCCTTCTCAATCAATGTCTTATTCAACCTTTTGGCCACTCCATTTTTCTGAGGTGTGTAGGGGTAGTCTTTGCCTTGCTATTCTATCATTCTTGCAAAACATCTCAAAATCAACCAAGCAAAGCTCTCCTCAATTATCTATTTTTATGATTTTTATCTCTCTCCTTGTTTGGTTTTCAACAAGAACCTTCCAATCCTTACACCTAATAAAAGATTTGGACTTATGTTTGAGAAAGAATAGCCAAGACATTCTAGATTAATCATCAATAAAAGAAACACAATATGAAGATTTTCTAAGAGAAAGTAAATTTATTGCATTTTGAATGACCCTTCTTTAGGAACACTGGCAAGCTCCTTCTCAGCACTATATTCCATCTCATTATCTTCCTTGTTTTTGAAATTTTCTATATCTGGTGGAGACTCATGTATATACAACCTTGATGTTGTTATCCTTGGGCTTGTTGGTGGGAACACCCTTTGGCTGTGAAATTAGGTTCAATAGCAATGGAGCTTGAAATTGCTTGAGTTCAATTTGGGTCTAGGTATGGGGCCAGGATAAGCATGTATTCGCCTTGGGTTTGACACATAAACCTTGGTTTCATTGTTGGTTTGTTCCATTCACTTAGAGCATGAGAAAATGTCTGTGGAACAACCTTTTGGGTGGGCAATCTACATTGTGGTATTTGGATTACAGCATTTTAGACAACATCCACTTAGGCATTGAAGCAACAATTTAGCATTAGGATGACCTAACCAAAGCCATGCCACTCTCTTCTGCCATAGCAACAAAAAGGTGTACCTCATTGCCACCTTGCAATGTCCTTATTTTAATGCCTGTTTAGGAAATACCCTCTAGATGGGTTTGTTTGATTGCATTTGGATTCAATTCCATAAAAATTCCCCTACTAGTGCACCAATGGAGATGCTTCCCATCCTATTAGCTCATGGAATTGGTGGACCACTTACATACTCAAAACCACTAGTTTCTTTCTAGACCTTGTCGAGCCTTGCTATTGGCGCTGCATGCAACAACTTCATTTTTGCCACTAGTCTTGTTGGCGTTTAAATTAGCACCTCTGGAGTGCTGATTGTAAACGTTCAGCTATTTCAAATGTTTTGCAACACTTCTTCGTTATTTAAAGAGGAGAAGTCCCTCTCTGCTGGGAGCAATGCGTAAGGAAGGGAAATGTTAACTAAAGTTCCTATCTTTTTATGCTTCAGCGGCAGGACACAAGGGTGCACAAACACAATGCGCCGTAGCTAAGCTTTTTCTCTGGTTTCTGCAGATCTCAACTACGACTAACTAGCTTTTATCTATCCAATACCTTCAAGATAAACAGAGCATGAGGGTAAAGGAGCGGGAATGGGATGGTTGGATCACTGAATTCGCCGTCTCCGAGAGAATATGACCGAGGCTCTGAACTCTCGGGTATACAGGGATAAGGTTGGTACAAGCAAACACTCTTCACGGTAAACTAGATCTGAGACCTGCCAAGGAGGAGGGACTCCTATCCGAGGTATGGGCTTAAGAAATAGTTTACTAGAAACAACAAAATCACGATGCCTTGGCCAACGAGCTTGCTAAGGAGGAGGGACTCCTATCCGAAGTATAGCTTGGAAGTCAACACATTAAACAACATCAAACGATAACTGTCAATAACGAATATCCAAGGAGGAGGGACTCCTATCCGAGGAGGGAAATGAGACAACAAGTTATTAGACACAAGACGTAGACATAACTCAAATAAGATGATCAAAACGCAAGCGCCTTCTG
Source organism: Sequoia sempervirens (assembly GCA_007258455.2). Taxonomy (NCBI): domain Eukaryota; kingdom Viridiplantae; phylum Streptophyta; class Pinopsida; order Cupressales; family Cupressaceae; genus Sequoia; species Sequoia sempervirens. The sequence continues at coordinate 50,965,577 of VDFB02193867.1, read as the reverse complement.
ATATTCTTCTTCAATGCTTCATCAACGAACTACAAAAGTTGGGAAAGCAAAGGCACGAAATCATGCACAATTACAATCGTCCAACGAACTCTCATCCAAGAGTGAACAAGTATTCGCTTTCAAAGCTGTTGGCAACAATGGCGCAGCAATTTTGCATAGCAAGTAAAAGTTAAACAAATAATGAGCCCAAGGCTCTTATTTATAGAACTCAAAGGAGTGGGTAACCCCAAAATCTCCTTGAGTTAACAATGAGTTCTTGCCAATCAATTAGCAAGATTTATTCCTAAAAAGGGGGAACAAGCAGTTAACTGGAAAACTACTTCAGTTAACTGAAAGTAAACAAAGAGTCAACTGGAAACTACTTCAGTTGACTGAAAGCAAACTAAAGGTGAACTTAAATGTAAAGTATCCCTCCAAAATAGACATCCACATTTAGTGGAGATCTAAGATCCACGAATCATGGAAGCCAATTAGACATCCTTAATTAGTGGGATCTGACAATGCATGATTTAAGGAAAGTGGAGTTAAACTTGGAAAGAAGCATCAAGTTAACTCCAACTACATTTAATAGCATCTTGAGTTGACTTGGAAAGAAGCATCAAGTCAACTCAAGTCTCATGACTGCCACTTGGAGGGGGTATGGCGTCCTTCTTTGGTGCATTTATAATTCGCCACTAATCAGCAGTGTCTCTATCCATTGATTGACTTCATCAGCTTCTGGGGAGTTAATGCTCTGTAGGATGATGACGTGGCGTCGGAGCATGATCTCACCCGTTGTGAGCTGATTTCCGAAGTCAATGCATTGAGATGCTGCCTCTTCTAACTTGGTTGATAAAGCTGCTACCTTAGCCAGCTTGCAACCCTCTGGATCATCAAGAAAGGTACTGCGGATGACATCTCTGAACTGGTTCTGCACAGTCACCAACTCGACGTATTCTCCTCCTTCACGCTGATATTCCATGCAAGGGAAGGATATTACCAACATTCTTGCGAAGTTGATAATAGTGGCAACCACCCTTCTGTAATCAATCATCTCTACTGAATGAGCGTCGTAGGCTTTCACCTTATACGCTAATTGTTCTTTCCAAGCAAAAAGATGTTGCTTGTTTTCTTCAGAGTATACTGATTGATATGCTAATTGCAAATCTGCAATTGTGCCTTCGTCTTCAAGCCTCTTTTCTGCAATCCTCTGTTCCGACTGCTGGATCTCCACACGAAGTTCATGTGCTCTATCCCGTAACTGGTATAGGTTTCCCAGTACGCATCTACCCTTGAGAACAAACTCTTCCACCTGATTTCTCAAGTGTTTGCCAAATGTTAACAATTGCCGATGATTCTGTTCGGCGGGAAGATCTAGTAGTCCTGCTGGTAAGGCTGAGACATTTGGTGTGCCGTGTATCAAGCTGGTTATGTAGGACTTCAGTTTCTGATTTTCAGCCTTTAAGGCTGCCTTTTCTTTACCATCCTTGGCCATTCTTTCTTGTGCGCTCACCGAAGCTATTCCGAGAAGATCCGCCTCCACCTGTCGTGTAGTCTTTCCGAGGTTAAGTTGGGACAAAGTGTAGTCCTCTACTTGAACCTCGTGTATGCTTTTCTCTACTGGTGGAGCGGCAGTCTCTATGATGATCTCACATTCTGCATTCCTTTCTATGTGAACTTGATTCTTCAACCTTTTCGCCGGCATGTCTTGTGGGACGTGGTCGAATTCGGTAAAGTCAAGTTCATAGGAGGGTTTCTCCCTCTTCCTTCCTAGGAAGCCTTCGAGCCAAATAGAATCTCGGCGAACTTCACTAGGAGGGACGTGAGGCCCTTGAACGCTAGATGTGTGAGACTGTGCTGGAGCAATGTCTCTCGGTGGCGAATCCAAGTCGATGAGGACTTGTGTATGCTGTGACACTGGTGATGTAGGCGGTTCTGTTTCCATAACAGGCACCGTCTCTGCTGCTGCTTCTACTGTCGTTGCTTCTGCCATTGGCTCAGCCACTGGTTCTTCAACAACTACTGCTGCTGGTTCCTCTGTGATAACTTCTGCTGAATCAGGGATAGCAGTCTCTACTCTTTGTTCTGGGGCAGCAATACCCATGATTATGTCAGGACTATGTGTGGCTTTCTCCACTGGTGTCCTCTGTGTTCTTGGTTTTGACATCCTCATCCCTCGGGGAGGATTGCACCATTGTTTCTGTCTAGGTTTCCTTCTTGAAGTGGAAGGTGGTGTAGACTGAACCTGTGGCGGCTCTGTTCTCTCTGGTATCACCTTCCTAGACTTCTTGCTGTCGAGATAGAGTTGGCTATTTCTAACCACTCTACTCGTTCTTTCTTCTATAGATGTGTCTTCTTTGGCATACCAATCCACTCTCGGGAGCGGTTGGGAGTCAACTGAATCTGCAAAGAATGAGGGGAGAATGACTTCCCCTTCATCGTCGGAGAGGCCCTCAATGTCTGCTGACATAAAATCAGCAATCTGTGAGAGTCTGAATCTGCTGTAGTTCCTTCTTCGCACTTCATACTCGTCTTTACAATTTACCCAATAATCTTCCATAGAAGACTTATGTGACGAGTGTTGCTCAAGGTGTGCTGCATAGAGTCCTCTGGGATCATAGGATCTTCTATCAATGAGATACTTGAGGTTAAACCTCGCTGTTTCTTGACTCATCATCTTAGCATCTGCCGCGAATCCACATCTATACAGTCCCATTTCAACGGGAAAGTTAACAGCTGTCTTCCTCTTCAAGCGCAAGTGGATATGAACCTCGGACAACTGTCTCAGGAATTCCATGAAGACTACCCTATCTGAAGGGTATCTTGGTAGCATGGCAGGGTGGCCAATGTAGCCATACACGCGTATGTAGGAGAACGTAGGAAATTGGATGAACCAATCTGCCCAATCCGCCATTGCCTCTCTGGCTGTCTGTGAAATACGCACGTGCATCTCATGGTTAAGCTCACGTATTGTGTGCATAGTGAAGTGATCACTTGTCTTCTTGAAGTGCCTTCCCGCTTGAGTAAACTCAAGACGTGTGAAATGTTCGTGAACCTTCTGCACACCTAAGGTTCCCACATTGTTCAATAACCTGAATTCACCTTGGAAGGCGATCAAGTATACCAGGTAAGAGCACATGTGGAACCTATGAGCTTCCAGATACCTAGTGATTTGTCGGTGGAGTGTGTCACTGATCAAAGTGGCCCAGTCATAGTATTCCCTTCTGCCAATGATTTTAGCGATGACATAGTACATCCATGGCTGAAATTGACGACCATCTTCTTCTCCAGTGATTCTATTGAGTAGAGTGATTAACACTGCGTACTCATCTTTGCATTCTCCTCGTCCCAACGGCTTAGGCAAGTTTGCCTTTGTCACTTTTAACCATTTTTCGGCCATAACCCTTTGACATTTGTCCTTAGCTGTCTCAAATGCTTTTTCACATTCCGTCAATGATATGACTTTGCTATTAGGATGTGATGGAATATCAAAACATCTTTCGATATCCTGAGGCTTTAAACTGCAAACAATTCTTCCATCTGCTGCTCTGATTTCTCTGGTGGTAGGGTTGTAATGCTTGATACAAGCGATTACAAGCTCTACGCTTTGTAGTGTGATGGGAATTGATGCGGCCTGTAGCAACCCGGATTCTTCGATATTCTGCAATGTTATTTGATTCATGCCTTCTAGCTGCTCCAAATCGACCACCGGATTTACTTGGTGCAGATTTGTGTCAACTGTTTTCAGGTAATCATGGAGTAAGACCGTCTTGGTCTCGTATTGCACCTGGGAGTACTGCATCCTGAAAAACTTGAAGATTGACTGTAAGCTTGACCTAGTTCAGATGATTTTCGGAAACCCTTAAAAATAGCGTCCTGCCGAGAAGTATTTTTCCGGAAAAAATCTGGCACATGGGTTTTGTTCGTGCTTCAATGCTGAACAAACCCAGTTCCTCAGAATTTGGATTCTGAAACTTTTTCGGAAAAACCCCCAAAAATAGGGGCAGCAAGTTTGCTGATTTTGGAAAATTTGTCGAGATGGGTTTCTCCGGAAAATGATGCTGAATCTACCCAGTTGATCTGATCTGATGTAGCCTGTTGCTTTTTCTGTCAGATGCAAGAAAACCTAAGACAAGAAGAGAGGAAAAAGACAGAAGGTGGATTGGAAGTTTTATCTGATCTTCAAAAAACTATCTCTGACCCAATCCTCAAAATGGCAATCTTTTCCTGCTTCAGATCTGCAAATAAAAATGAAGAACGGATGAAAACCTCCTTCAGATCTTCAATGGCGTCCTTGAGAGCTTGTGGCTGTTTTTATCTTTGAATCTGCAATGAAATAATGAAAAGGGGACGCCATCTCCTTGAATATATATGTTTGAGCTTCAGATCCACAAATTTGGGGACCTAACACAAGCTCAAAAGGTGATTTGAGTTTGATCTGAAGTTAAAAAGGTGATTTCCACCAATCGTGGAGCGTTTTAGCCAACTTTAACTCAAAAAGCTTTTGACTTTAGTCAACAAATGACCTTTGACTTCTTTTAGGCGTCCCTTTTCATCTTTTGCAAGTTTTTTAGTATTTTCTCTCCTGAAAACCCCCTGTTTGATCCTGAATCTAGCGTTGTCTGTTGACCCTGAGACGTCACGGACACATTCACTGCGGAGCTGGATCCATACTGGAAAGAAGTGCCTGGGAGACTGCATGATAAAAACTGAGTTTAGGGCTCCAAAAGAATGGGCGCCTTTCCCAAGAAAGGGCGCTTTTGCCAATGCCTTAGTGATTTTTCAATCTTCGTTCTTCAGCTTATTTGAAATGACCTCTCGTGCCTTGAACTGGATTTCTCGTTGATTGGAGAGTCAGATGTTTTCACTTGATGTCTTATTAGGTTCCTAGCTCTGCTTCGCCAGAAATGACTGTCTTCAGGAAATCTGAATCTCAAATTAGGGTTCCTTTATTCAAGGGCGCCTCTCCTTGAAAAGGGCGCTTTTGACTTTTAGCTTGATTATTTTCATCTGACAAGTTGCCTACTTTGATCCAAATTATCTGTTGATTGCTCTGACAGACATTGATGCTTGCAGTTGTGTTTCCGAGATCTATTTGGGCTGAGAAGGTTATCCTGGGAAGCCTTTTGTCATTGGTCAGCATCTGGAAGTCCAAAAGAAAGGGCGCCTTTCTTTTGAAAAGGCTCTTTTTCTAGAACTTCGTCGTTTATCTGTGGTCTCCTGATATTTCCTTGAACTGCCTCTTTTTGCTTTATCAGCAATTGCTAGTGATCTGTTCATCGGATGATCTGGATGTTTGTTTCACTGTTGAGCCAGCAATCCAACGTTGAGAATGACTGCTTCGGATGATCTTACTGACTGCATTTGACCTTCAAAGATCATGGGCGCCCCTGCTTGAAAAAGGCGCCTTTTCAACATGTGAGCAATCTCCCCTTCGTAACATTTCCAGAGTTAGTCAAATTTTGACCTTTTTCACTTTCAGGAATCTCCTTCATCAAACAGCATTATTTTTGACCTTTTCCGCCATGGTTGCGTCGTTGAAGCTTTTGAAGCTTAGCCTTCAGCACCTGGTACTGGCCAATCTGCCATTAATGGCTGCAGAACTCCTAACTTTGTTCCTGAAAAAGAGAAATAGACCCACCAGAGTAAAACATGTCTTTTGATGATTCTGACTTGACCAATGTGATCGTGAAGCCTTTTAAGCCTATCAAAATCGTTTTCGATCATTTCTGGGAAGGTCCTATTTTCGGGGGATTTCCCTGAAAATAGGGGAAAAAACCCTAATTTTCAAAATTTCAGAATTTTGCACATGTGTTCCTTGACAGAAACCCATCAAGATTCTATGATTGGTTTGACCTAAAACTGGCTCAACATGGCATTTTAACAAGATTTAGCTCAATTTATACAGAATGCCAAAAAAAAATAATTTTGGGTACAACAAGTCTCAAGTTGAATGTTATGCCTCAGATCCATAAATTGTCCAAATATGAGTGATATTGTGGTCCAAGTTCTACAATGATTAAACCCAATATAGCTCGTCCATTAAATTTTTTGTTTGAGATTAGAGATTAGAGATCATTGTCACTTAAGACACAAGCATATAGTATATCTAGTTAAATAATGTGGAGCATCTTATAGTGGACTTGAAATAAGTATTTCTTGAGTTTAAATAATAAACATTTTTTTCTTGAATTAAGTATTAGGTCTAGAGGTATAGGGGATAGTATAGTAAGCCTTTATATTCTTTCCCACCTCAAATATTTGGGATATAAGATGCAACAATGTCAAAATATCAATAAAAAGACTTTTCAAAAATAAACTTTGGAAGCCACTATAACCATAGTCTTATTATGGTGCAATCATGGCGTCATTTACCAATCATGAAGGTTGTGTCTTCTAAGATCAGCCTTACAAGGTTTCACTTGGGAATTTCTTCCCCTTTGAGATCCTTCAATACCTTAACCATAAACCTATCAACAAAAGAGCCATATGACATAGATTTGGCATTTAGAGGATTAGTCTACTTTACAACAAAGGCAACAAAAGGAATCATCTTTCAACACTTTAAGTTCTAAGTCTGAATTTTTAAAAATTTTAAATGTTTATTTTGGTGCAAGATGACCGAAACCAATTATGCAAGCATATCCAAATTCTTCATGCCTTTTAAGTTCCATTGCTGCCTATGCATATTCTTCATTATGAGTTTATCAAAGTCAAAATATTCTAGATAACAACGCAACTGTTTATTAGTCTAAAATTCTAAATATTACAGCAAGATGGAAGGATCGCACTTGCTTATCATCATTTTGCAGAGCAATATATGGTTCATGGTAAGGATTTCATGCATGTTTCCATGTAATTTGGCTATGGAGAGCAACAAGTTGAGCTCAATTTTTGTTGGAATTTCATCTCCTAGCTTGACCATTTCAATTTGTCCCTAGTATTATGGTAGAAGTTATTCAAGGCAGAAATAGATACATCAATCCCTCTTGGATAAACAGCACACATTTCTTTGATAGATACATCAATAATATTAAGGAATATTATTGAATTTTCTATTTTGTATCTGACTATGTTGTGAAGGGTAGAATTTAACCTGTCTTGCGGAGAAGAATAGATTAAACTATCTTACTTTTCATATTTACCTAGATTAGTACATTCATTTATTCAATGCATTTAACCATGTAAATAACAATGAACTATCCAAATACACATGCTAGAACTAGGTTTTATGCAAGTGACTTGCTAAGCTATGGAAAAGACAAAGAAGGTTAAGAAAAATGTTCATGATTTGTCGATTGAAGCTGGAGAAGGCTGACTGAGGCACAAGAGAACTCAAACAGCAAGGTATAAAGGTTAAGAGCAGGTTTTGAGCCAAAATTTGACAGGTCACAGTAGATACCACCACGAATTGGTTGCATTGTACCAATGCAGTAGACACATAGTATTAACAAGATGAAATGTAGAGAAATTGAAGAAAAGTTGTTTGAAGTAGAAATCAAGAAATTGCAGTAGTGATTGTCCAATATGTTGGATATTGTACCAGTGTGGTAGTGACTCTTGCTTGGAAAGACCAGATTTTCAAAGAATATATGCCTTGATCTGCAGGCCACCATGGTGCTTGCAAATTTTGGATTTGGAGATTTGGAGGTTTGAAGTAGAAATCAAGAAATTGCAGTAGTGATTGTCCAATATGGTGGAGATTGTACTAGTGCGGTAATGACTCTTGCTTGCAAAGACTTAAGATTTTCAAAGAATATATGCCTTGATCTTAAGGTCACCATGGTGCTTGCAAATTTTGGATTTGATGTACTTCCAATGAGATTTGGAGGTTCGAAGTAGAAATCAAGAAATTGCAGTAGTGATTGTCCAATGTGTTGGAGATTGTACCAGTGCAGTAGTGACTCTTGCTTGCAAAGACTGAAGATTTTCAAAGAATATGATTTGGAGGTTGATAGCTATAGGGAGGTAATAGGAAAAAGGGTTATGACTAATTGGAGCTTGCCTATTTGATGTGTTCAACCTCCTTTGTAGCACCACATGATAATGTTGGAATGTGTGCTCTCCTAGGTGCCAAGGTGATAAATAATAAAAACTTCGAAGTCCTAAAGCTTCTATTATTTGTGTCATGCTTTTTGTACACAAGAGATAAAAGTAGATGGATCACCATGATTTTCCAAGCATAAAGAAAAGGGAAGGGTTTATGTCTTTGAGGATGAGTAAGAATGGTGGTAGTAAAAGTCTGCAAAGGCCATGGAGGAAGAGACTTATAGGTTAATATCTAAAATAATGGAAGAAACTTTGGAGTGTGTTCTCTAGAAGAAGAAAACAAAAAATTTCAAAGAGGAGGAAATAATTTGACCATTTGAATGAGGCAAAAAGGTACTTTTATGAATTGATTTGAACGGACCATTCAAAAACACAAAAATGTCATAAGAAACTAATTTTTAATGTTTGAAGATAGGTTAGAGACCAAGTTCGCAACCGCAATTGCATTAGCATCCAAGAGGGTAGAAACTGTAATCAAAGTCTGAAATGGGTATGGGTTAGGTACAAGGTCTGATTTGGCATCTTGGTGAGAGTGATAGGTCTAAGAAACAGACTAAATGAGCCCTAGAACATGCCCCAGGAATGGATATTAAAATGAGTGTATGGCACATTGTGGAAATTGCGATGTAGGTGATCTCCAACTGTACATTTAACCTGACTTTAGCAGGCTTATGAAACTAGGTGATAAAGCATGCTAAAGTAAAGTATTGCATATAATAATCATTGAAAATATGAGGATACAATAAAGGATATACGTCTTCACTTCTCTATCCTACATTCTAGTGAATGCTCATCACTTGCAAAAAGCACATGCATGCAAAAGGAAGTTACCATTCGATATAACAAATAAAGCATCAATAGGAAATAGAAACATCCATGATTTGTCATCTATGCTAAAGCAATAAGTAAATTGAAAATTTGGAGGGGCTAGGCCCGGCCAAGCAAATAAACAAGTACATGCAACTAGATAAAATGGCAAATTTTAGCTGAAACCCGTTCAGACTTGGCAATTTTTTTGCACAAAATGGCTGACAGAATAAAAACAGCATCTTCATCTTCAGTGATTAGGATCTCAGCAGCATGAATTGACTGTTGAGTGATTGTAATTATTTATGGGTAGTTGGTTGAAAGTGATAAAATTATTAAAAATGGCATGTGCCATGAGGGTTCCAATGGCTGCTCCTTGACCCTGATGTGGTATGCCACCCCCAGACCCCTCACTCTAGTTTTAAAAGCAGAGTAAAAATTGTTTTGTGCTGTGCCAGATGCAAAAGCAGGATTTTGTTTCCTTTTATTTGGCTTGAAATAACAAAAAAAGTGTTTTTTTCCCTATTTTAATGAAATTTTCAGTGGTTTTTTGTTTCCCAATTAATTGAATTCAATTTAGATTTCTGATTCACCAAGTCAGTCCCGATTCTGAGTAATGCTACTATGATCAAAACAGACCTGTGTTCTCTAAATTTATTCTTTATGTGTCTCATGCATTATTTATTTAATTTTTTGTATTTATGTAATTTTTTATTTGCCGAGTCCCAAGTCCAAAATTTTGGGCTGCTGTGTTTTTGCCATTTCTGAGTTTTCGAATGGCAACTACAGTAAATGCTATGTTTGCCAGCAGAGAAGAATAGTTTTCTTGATGACTTTTATGATGATTTATAAGAGTTTTGATGATGACATAGAACTTTATGTGATAAATGAGTTGTGATGATGTCTTTGGTGATGTCACTGTCTTTCTCTGCCAAACTCGTGTATTCTGTCTTTTACTGCTCGTAAGCTTTCTTAAATTAATTTATAATTGAAAATACAGAACAGTTTCTATTTGTAGCGTAGGCCTCTTCTGACATCACACGTTACTTTGATTTCATTATGCAAACAAATTGCTCATGATGATTGGGATCAATTACGATGACATATCTTAATAAATGGCACTAAATAAACTCACTCACTTTAAGATTGGCACTTTGCAGTTATTGGTGTACAAGTTAAATATATATTCAACCTCTGAGCTTTTAAGATATATCTACAATCCAATATGCCAATAGGGACACACTTTTATGCACCTGGAAAGCTTCTTGTATTAATTAGATTATTTGAATTTCTGATCAAACTGAATTTTGGTTTTACAGATCTTTATTTCTTACATTGAAGAAGACATGCCGTGGGAGGAAAGGGAAGCATCACTTTCAGATTATGGATTTGTGTGTAAATGTAGCAAATGCTTACGAGAAAAACAAAATACTTGAGTAGCTATACCAGATATCTGAAATGTCCATATTTCATATATGCCTTGTAAGCTGTGATCTACTTAAGTTGATCTCAAACAAAAACATTCAGATATGTGAGTAGCAAATCATTTGTGTGCAGCTGCATTAATCTTCTGTGCGAGCAGCACTAGATTGAATTTTACTCACAAAATTGGAAAACATTGAAGAGAATTGAATTTGGAGAAGACAATTGATTTGTACTAACAAATTTGAAAATTATGTTTAGCCATTCATTTAATAGAAAGAATCAATGATTAATCTCCATATGCAGATCTTAAATAATAACAACAGCTGAGCTGGTGGATCTTGAATTGCCTCATTTTATGGACTAATTGCCTTTGGAAGGTGATTTACATGTAAGGATAACCTTCAAAAACTAGATTGGCTATTGATACTTGAGCAATCAGTTGGGAGAGGGGTAGGGGTATGTGTAATGTCCCCATTTTCGATGTCCTCTTTCAGTTTAGTCTAGTTCTGACACGCTTACTGTTTTTAGTAAGTGTTATATTTAGTAACTAGTCCGGTAGGTAGAGTGGTGTAGGGTTTCCTATTTGGGCAATGTGTGGAAGTTGTCTGATGAGCTATATTGCTTGTGCTAGTCCTTTATGTGGGGTTTTTTCGATGTTTCAGTGGGACTTTCTATTTATAGCAGTGGCCAGCTTACAATGCTTACTATTCTTAGTAAGCCACAAGGCATCTCAGTGATCTTCCGTTTTGTACCAGTTGATGTTTGGTGAGTACTCACTATTTTTAGTAGTTGCTTTTTATGGTAGGTCTATTTTGAAAAACTGGTCTCAAGTCCATTGTGTCCTCAACAACGTTATTTCTAAGGTGGCATTGGAGAGCCTAAGGTTGAATTATTTAATAGTTACTTTTAATCAGTCACTTAAGTTATTTTATAAAATAACTTTATAACTTAAGTGAGGGGTAGGTGGTCATCAAAAAAGTACCTTGGTGGCTAAGTGATAACTTTAAGTCATTTTAGAAGGCTACAAAAGTGCAATAGTTTCCTTATGAGCAGGACACCCCTTTGAGGATTATTTGATAATGTTTTAAAGTATAAAGAAAAAATATTAAAAGGTTTTTGGAGGGAAAATGATTCAAAACCTAAAGTTGCCCTAATTTCCCTCTCACCTTCTATAAAGTGACTTTTTGGCTCTCATTTGCTTATGGATGTTTTGGCTACTTATTGAGATGTTGGTTTTTCGTCAGGAAGTCAGATAAATGGAGTAGAGGACGAAAACCCTCGATATATAAGGTTGGTTTCGGTAGTGCAAGACCTGCCCTAGCTAGTAGAAGGGCGGTCTCATTCATAGGTCACCATTAGAGCTTCAAAGTTGCAGATTATAGTGTCATAAAGGATGAAGATTTCGAGCATTTTTGATGTGGGTTGCTTGTTTTTGGCTTGTGGAAACTTGGTATCGATTTAGTGAAGTTTGAGATGCATTTTGGTGATGATATTCATGATTTCTGGGCACTTTTTGGTGTGGACCTGAACCTGGTTTTTGGCATATAGTTTTTGAATAGAATTTATTCTCAATGTGGGTATTGATTTATTGGACTCTCCTTGTCAAGGTGCCCCATTTGGTATACTCATTTGCATTTTTTGGACAAGGACTGAATTTATTAAGAAAATCGCCTCCTAGAGCCATGCGCCTAGTTTGGTGTGCATTTCTAGATTTGATCTGCTGATGTATAGGTCGACCTAGGTTGATAATTTGGATTGAAATCACTTGGGATCTCCTCTTAGTTTGCACAGAGAAAGTTGCTTGTTTGCTGTGGCCATTGGTATTGTTGGTTAGCTCTTTATTTGGATGTATTGCACAATCTCTAGGTCTGAAAAAATACTTTTATAAATCTGATGTATTTAGTTGCAATCTGAATATGACTGTCATTAAAATATGAATATGGAATGATCAGAAAATTATCTTTATTAGCATCATTTTACTTTGTTAACATTGCAAATTGTTATTCATTCATTTGGAAAAGTTTCATCGTGCTTGGTCTATAAAAACAAACACATGAAAACACTAGGCAAACACTCAGAAATTTATAACAGCAAATGGGCATAATTTCAAAAAAAATATTTGGGGTCATATATTACTGTGGTATTAGAGCACTAGTCATCCTACCAGCCAGTGGGTGATACAAAACTATGAGCAATAGTGATTGACAAAGAAGGAACCAAGAAAAAAACATGGGTGAAAGAAGAGAAGAAGCTGAAAGGAATATTGGTAAGCAAGATTGTATGATGCAACTCTTGGATGTAGTGGTTAGGGGTCAAGAAAGAGTAGCCCAACGTGCTCAAGAGACCAATCAACAATTCGCACAGTTGGTACAAAGATTAGACCGTTTGGGGCAAGGAAATGATGCAAGTCAACATGGGGCAGCCATTCAAAACAACAGGTCAGCCATGGCTAGGCCTCTTATGCCTATATTTCCACCAAAAGCAGAAGCACAACCCAATCAAGAGCTTACCTTAGTTGAGTTGCAGGATCAATTTACACAGGATTGGTTGGATGCAAGCCCTAGTTTCCAACATGACATATCACTTCGAGATTATATAGATCTTAGGATTAGTCATATGCCCAACAGGAGCAATAGAGAACATCATAATGACTTCAAAAGAAAGATGGAAAACCTAGCATTCCTTATTTTGACGAGTCCAATGAGATTTCAGCGAGAGCATGGGTTCATAGGGTGGATACATACTTCAATCAAAACCCCATGCTTGAAGAAGAATCCATAAAATATGCTACTATGCACCTTGATGGAGTTGCACATAAGTGGTGGCATCATGGGATGATCATAATGGGGCATGCTCGAATTACATCTTATACCCAGTTTACTAAGAGACACATAAAGAGGTTTGATAAGAAGGAACCAGAGCTTCATTTTAAGGAGGTGGCAAAGTTGGAGCCATACTTATTCAATGAAGAGCAGGTGGTTGAGGAGAAGTTCATAGCAGAAAAATTAGATGAAGTGATTGATTTGAAATATGTTGAATGTGAGATGGAGCCTTAGGATGACTCTTTGGAGATGCATGCAACTTCTATGGTTGAGTTTGTGCATGAAGGAATTGTCAAAACAATAGCCTTATATACACCCTTAGAGCTATCCAATGAAGTTGAGACACCTTTAGATGATGGGCATTTTGAAAACAAAAGGGATAATGTCTTCAAATCAGCTGATAATGATGACTCTTTACCTCATGTTGGTAATGATGACTCAGGTGGCATTTGGTTTGACTTCCAAACAAAGCCTATGGAGAGAGACACTTATAATGATTTCAATCCTAACGAGTTGGAGAGTGACTTATTTAGAAAGACAACTATTCATGAAGAGCACAATGAGCACTTATTCTTTGATCAAAGCGATCAGCCTTTCTACATATTGGCTCTGGGTGTGTTGGCACCAAAGTATGATAAAGATCCACTTCAGGATGAATTTCCTTTGGTTTGTAATGATATCCTTACTACATTCTGGGAGCCATGCATAGAGGATGGCATTGATAGTGAAGTTTCCAATCTTGAAAAGAAATCTGATTTCACATTGCAGGAAGTTGATTTTGAGCAGAGACCTTGTAACTTGGTTGATTTGGATTCAAAGTCCACTATTGGGAATGATAAGGGAGAGTCTTAGGTGATTTGAGAGGCAACCACTCAGGGATATACATTGAGCATACTCATTCAAAAAGAAAATATCAACTTATTGGGCCATGGGATCTAGGTGTTTGGGGACCAAAGTATGATGAAGAATCAGTTTGGGAGGAATCTTCTTCTGACCAAGCTGCTGTTCCAACCTTAGAGCATCAAGAATGTAAAGAGGAAGCCTTAGAGGGAATTGATTTTGGGGGCATAATCTTGAAGACAAATCAGAAATGTTTTTGCTTGGGGCTAATTTTGATCGGAGGCCTAGTGATGAAGAAGAGGCACATGAAATTTGGGACAATCATAGAAACTTTGATGACAAGTGAATTGATTTCTGATTTTTACATGCCACATAACAGCAGTTCATTATTTTTGCTTGGTCATGATTGGAAAAGACAACTCTTGGTATCCGCTGAAAATGAGGTGCACATTTTATCTAATTTGGAAAGCAAACGTATGCATGTGGAAAACCTAATTCAAAATGCATCAATGGGACAAAGTGAGCTTAATATCTCATTTACTGATTTATATACAATGAAGAGCTCCATGGAAGAATTTAAAACAACTTACTTACACATGATGCGTGATAGAGATATAGCCACCAAGTTTGCAGACAAAACTTTGTTTATCTCTAAGCAGTTAAGGGAAGAGGTTAGTGAGCTCAGCATCGAGCTTAATTCCACAAGGCTTGCTTTGGAAAGTGTCCAAGAGGCACTTATTGAAGCGAATGATCAACTCTATGAGACTCAACAGTTTAAGGAGAAGGAAGGTAGAGAAAGGGTGTTAATGGGATATAGATTCGGTCAGATATAAATGATGATTGCTAAATAGCATCATCATCATTTATGTGTGACCGAATTAATCCTTAAACATATTTCTGGAAAATAAGTAAAACGAATTTATAAGCATGGATAAAATCGAAATATTAAAATGATGAGTAAATTTTGCATTAAATAAAATCGGAACTCATATCTATCCGCGTTGTATGAGGGCATATGGATTAAGGTTGTTAAACTGAGTATTAGTCGGTTATCTTTGAGACCCGCGCGCCCAAAGGGACACGTCCCATGAGCGGACATGTCTCCACTTGTGGAGACACGTCCTCTCATGAGACGCATCTCTTAGAGGCGGGTCTCCAAAGATATTTAGCATTGTTCCTTCATTGAATTGCAGATATTGAAATTCATAAATGTTCTGCAATCAGTACATTCAGTATAAGAGATCAAATCTGGAAACTTGGAATTTAAAGTAGAATTCTTACACTTAGAATTTCCTTAGTTTTATTAGGCTCCTAGTCTGATTGAGATTTGATTACTTTTACATGGTATCAAAGCCAAGTTGTGTGAATCCAAATCAAATCTAGATATTAGATTGCTCTGGAAAATTCGTATTTTTTAAAATCGAATTCTCATCACCCTCTTCATTATGTCAAGTGTGATTAGATTTGAAGATCGTCTTGCAGGAGCAGACAACTTCACATCATGGAAATTTAGAATCATGATGATCCTTAAAGAGAATAAATTAGACTCACTTGTGAGAGAAAATAAAAGGGAACCAGAGGCTGATCCTGAGAAAACTCAATGGATTGAAAACAATGAAAAAGCCATGAAAATCTTAGTAGATGTAGTTAGGGATCATATAGTGCCCATCCTAGCAAAACATGAAACTACATATCATATGTTCAAATCTCTTGAGAGTACCTATGAGATCAACAACACCAGTAGGACTCTTGCATTAAAGAGGCAAATCAACAATGCTCAAATAAACAAAGGAGAGTCCATTAATGCATACTTCATGAGGATCATTGAACTAAGGGATCAATTATCCACAATTGGATATCAGATTGATAGCAAAGAGTTAACTTTAATTGCACTAGGAGGCCTACCAAACTCATGGGAGTCATTTGTTCAAGGAATAAGTGCAAGATCTAAACTCCCTAAGTTTGACAGGCTAAGAACTGATTGCCTTCAAGAAGAAACAAGACTCTCCTCAAAAGAAAATAAACAGAAGAACATAGATGAAGACATTCATGTACTCAACACATCATCTAATAAAAGGAATAAGAAAAACTCCTACAAGAAAGGATCTTTTAAAAAAAAGAGAAATTCCAATGGAAAGGGATCTTCTAAGAAGAAAGACATCTCTCTAGTGCAATGCTTTAGATGTGATCAATATGGCCACTATGCAATGAAGTGTCCTGACAGATCTAAGCATCAAGCATCTCTTGCCAAAGTAGGAAAGACAAATTCAGATCATGAATTTGAGAACTTTGTGTTCTATTCAGCCTTATCTAGTCAAGTATCTAACAATATCAACAACTAGGTGATTGATAGTGGTTCTTCGAAGCACATCACAGGGTTTAGAGAACACTTAGACACTATGGCTGAAGAGTCTGATGAAGAAGTAACAATTGGGGATGATTCTACACATCAAGTAAAAGGGGTTGGAACTTGTTCCATCACATTGAAATCTGGTCTCTCCCTTCAACTCACTGGAGTCTTATTTGTACCTGGAATAAAGAGGAATCTAATATCCATCTCTTCCCTTGAAGACAATGGATATAGAGTTACCTTTATGGATGGAAAAGTTCTAGCATGGCCTAAAAACTCAACTATCAAGAAATCCCTAACCATAGGTGTAAGACAAGGGTACCTTTACAAACTATGCACTGAAGTTAAACAAGCCCTTACCCTTGACATCCTTGAGTCAAATGAGATTTGGCATAGAAGATTAGGACACCTTCATTTCCGTGCCCTACCTTCTATGGAAAAACTTGTAACAGGCTTACCTAAGTTAAAATCATCTCATGAAGGAACTTGTAAAGGTTGTGCCTTAGGAAAGAATACAAAGGGATCCTTTCCCAATAGTTTGAGCAAAACCCTAAATGTGTTAGATCTGGTTCACTCTAACTTATGTGGACCCATGTCTGTACCTTCTAAAGCAGGATTTCTATACTATGTCATATTTATAGATGACTTCTCTAAGAAAACCTGGATCTATTTCCTTAAGTGTAAAGAGTCAATAGAAATCCTCAAAAGGTTCAAAGAGTTCAAAGCACTTACGGAAAACTTCTCCAGGAAGAAAATAAAAACCTTAAGGACAAACAATGGGAAAGAATACACCTCTGAAATTTTTAAGGAATTCTGCATGAGTGTTGGAATTAAGAGGGAGTTCACAGTGGCCTACAACCCTCAACAAAATGGGGTTGCTGAAAGAAAAAATAGAACCATTGTAGAAGCTGCCAAAGCAATGTTGCTTGACCAAAACATTGAAATCTTTTTCTGGGCAGAAGCCTCTAGAACTGCTGTCTACATCCAAAATAGATGTCCTCATTCTCATCTTGATAACAAAACTCCTGAAGAAGCCTTCATTGGCATAAAACCTGACATTAGTCACTTTAGGATTTTTGGTTGCCCCGTCTTTATTCATGTGCCCAAGGAGAAGAGATTCAAACTTGAACCTTCCAGAAAGAAAGGGATATTTATGGGATATAGTGAAACCTCCAAGGCCTTCAGGATATTCATACCCGGCAGAATCAAATTGAATTGAGCAAAGATGTTATCTTTGAAGAAGACATTGCATTCAAAAGGGCAAGAAGTTCTAGTGAGATAGAAAATTATTCCCCTAGGGTATTAGAAGTGGAACCTACTCCTGAGATTCAGAGGGAGTATCCTGAGGAAATGCCAAATGAACTTCAATCTACTTCAGATGAGAATGCAAATGACAACAGCAAGAAGAGGCCACTTTGGGCTAGAAAGATGATCAAAGAAGCTGAGAATCATGCAGCACCCAAAGGAACATTTAGGGAGAGTAAAAGACCCAAATGGTTCTCAAGCTATGTTGCTCTAATGAATGACATCATAAATTCAGAACCCTCCAGTGTTTCAGAAGCCTTCCGACATCAAGTATGGAAGGACGCTATGATGGAAGAGTATCAGTCCATTCTAAAGAATGATGTATGGGATATTGTGCCCAGACCAAAAGAGAAATTTGTTGTCTCGTCCAAATGGCTCTTCAAAATCAAACATGCTGCTGATGGCAGTATAGAAAAACATAAGGCACATTTTGTGGCAAGAGGTTTTTCATAGAAGGAAGGCATTGATTATGAAGAAACATTTGCACCTGTTGCCCGTTACACATCTGTGAGAGCAGTGATAGCCATTGCAGCAGCTAAAGGCTGGAAGATCCATCAAATGGATGTGAAAACTGCCTTTCTAAATGGAACCATTGAAGAGGAAGTCTATCTAGAACAGCCTAAAGGTTTTGTGATACATAAACCTGACTCACATGTATGCAGATTAAAGAAAGCACTCTATGGACTTAAACAGGCACCCAGGGCCTGGTATGAAAGAATTGACAGCTACCTCTTGGGACTGGGATTCTCCAAGAATGATGCAGATCCAAATCTTTACTTCAAGGTAATCAAAGGTGATATGTTAATAATTATCTTATATGTTGATGACCTACTGATAACAGGAGAAGATCATCTCATTGCTCAAGGAAAGAAGGATCTAACTTCATAATTTGACATGAAAGACTTGGGCATCTTACACTACTTCCTAGGCTTAGAAGTATGGCAGAAATCATGGCATCATACTAACCAAGGGAAGTATACTATTGATATTCTGAAGAGGTTTGGAATGTTGGATTGTAGACCCATGTCTACACCCATGGAAACCAACCTTCACAAACTAAAAGAAGCAGCAGTAGAATTTAAGTGTGCAGATACCACTCTATATAGACAAATGATTGGATCATTGATGTACTTGGTTAACACTAGGCCTGATATTTGCTATGCAGTGAATGCTCTAAGCCAGTTCATGTGTGAGCCAAAGGAAATTCACCTTATGGCTGTGAAACATATATTGAGATATCTTCAAGGCACTATTGGATATGGTCTTCTTTACAAAAATGACCAAGTAGATCTACATGGGTACTCTAATTCAGATTGGGCTGGAAGTGTAACCGATCGAAAAAGCACATCAGGGTGTTGCTTCAGTTTAGGATCGGCTATGATCTCCTGGATTTGCAAAAAACAGTCTTCAATTGCACAGAGCTCAATAGAAGCTAAATACATTGCAGCCTCTATGGGAGCAAGAGAAGCAGTTTGGCTTCGTAAATTGCTTGTGGGACTCTTTGGTGAGCCCTTGAATCCTACAATTATTCATTGTGATAATCAGAGTTGCATCAAACTCTCTGTAAATCATGTCTTCCATGATAGATCTAAGCACATTGAGATCCCCTATCATTATGTAAGAGATATGGTAGAAAGGAAAGTGATCCAGTTGGAGTATGTTAGTACAAATGATCAAACTGCAGACATTCTCACCAAGCCTCTCTCCCGAATGAAGGTAGAACTCTTCAAGAAGAAATTTGGTATGGTTGAAATGTAATTTGATATTTATGTCTGAAATTCAAATTGTTTATAAATTGTACTAATATATAAAGATGTTTAATGTGTAAACTCTTTTGTCATGTGTGTGACTCCATGACCTTATGGGCCTACTCCCCCTGTGTACATTATTGAAAGGTGACCATCTTTCTAATAATGAACACTTGTATTTGACATTGTAAAGTGACGACTCTACAATGTTGAGTTGAACTATCATGATAGATATCATGTGACTTGATATCTGTGGACATGTCATGATAGTATCTCTTGGACACTTTTGATGAATATCATGGGACTTGATATCATTTGAAGATCATTGTGATCCTTAAGAGATAATCATGGTGGATAATTATATATCCGTGGATATGACATTAATTATGGTAGACATCATGTGACTTGATGTCAGTGCACATACCATAATGAAGATGTGTTATGAAGAATGTCATGTGACTTGACATTATTGAGAAAACATATCATATCTTCGATATCACGTGTGAAGGTGATATCTCCACTTATTTGATTTGAAATATCTTCCCTAGCTAAGAGGGAGTGTTAATGGGATATAGCTTCGGTTAGATATAAATGATGATTGCTAAATAGCATCATCATCATTTATGTGTGATCGAATTAATCCTTAAACATATTTCTGGAAAATAAGTAAAACGAATTTATAAGCATGCATAAAATCGAAATATTAAAATGATGAGTAAATTCTGCATTAAATAAAATCGGAACTCATATATTTCTGCCTTGTATGAGAGCATATGGATTAAGGTTGTTAAACCGAGTATTAGTCGGTTATCTTTGAGACCCACGCACCCAAAGGGACACGTCCCATGAGCGGACGTGTCTCTACTTGTGGAGACATGTCTCCTCATGAGACGCGTCTCTTAGAGGTGGGTCTCCAAAGATATTTAGCATTGTTCCTTCATTGAATTGCAGATATCGAAATTCATAAATGTTCTGCAATCAGTACATTCAGTATAAGAGATAAAATCTGGAAACTTAGAATTTAAAGTAGAATTCTTACACTTAGAATTTCCTTAGTTTTATTAGGCTCCTAGTCTTATTGAGATTTGATTACTTTTACAAAGGGCAAAGGAGATCAAACAAGTAATAATGGAGCTCGATTTCATCAAGGAGGAGTATGATCTTGCACATTGTCCAAAAAATCAAAAAATAGGAGTTCGGATCAGCAAAAGGATTGGTTTGATTCAGGAGTTGAGGATAACCTTCAATTTATTGATAATCCTTTGTTTGACAATCTTCTTTTTGAGTTGGATGATGGGATTACTCCTAGTTGTAGCATTGCTTTGGGCGAAATTAGTAAGGTTTGGGACCCAAGTGCAGTTTCCAATCATGAAGTTGTCTCAAGATTGGAGTAGCGGGTCAAGTTCTTGTATTAGTACCGCTGCCCACTTTCCGATCAACTGGTACATGACTTCGGTTTTGGATCTGCAGATGAGTTGGATGGTTTCTTCGGTTCAACAGTTGAGTAGCCCATGGTTGAGCTCAGATGGCAGTGATGATTCTGTTGCTACCTTTATACTCATCTCTCCTATGTTTTGAGTGGGATTTTAGTTTGAGTACTGCTGCCATCACTTTCTTTTGCTGGTTATGATGACATCTTTTGATGAGCAAATTGATTTTGAGTTTGGGCAGGCTTTGGGGCACCTGGCTGTGATTATCTTTCCGGACATAGTTTATCCATTTATTGTTTCCACTCTGGTGAGTGACGCTAACTGCAGTTACTTTATGGAGATGATATGCATTATTCCAAATGATGTCTTAATGATTGTTGTGCTTTGGGTGTGTTGGTGTGTTCGGGACCATTCTTTTGACACTTGGAGGTTGAGTGTTGATGTTATGATTTTGGTTTGCGTCAACATAGGCTTTTCCTGGTTGGTAGATGTTAGAGATATGGCAATGATTGACTTGCTCCATACTTGGGGTATCTTGAGGTGTCATGCCAGGGTTTATTTCTTATGGTTGAGTAGGGTTTTTCTCATGTTGTCCAGGATTGTGATTGACCGGGAGTTTGTTGATGTAGTCTTCTCTGAGTTGTTTTTGAAGGATATTTTTCATGGCATTAACTTAAGACCTATTAGGTTTTTCAGTATGGGCTTTGATGATTTTTATTCCTTGGTGGTCCAGGATAGGGGAGCACAATTTGGGCACGTTGGTTCATTCATGATCAGTGTGGCACGACGTTAGTATGGTGGTTTCTTTCTGAGACTAACTTGGAACCCAAGAATTACACTATGTTGTAGTTCAGCTACCATTTGGGATGAGAGAGCTAGTGTTGATTTTCTTGAGTTTACTCTTGTGGCATATCAGTTTAGTACTCTCGAGGGGCATTTTTTTGAGGAGTTGGTCGAGTCTATACAGTATTTGATTATTCTTAATACAGGAGGTTTTTAGGAGAACTCATGTGTTGGTACCTCGTAGGACAAAAAATTGAGCTATTGGTGCTACAAACATCCTAGATTTACTTGGGACCCTAGGATCATTTTCGGTTTCACTGTGAATCAAATTGTTGGTTGCAAGGCTTTACTGGCATTGCTTGAGGACAAGCAATCTTTGGGAAGGGCGGGTTGTAATGTCCCCATTTTCGATGTCCTCTTTTGGTTTAGTCTGGTTCTGACACACTATTTTTAGTAAGTGTTATATTTAGTAACTAGTCTGGTAGGCAGAGCAGTGTAGGGTTTCCTATTTGGGTAATGTGTGGAAGTTGTCTAATGAGTTTTATTGCTTGTGTCAGTCCTTTTTGTGGAGTTTTTTCAGTGTTTCACTAGGACTTTCTATTTATCGCAGTGGCCAGCTTACAGTGCTTACTATTCTTAGTAAGCCACGGGCATCTCAGTGATCTTTAGTTTTGTACCAGTTGATGTTTGGTGAGTACCTACTATTTTTAGAAGTTGCTATTTATAGTAAGTCTATTTCGAGAAACTAGTCTCAGGTCCATTGTTTCCTCAATAGCATTATTTCTAGGGTGTCGTTGGAGAATTATTTAATAGTTGTTTTTAATCAATTACTTAAGTTATTTTATAAAATTAACTTTATAACTTAAGTGAGGGGGTAAGTGGTTATCAAAAAAGTACCTTGGTGCCTAAGTGATAACTTTAAGTCATTTTAGAAGGCTAAAAGTGCAAATAGTTTCCTTATGAGTAGGATGCCCCTTTAAGGATTATTTGATAATGTTTTAAAGTATAAAGCAAAAATATTAAAAGATTTTTGGAGGGAAAATAATTCAAAACCTAAATTTGCCCTAATTTCCCTCTCACCTTCTATAAAGTGACTTTTTGGCTCTCATTTGCTCATGGATGTTTTGGTTGCTTATTGACATGCTACTGGTTTTTCGTCAGGAGGTCAGATAAATAGAGTTGAGGATAAAAACCCTTGATATCTAAGGTTGGTTTCGGCAGTGCAAGACCTTCCCTAGCTGGTAGAAAGGTGGTCTCATTCAAAGGTCACCATTAGAGCATCAAAGTTGCAGATTACAGTCATAAAGGATGAAAATTTTCGAGCATTTTTTATGTGGGTTGCTTGTTTTTGGCTTGTGGGGACTTGGTATCGATTTAGTGAAGTTTGAGATGCATTTTGGTGATGATATTCATGATTTCTGGGCACTTTTTGGTGTGGACCTGAACTTGGTTTTTGGCATACAGTTCTTGAACAGAATTTATTCTCAACGTGGGTATTGATTTATTGGACTCTCCTTGTCAAGGCGCCCCATTTGGTATACTCATTTGCATTTTTTGGACAAGGAATGAATTTTTTAAGAAAATTGCCTCATAGGGCCAGGCGCCCAGTTTGGTATGCATTTCCAGATTTGACCTGCTGATGTATAGGTCGACCTAGGTTTTGATAATTTGGACTGAAATCACTTGGGATCTCCCCTCAGTTTGCACGGAGAAAGTTACTTGTTTGCTGTGGCCATTGGTATTGCTGGTTAGCTCTTTATTTGCACGTATTGCACAATCTCCAGGTCTGAAAAAATACTCTTATAAATCCAATGTATTTAGTTGCAATCTGAATATGGAATGATCAGAAAATTATCTTTATTAGCAGTATTTTACTTTGTTAACATTGCTAATTGTTATTCATTCGTTTTGCAAAGTTTCATCATGCTTGGTCTATAAAAACAAACACATGAAAACATTAGGCAAACACTCAGAAATTTATAACAACAGAATGGCATATTTTCAAAAAAAAAATTGGGGTCATATATTACAGTATGGGGGGTAATTGATGCTTGAGCAGTCAGTCGGATGACCATGATATAAACGATAGATGGGTGTCACACATGTTTCATCAATAAATTTTAAAATTGGAGTTAGATTATTTAGCATGCATGATAATAAACATGAGTTTGGCATACCGTGTAGGAGGTGGGCAGAGGCAAAAAACGATAAAACATTTAATTGCATTGCCTAACCAAAACATTTACATTGGCCTCTTTTATAGAGGAGTTGGATGCTTCTAGAAAGTTCAAGAGTTTGGCAATCATGAGAGGCTTCTGGAAGATTCAAGAACCTCAACAAAACATTTCTTTTATCCACAATACAATACATCTTTTACCTATCATATAATAAACTATTACATTGCATATATAACGATGTTTCAATGCAAGAGACTGCTATACAATAACCAGTAGAAATTACAACGCTCCAACACTCCCCCCTAATTTCTACTACTAGCTAATTATATAAATATTACATCATTGTCTTTCATCATCTGAGCTTCGGCTCTTTAACCAAACACCATTACATTGACAGACTCTTACAGTTTCAAATCTCACATATAGGTGGTTTCAGCTTACCACAAACTCAGATATAGGTGGTTTCAGTTTACCACAAACTCATATATAGAAAATAACATGAGTGGTTTCAGATTACCACAAACTAACATATGAAACTAGCATATGAGTGGTTTCAGATTACCACAAACTAACTTACTAGTGGTTTCAGATGACCACAAACTCATTGACAAGTGGTTTCAGCTTACCACAAACTTACAAACTGATGGTTTTAGATGACCACAAACTCACATGATGGGGAAACTAATGCATACTTAAAACTCAAACTGGTATCCTCCTTTGATTTTTTATCTCCTTTGTCAACACTTTTCCTAACTTTGTTCAACAGACTTTAAATATGCTCTGAATCTGACTCTCTCAACCTAGACACTTATGCCTCCTCAAACTTTCTACAACTTTGAATAATAAGAACTTTCCTTAAAAAACTTTGCTTTTCTAACACTATCGACATACAACTTAATCAAATCTCCTTACACAAAGTGCGCTTAACTCCTTTAGAATCTGGGGCTTCGTACAGTGACTCTTTCTCCAAGCGATTCAAAGATGATCTTGTCTTCAACTGCTACGGCAGTTCTTCTTCTTCAAATCTTTTCTAACATCTTTTTCTTCAGTTACTGCTGGGATACAACAAACTTGGCCTCCTTTTGTTACTTCTATTTGCTATAGGCGGCTTCTCTTTCCTCAGCGGCTTCAAACAAATCTCCTCAAATCAGCGCCTTGGTTTACTGGGAACTTCCATAAACTGGCGATTCTTTCTTCAATGACTTAGCAGCGGCAGCTTTCACATTTGCTTTAGCGGCTGGGCACAATCTCCTTTAGCTACTCTCTTCTGGATTTCTCTGGCAACGGAAACTTTCTTTTAGAGTGATTTGCTTCACCCCAAACATCTTCTCCCTATTTTGAACTCTTACGGCCTTCTTCCGAGGCTTCTTATTCTTCAAGCGTTGCCCTTTATTCCCCTAATGTTTTTGGAGGACTGCAGCCTCGTGCTTGCTTTTTAACAACTTCAGATCTGTGGATCTTCAGACTTCCTTGATCAGCTGCGGCTGACATAAACTCTTTTTCCAATTTTTCTGTGCCCTCTTTTTGTTGGCTTGGTGACTGTTCGACCATCTCCTTCTAGCTGCTGCTAAATGTAGACTTTGGATGTGTCCACCTTAGATGATGCTACACCTTTGGTCTCCTTTTCAGCGACTGTACATTCTGCTCTATTTTCTCTTGCTGCAGCCTCCGTCATATTAACACCATCTCTTCTTAATAATAACCCTTTTTAACAGCAACAGATTTCCTATACTCCCAGTGGACTTGACCGACATAGCTCTGATACCACTTGTAGGAGGTGGGCAGAGGCAAAAAAGGATAAAACATTTAATTGCATTGCCTAACCAAAACATTTACATTGGCCTCTTTTTATAGAGGAGTTGGATGCTTCTGGAAAGTTCAAGAGTTTGGCGATCATGAGAGGCTTCTGGAAGATTCAAGAACCTCAACAAAACATTTCTTTTATCCACAATACAATACATCTTTTCCCTGTCATATAATAAACTATTACATTGCATATATAACGATGTTTCAATGCAAGAGACTGCTATACAATAACCAGTAGAAATTACAACGCTCCAACATACCGGCATCCTTGGGCCAAGACATTTCTTACAACATTCTTCATGCATAATATCTGTTTTCTTTTTTCACCTAGCTGGGAGAAGCATGTTGCTACTATAAGAGTTCTGTGTTGTCAAAACTTGGTATTATGTCGAAGGTGTTCAATAGATAAACTGAATCGGCTGATTTCTGAGATCGACAGTCCACGTTTATGAAGAGACGTGCAGATCATTTTCTGCGCTTTATTTTTCCTTTGCCGTATTTTCCTCCAGTGAGATTTTGCGTTTGACGGGATCGGCAGAAAGCCAATCAGCTAGATTAGTTGCTGTGGGCTGGAAGAAAATCTAAGCATCGACAGTTCAGTAATCTACAAGAGAGCCTGCAGTGGCTGTAAACGACACCATGATTTATGATATCACAGCTGGCATACGAGCAATGTCTCGAAAGCACCCAGGTGAAGAAGGTTCCATTGTAGTCTCTAAATAATCATACTTCGAATTATGTGACCTAAGCTCCAATATGAGGGAATAACGTCTATAGGTTTTGTAGTGCTTGATATATAGATAGCTCGAAACCATTGAAGCTTTAAACCTGTTTGGGGGATACTATTCTGCTTTTTAGTCGCGGGGAGGAAATTGGAGATTTATCGTTTATATATATTTATTATTTGATTATACATTTAGTTCATATAAAATTTTATTATAATTTTATTTATTATTATATATTATAATTTATTATATAATTTAATGATGTATTATTTGAAAAAAATATTATATATAAATTATATATTATATTATAAAATATAAAATATAATATGATACAATGTGTAGAATATATTTTTATGTTCATATTCATTTTGGTTGATCCAAACAAAGAAACACTTTATGGATGTTAGGATTTTAAGTTTTTTATTAAAATTTCTATGAACCCAAATAATATTTTATATAATATAATTTATATTATTATATCTTATATTTTATATAATGTAAATTCATTTTAAAAATAATAATATAATATAATAGTACTATATATAATATTTGGCAGTGAATTGTTGGTGCCCTGAATTTTCCCACGGTGAATTGTTGGCAGTGAATTTTCCCTCGGTGAATTTTCCTAGAGCCATAATATTTGGTATAATATAAATTGTAACATTTTATAATTATATTTATATAATGTAAATTACTAAATTCATTTTAAAAATAATATTATAGTTATATTTATTAATTAGATTCTCTAATAGAAATTATAAAACACAAATATAATATAATATATATCTTTTTTATGGTATAGATTAAATTAATATATAAAAATCTAATAGTTTTATCAATTTTTTTGTGAGAGAGAGATATAGAATGGGGTGAGGGGGAGGCGTAGGGGAGATAAAAGCGACAGGGAGATAGGGGAAATAGAGAATGAGAGAAACATATAGGAGAGAGAGAGAGAGAGATTCACCTTTAAGACCTTTTCAATGTACCCATTACACACTTGAGGAAAATAAATAGAGAGAGAAAAGAGAGGAGAATATATAATTCACCTTTAAGACTTCTTCAATGTACCCATTGCACACTTGAGGAAAATAAATAGAGAGAAAAGAGAGAGGAGAGGGAGATACGATATAGAGAGGCAAAGGGAGAGAAAAAAGAAAGGAAGAGAGAGAAAGAGAGGAGGAACCAGTAAGATAGAGAGAGGAACAAAGATAGAAATAGAGAAATTGAGAGAAGGGGAGGGAGATAGAAAAAGAGAAAAGAGAGAAACAAATATATATCTCTATCTCCCCCTCTCCTTATCTCCCCCTATTTCTCTCCATCACTCTCTATCTTTCACTCTCTCCCTCTATTTTTTTGTCTCTACTTCTCTATGTTTGTGTCTCTTTGTCTGTCTCCATCTCCCCTTATCTTTATATCTCCTTATATAGCTATCTCACCATCTATATCTCCCTCTATCTTCATCTCTCCCTCTACCTCTATATATTTCTCTCCCTCTATCTTCATCTCTACCTCTTTTTCTCTCTCCCCCTCTATCTCTAGACATGTCTCCCTCTCTCTACCCATCCATCTCTCTCCCTCTCCGTTTTCCTAGACTTCTATATCTATATCTCTTTGCCTCTATCTCTATCTCTCCATATTTATTCTTCCATCTCTTCCTCTATCTATATCTCATTATCTATCCATTTCTCTCTCCCCCTAGATCTCTCCCTCTCTTGACCTATCTCTCTATATCACTTCTCATCTTGCTCTTAATATCTCATTCTCTCCCTCTCTCTCCCTGTTTACATATTTATCTCTTCCATTTGTATCTCCGTCTATTTTTATCTCTCCCTCTCCTATACATATACCTCTCCTCCATCTCCATCTTTATCTCTTTCTCTCTCTCTATCTCCTTACTCCTCTCTCTCTAGATCTCCCCCCTCCTCTATCCCTATTGCTCCCTCTCCCTCTCTCTCCCTCTTTTGTTATTGCAAACATAACATGAGCCTATTGGTAATGGAGCTTGATTATATTCTTGATTTAGAGGTTTTGTTTCAATCGTGTTTTGATCTCTATAAGTGGATGCATAGTTGATTTGAAGTTGTCACTTCTCCATTGAGACCTTTGTTGCACAAACATTATTTTCTAAATGACCTACCAATTGACCTCATGAACTACACAAATGTATGCAAAAAATATACCAATTTTTTTCCTAATTGACCTTCCACACCTCTTTGATGTACCCATTGCACACCAAGGTGCAATTGCTAGGTATATTATTGTTTGAATGGTTGATTGGAATAGCACACCCAATGAAATTATTGGGGATGGTGAGGTGAGAAAAAGGTTGTTCAAATTATTTTATTCCATATTTTGTTGATGAGTTGGAGAAAATCAAATTCATTGATGGCTTAATTGATCTTATTAGCAACGTCGGGCTGCTTCTTCCAGATCCGCGATTGGAGACAATTCAAATGTAGCCTAACGGCTATTTGAATTGTATTTATTATATTCAATATCTTGGCCGACTTGAGACGTTTGAAGAGACACGTCTTTTGTTATCATTTAATATTTGTTATATTATGAAGTGGCGCGAATTTCTAAAGGGGTCGACCTCTTGTGTAGAGGCTCGATTATTTACTCAAGGATGACTTATGCTTATTGAGGGGTCACGTCCCTCCATTCAATGTTGTATTTATACTCCTTGGTTGCATCTCATTCCATCATCTATTCAGTTCATTGTTCGTCATAAGTTCGAGCCTTATCAAGTGTGAATTATTCTCAAGTGCATATCAACATTATTGGTGACTCAACAAATTACATCTGAGTTGTTCTTGTGATAGCATCAGTTTTGTGGTGCACTCTATTGGCCTCACTCACTATCGGCCTTCATTGTAAAAGAGTTTCTCTTTGAGATTCAATATATAAGTGATATTGTTGTTGGGTTTTTCTCCCTCAAGAGGAGGGTTTTCCCAGGGTATTTGTTGTGTTCTTGTGTCTGATTTTTGAATTAATTTTTGTACATTAAATCTGATCATAAAACTAACATGGAATCAGAGCGGGTTTGAAGGAGATCGTGATCAGATTTGTTATTGCAACGATACTCTATTCTCTTTTCATATCTATGTCTCTCTATTTTAATCAAGATGGTGAATGGTCTTAAAATTGAGGATAGACTCGAGGGAGCATCCAAATACACATCATGGAGGTTCATAATCATGCTCACCTTGGAAGAGAATGATTTGGCTGAGTTTGTGGAGACCAAAGTTCCCGAACCTGAGGAAGAAGATAAGTTGCAGTGGAGGAAGAAAGACATCAAGGCAAAGAAAATGTTGGTTGATTTCGTTAAAGATCATATTGTTTCGATTGTCTCCAAGTTGAAGATTGCAAGGGACATGTTCAAAACATTGGAGGAGATGTACGAAATCAACAACACCAGCCGGGCACTTGCACTGAAGCAACAACTACACCATGTGAAGATGGTGAAAGGAGAAACAGTGATTTCCTATTTCATGAGGATTTTGGAATTGAGAGATCACCTCTCTACAATTGGTCATGTGATTGATGATAAGGACTTGACCATGCTTGCTCTCAATGGTCTTCCTTTATCATGGGAGTCCTACATTCAAGGAATCAGTGCAAGATCCAAACTTCCTAAGTTTGATCATTTGAGGGCCGACTGCATTCAAGAGGAATCAAGGTTGGTGGCTAGAGGCATTTTTCAAAGTTCAACTAATGAAGATATTCATGTTCTCGCCTCTCACTCTTCAAAGAAGAAAGGAAAAGATGGGAAGAAAGGATTCTTCAAGAGGAATCGAGATAAAGGAAATGATGGTGCCCCCGCATTCAAGAAGAAGAGAGACTTATCCAAAGTCCAATGCTTTAGATGTGACAAGTATGGTCACTTTGCTAAGCATTGTCCATCCAGGCCTAAGCATTAGGCCACCATTGCAGATATTGATGATGCCTCTCCTCAGAAGGACTTTTGTGAATACTTGTTCTATTTGGCATTGTCAAGCAATGTACCTACAAACACCAACACTTGGTTGATTGACAATGGTGCTTCTCGACACATTACTGGTTTTAAGGAGCATTTATCAAGCTTGGTGGAGAGAGATTCTTCTAAACAAGTCATTCTTGGAGATGATGCTAGCTACTCCATGAAAGGGATTGGGACCTCTACTCTCCATTTGGATTCCGGCATTACACTATAGTTATGTGATTTCCTTTATGTTCCAGGAATCAAGCGAAATCTCATCTCCATTTCAGCTTTAGAAGATAAAGGATATCAAGTTGCCTTCTCCAAAGGCAAAGTACTTGTGTTGACGAAGAATTCCAACTTGAAGACTACTCAAGTAATTGGTGTTAGACACGAGAGCCTCTATAGGCTATGCACTTGTCCACTTCAGGCATTAGTTCATGATACTTCAAGCTTATGTGATCTTTGGCATCGAAGATTGGCTCATCTTCACTTTTGGGCTCTATCTATCATGGAGAAGATGGTCTCGGGTCTTCCAAAGTTCAACCAAGAGCATGAAGGTATTTGCAGAGGTTGCGCTATGGGTAAGAATACTAAAGGTCCATTTCATAGTAGAGAAACTAGATCTAAATTTATTCTAGATCTCATTCATTTTGATTTATGTGGTCCAATGTTTGTTCCTTCTTCAAGTGGTTTCTTGTATTATATTCTTTTTATTGATGACTGCTCTAGAAAGAGTTGGATTTATTTTTTGAAAACTAAAGAGTCTAAGGAAGTGTTAGAAAGGTTCAAGGAGTTCAAAGCTCAAGTAGAGAACCTTTCCAGGAAAAGAATCAAAGTCCTAAGATCTGATAATGGAGGAGAATACACTTCTGGTAGCTTTCAGAATTTCTGTGTTGAAGCAGGGATTAAGAGGAAGTTTTGTGTTCCCTATAATCCTCAACAGAACGGTGTTGCATAGAGAAAGAACAGATCAATTGTGGAAGCAACAAAAGCCATGATCCATGACCAGGATCTTCAAACCTTCCTATGGGTAGAAGCTTCTAGGACTACAGTCTATGTTCAGAATAGAAGTCCTCACAGAATCTTGGAAAGCATGACTCCTAAAGAAGCCTTTACTGGAAAGAAGCCAGAGGTGAGTCATTTGAGGATCTTTGGATGTCCAGTTTATGTTCATATTCCAAAGGAAAAGAGAACACAGTTGGAGCCTTCTGGCAAGAAGGGAATATTTGTGGGCTATAGTGAGACATCAAAAGCCTACATGATATACATTCCAGGCCAGAAGTTGATCGAGATTAGTAGGGATGTCACATTTGAGGAAGATGTTGCATTCAGGAGATCCAAGGGTACTCATATGGAGATTGATAATGAAGGGTCTCGTCAGGATATGGAAGTTGACCATACTCTTGAGATTCAGGGGGATATTTCAAATCCAAAGGAAGATATTGATCCAATTGAGCCTTTGGAACCTACTGATGGTCCTACTGATATTGTGATTGGAAGAAAAAGACCTCTTTGGGTGAGGCAAACTATGCAAGAGGCAGAGAAGTTTGCAGCTCCTAAAGGTACCTTCAGAGAAAGCAAAAGTGTAACGCCCCACCAAGGAATCCAATAAATTAATGCATAAAGTAATGAATTATCAGAATAATTTTTTTTAAAACTTATTCGATTATACAAAATGTCTTAAGGATTCCAAGACGACGCTACTTAAACATTTATAATTAAGAACATAACACCATAACAACTAAGTCATAAATTACAAGTATGAATCACATTCATGAATAATCCACTTTTCAAAACTTAAACAGTCAAGTTACATATATACAGATTTATGTCCAGTGAGATTCTCATAAATCTCAATACATCATAATGATGGTACAAAGAGTACACTCATAAACATGAGGTAAATATACAAAGAGGGTAATCATCTCCTCACATCAAATATCCACATCTGTATGCGTTCTGCGTCCACTGTCATGATCATCTAAGTAACAAGAATCTGCTATAAATATAATGCCATCTGTAAGAGTATCCAATGAAAGTGTAGCACGGTTTCCAGAGACGACCACAGTATAACAGTTAACTCTACACAAGAGACTACAATCATGCATCAGGACAGAGTGTCATCACATAGTTGATTCTAAGTTACCCTGGTGAATCTTCCTAGACTACCGGCCCTCATCCAGAGTTACCCTGGTAGTCTCTACCGATTCCCGGCCCTTAGATAAACACATGTGGAATCGAATTACCTTTCAAGGGGACAAGGTAAACGACTAAGCCATTCCAGGCCTTCTCAACCTACCCTTAATCTAAATGAGCATTAAGGTGCTAGGTGAGGCATTTTGTTAATCTTTGTTATGTATTGAACCCTTGGTTTATTATTAAAGTTTTCACTGAATTACCTAACTCACGATAGGTTACCCTGGAAACCTCTTAGGGTTCTGGCCCCTATCGCAAGCCACTCTTCCATTAAACATGATAACAACAAATAACTCCACATTAGATACAACGGAAAGCTATTAAGCATGAAAAGCAAAGTACTGAATGATCACATCATCTACATGACGTAGATTATATAACCTCATAACACCACAAAATAACAGATAGATCAATCATGGCTAACTCCTAAAATAGGTCATAGTCATTATACAACCAAGTACAAGTATAATATGCTTGCAAATCAAATTTACGTTTCCTATTCCCTAGGAGAATAGAGAACTCAATAACACCAAAGAACGTTCGTGGAATGAAAACAAATACTTATCTACCATCAAGCAAAATGATCATCTTTTAATGACTTTTAAATAAAATAAATTAATCGATTCTTACAAGCATTCCCAATATATATATATATATATATATTCTTCTACAAGAGCTTACTTGACATTGAATCAACAAAAGAATAGTTAAGCATTAATAAGTCTTTAATTCCTAATTTAAAAGCCATACACATCTAAATCAAAAATTCGTTAACAAGAATTACATGTCTATTATTGTATATTTGTTTTAAATCTTATCCTAAAATAATATAAAGCTTTCTATGTCTTAAATATTATAATCTAATCACATTTATAAATCTATCGATATATGCAACTTTTCATATATATATAAATGTAGAATAAATTTCTATCAATAGAACATTAAATTCATATGTTCTAGCGTTATAAACAAAATCCATTAAAGATTATTCTCCACTAAAACTTACTTATAGAATTTTCACAATATCTTTTAATATTACATGCACTAAAAATATAATCAATACTTAATATCATACTAATTTTAATAAATCTATATTTACTCTTCATCAAAAAACATTATAGATTTATTACATTTACTAATCAACTACATATAAGCCATTTAAATCTATTAAATATTATAACATTAAGTTATAAATTTAAAAGCTTATCCAAACTCCTTTTCAGTAAATAAAATTAAGCTAACTGATTACAACTACGCACGAATTGGAAAGACTCACGTCATAGAGAATTAATTATCCAATCAGCATGCTAAAAATTAGAAGATATTATCCACACTAAAGACAAGTTAAATGAGGCAACACAAGCGCTATGCTAAAGATATGACCAAGTCTTTTCATTCCAAGAAAGACGAATGATAGGCTAAATTATTACATAGATACGCAATAATATGAATAATATGAAATTATTCTGAAAGATGTGAACCATTTCCATTAAATATGGGTCTATAACGCTGATCAAGAGAAGGGTAAGAGTGACACTTAAAGGAGCAGTCAGTTATTGAGATTTACGCCAGATTCTGAAGCATACAAATGACATTACTTCAGTTTTAAAAGTAACAGTTGCACAATTAGAACAATAGCTAAGGCCAAAGGGAGGGATATACGCCATGTAGAAGATTTATTTTTTTTTAAATCAAATGCTTCAGCTATAACAGGTAGTCGCTAGATTAAGGAAACCATACAAATATTAAGAATTCCTTCTATGTTCAAGTGTCACGGCTGAACCAGGTTGACAATGGAATCAAAGCGATCATTTAAATCTCTACAACATTCTATTTTCAAGGCTGCAGACAAGACAAGATGCTAAAAGAACAAACAGATACATAAAATCTCTACAGACTTCTACGGCAAGCGTTGCAACTATGAGAAAAACCAATAGTTTCAAGGAGATTATTTAAACTTTTTAAAATTTTCTATTATGTTCAAGCGCTGCATATGAGTGGGATACCAAATAAAAATCAGGGAGATCATTTAAATCTATACACCCTAACATGCCTAAGTGCTGGCGCTATGACAGGTAACAGACAAAACCAGGAAGTTATTTAATCATCCATGCTCTTCTAAGTTCGAGTGTTGTAGCCGTGATAGGTTGTGAATGAATTCAAGAGACTATTATAAAACTATACGTCCTATGCACAGGTGTTGCCATTGAGACAAATAGCGGATGGAATAAGAAAAGACTGAGAGTTAATATGGCATCATATTTTCATTTCATGCAGCCACCGTCTAGAGTTTACAAGCCGATAAAAGGGAGGATATATACAATTTCCATAAATAAATGAATAGTTTCTGATGCTTAAGTGGCGGCTTTAAACCTAACTCCATAACAACTTTGAAACTTTATAAAGATATTGGTAAAGGAGATTTCTTTCAGATCCAAGGTCTCAATAAATATTAATCCACGTAGTTCAATTGATTAACTTCCACGGATATCTTACAACAGGAAAAGGTCAAAAGCAAGGCAGAGAGGAACTCGCAGTTCACTCAGGAAAAATCTACAGTTTACAAGTAAATGAAGATATGCTTTACATGTCAATCTTGCGCACTATTAGGAGCAACTTCCAGTGCATAAAGTGGAGAATATCACATTGAATTGCAAATCAAAGACAAGTGATAAGGGAGCAATAGCGCAGTTTGAGGGGACAAAATTCATTCCATTTCATAACTCTTAAGTCATTGAAAGGATTGGATAAGATTGACAGATCAATGCAGTTCACTGTAGCAATCTAATTGTATCAGAAGTTTATATCATAAACCTCAGAGTTGTGCACGCATAGAGAGAATGGTATATGCCATGCGAAAGAGATTTTACCATTACAAACATGTGCTTCATTTTTGGCAAGTAGTCGATGGATTCACGAAGATTATTCAAATCTTACAACCTCCTACTATGTTCAGGCTGTGGCTAAAGAAATTTTACTTACGAGCTTAATTTTATATCTATTGAATTCTCAATAAGAGAAAGACAGTTTCCTAGACATTAAGCAATAACAATTTCATTAAAAACAGAAATAGAGTATAGATATATCCATTAAAATCTTCTTAATCTTGATTTTGTTATGTTCCTCTTTTAAAATTTTAATAACTCTATTCTAATTATTTCTCTGTTGCATGCGCAGGTTAGGCTGGGAGAAACATTTCTACCTCAGAATAAGCTTTTTCCAGAACAAACAACATTCAAATTTATAATATCTGAAACTATGGATTAAGAAACTACAAGAAGAACAAAACGAAGAAAACCTAACAAAGCTTGTTAGTTGGGTTGAAGCAAAGTCTGATGCTCCTGTCAAATCTGCCCGAAATCACCAGATCTTTGACAAAGAAATCTTTATAATCCTACACAATATTGTGCTTGCAACAAAATCTAAGATAAAAACATTTTCCAGAAACACAGCCGTGCAAAACTGCTGCCGTGATAATTCTTCCCGAGAGATGTCGTGAATCAAAATGCAACCCTAAAGGCTTATTAATGCCATTCCTTATCTCAAGTCACAACTTACTATTTGTAAACACGCATTCCTTAAATTTCTCATGCAGTTAAAAACATTAAATATCAAAGATAATTTCCTTCACATCAAATTTTAGATATTTTAATTTTTAGAAATCAACTCTTTTTAAAATACTTGTTTTTCACTTAAATTATATTTGTACAAGTAACTTATTAATTACTTTTAAAGAAATACCTTTTCACCATTTTCACATTTTCTTTTAATCAAATGACTTGCTTAATTTAAATTAATAAATTAAACAATAAACATAACATAAACGTTTATTCTAATATTTAAAGAAATTTGCATTTAATCAATATATCAACATATTAGCCATTTAACTAAATTAAACAGTAATTAACTTTCAAATAAAATAACACAAACAAAATTGACACGACAAGGCAAAACAACACATGACAACAGGCAACTATTGGATACTCGTTCGACAAAGAACGATGGTTACACGACGACCAGACACTATCTCTGAATCAACATGATTTAATTGGATTAGGGTATGCTTAGACCTAACAAGCAGGTGGAGCCGATACCCGGTACCTGTATTTGCATAAAACATCACATGTTAAACATATCATCAATATTAGAAAACACACCATGAAGAAGAATCGCAGCGCAACAGGATACTCACAAGTGAGTAGTGCTATGCTATCTTCTTCACCAGGACTGACAAGCATCATTACATCATAATCATAAATAACATCATGATAACCACATAAAAACTCATAAACTACATATCCAATAAATCATCCACAGAGTTTAACAATTAACATAACATCAGTGTTGTAACTAGAAACAATACAATATAGTATCCGAAATAGCTACACGACTAGCAAACGAACACAAACAAACTGAATCACATAGTAGTAATTGGAGGGGTACTACAAAAAGGCCACATAAGTTTTCCAGTTATGTTGCTTTGATGAGTCAGATTATTGAGTCTGAGCCTTCCAGTGTTGAGGAAGCTTCTAGTCAACATGTTTGGAAAGATGCTATGAATGAGGAGTATCAATCAATTCTCAAGAATGATGTCTGGGACATCGTTCCTAGACTCGAAGGAAAATCTATGGTATCTTCAAAATGGCTCTTCAAGATCAAGCATGCGGTTGATGGGAGCATTGAGAAGTACAAGGCAAGATTCATGGCTAGAGGGTTCTCACAAAAAAGAGGGAGTTGACTATGAAGAAACATTTTCTCATGTTGCTCACTACACTTCTGTCAGAACCATTATTGCCATTGTTGCATCTAGAGGATGGAAGATTCATTAGATGGATGTGAAGACAACTTTTCTGAATGGTGTGACTAAGGAAGAAGTTTATATTGAGCAACCTGATGGATTCGAGGTACATGGGAAGGAGTCTCATGTTTGCAGGTTGAAGAAGGCCTTGTATGGTTTTAAGTAGGCTCCTCGTGCATGGTATACAAGAATTCATCTGTACTTGTCAAACTTGGGCTTCTCTAAGAATGATGCAAACTCAAATCTATACTTTAAGGTAATTGATGGTGAAGCATTGATTTTGGTTTTGTATGTTGATGATTTGATTCTTACTTGAGAAGATCACCTTATTCTCAAATGTAAGGAGTTGGCTTCTAAGTTTGAAATGAAGGACCTTGGGCTCATGCATTATTTCCTTGGGTTAGAAGTTTGGCAAAAGCCAGATGAGATGATTCTAAGTCAAGGGAAGTACACCATTGATATACTTAAGAGGTTTGGTATGATGGATTGCAAATCCATGTCGACACCTATGGAGACCAACCTATATAAGTTTAAGGAGGCTACAGCTAGTTCATACTTGGTGGATCCCATGATGTACAGATAGTTGATTGGGTCCTTGATGTATCTAGTTAACACTAGGTCAGATATCTGATATGTTGTGAGTGCACTTAGTCAGTTCATGTGTGAACCGAGACAGATACATCTTGTTGCAGCTAAACATATCCTTAGATACTTGTGTGGCACAGTTGGATATGGGTTGAGATATTCTTCAGATTTTCAATTTGGAGAACTGCATGGTTATACCGATTCTGATTGGGCAGGGAGTGTTACTGATCAAAAGAGCACCTCTGGATGTTGCTTCAGTTTGGGATCTGCTATGATTTCTTGGTGCAGCAGGAAACAGTCATCTGTAGCATTGAGTACAGCAGAGGCAGAGTATCTTGCAGCTTGTGTGGCAGCTCAAGAAGTAGTGTGGCTTCGTAAGCTTCTTGCAGGATTGTTTGGACAATCAATGAAGCCTACTATCATTCATTGTGATAACCAGAGTTGTGTGAGGCTTTCTGTCAATCCTGTGTTTTATGACAAAACCAAGCATGGTGAGATCAAATACCATTTTATCAAAGATATGGTATTGAGGAAAGCTATACAGTTGAGGTATATCAGCACTGATGAGCAGACGACAGACAGTCTCACCAAGCCTCTCTCTAGGATAAAGTTTGTGTACTTTCGAGATAAACTTGGTATGGTGGAAAATACAGCCATAACTGAGGAGTCTCAATATCAGTGATCCTCTTTAATGAGTTCTTTTCTATGAGAGAAGTTCAAGGTGAAATCCCTTATTAATGAGTTCTCTGTAAGAGAAGTTTGAGGTGAAATCCCTTTATTCCACCCTCTAGGAGAGCCATGGTTGATGTAATGTGTGTGACTCCATGACAACATCACGTGAGAGAGTCCGTGATGATTTTTTGTACTTGTGTTTCACCCTCTGGGAGAGCCATGGTGAAAGTCATGTTGAGGTGACAACATCACGCAAGTGATGAACACTTGTACATACCATACATGGTTGTATCCATTATGGTTGATATCATGTTGAGGTGATATCTGATATCACGATGAGGTGATATCTCTCTTTTCCACATATGGTTGTAGCCATTGTGTTAGACATCACGATGAGGTGATATGTCTTGTGCAGCTGGAAGTATCATCCTTAGCTGAGA
This sequence comes from Sequoia sempervirens, assembly GCA_007258455.2. Taxonomy (NCBI): domain Eukaryota; kingdom Viridiplantae; phylum Streptophyta; class Pinopsida; order Cupressales; family Cupressaceae; genus Sequoia; species Sequoia sempervirens. Next base: position 50,926,679 of record VDFB02193867.1, on the reverse strand, counting down.
GGGAGTGTTGATGTTATAATGACAACATCGGGCTGCTTCTTCCATATCCACGATTGGAGACAATTCAAATGTAGTCTAACGGCTATTTGAATTGTTTTTATTATATTCAATATCTTGGCCGACTTGGGACGTTTGAAGAGACGTCTTTTGTTATCATTTAATATTTGTTATATTATGAAGTTGCGTGATTTTCTAAAGGGGCCGACCTCTTGTGTAGAGTCGCAATTATTTACTCAAGGCTGACTTATGTTTATTGAGGGGTCGTGTCCCTCCATTCAATGTTGTATTTATACTCCTTGGTTGCATCTCATTCCATCATCTATTCAGTTCATTGTTCGTCATAAGTTCGAGCCTTATCAAGTGCGAATTATTCTCAAGTGCAGATCAACATTATTGGTGACTCAACAAATTGCATTTGAATTGTTCTTGTGATAGCATCAATTTTGTGGTGCACTCTATTGGCCTCATTATCAGCCTTCATTGTAAAAGAGTTTCTCTTTGAGATTCAATATATAAGTGATATATTGTTGCTGGGTTTTTCTCCCTCAAGAGGAGCGTTTTCCCAGGGTATCTGCTGTGTTCTTGTGTATGATTTTTTAATTAATTTCTATACATTAAATTTGATCATAAAACTAACACTGTGACATTTTTAATCACAAGAGGTTATTTAATTGGAAATTATATATTCTCTCAAATCTTGAGAATGAATACTAAGTTCCTACAATTAAACACACTACCCTATATACCTTGTGTCAAGTTGGGGCTAGGTGGTTGTACCCCAACTAGTTACAAGCACTCAAAAATTGTAATGTATTTGTTTGTGGAAGATAATGAATGAGTTAAAGCAAGTTGTTTTGAGTCAATTTATGTTGTCTATGTCACTTTCTTTAATAGTCTAATATATGGTATCAAATCCTTCCTATAGAGAGCCCTATAAGATGTTTTTGTAGTTAAAGTGGGTTGTGGAAATTGTTGAAGAAAAGAGGTGGCTTAATGTGTAGCATAGGATGAGGGAGCTTGAAAGAATTGTTCCATTGAACTTGAGTGGGATGTTGTTTTAGGCTATGTTATAAAACTATTGTTTCTAGTTCTATTATGAATCCTAGTCCAAGTTGGTCGAACCAACAAATTTATTTTGGAGGTTTGGGTTCATTTTGGATTTGTTTGTACAAAAGAAATTTAAAAATCATAAATATTATAAAACATTCAAATTAGAATATCACATAGCATCATATAAACAAAGCTACCATAAAATTGAATGTCATTTAAAATACAAATGATAAACATTATAAAATATTGATTGCTCAAACTTCAAGTTCACTTTTCAATATTAAAATAATAATATCAAGTTCAACATTAGTTTTAATCATCAAATGGGTTTTCTAAACCATCAATGTCATCATCATCATTAACATTAGGTGATGTAGGAACAATAGATGAACCACAAGTAATGCCAGTGCTAATGCCACTTGCACTAAAAGTGTGTTGGCTTTTGAACTCAAGTGAAATATGATAGGAAGTGGAAGCATCTAAGTCAGTATGCTCCAACTCTATATCCTACAACTTTATGTCCCTTTCATTGTAGTCACATTGTTTGTGTGAAAGGAGACACAAGTTCGAATGCACACATAATAAGTTATCTACTCAAGTTTTGAGTGCAATCTATTGCACTTTACTAAGTGCATGAAAGAATATGTGCTCCAACTCATCTTAGATGTAGATGAACTAGCAATTGATGAAGACAAAGTAAATAAAGAGTTATACATTATAAAAATTAAATAAAAAAATATAAATAAAAGTTTGAAACTTTAAAGACTAAAACATAAATTTTTATTAAACTTACTTGTGATAAAAATTTGATTGTGAGGGGTTGTAGGTGTTGGATTTTTTGGCCATGGAAGTACCGTCAACTGTGAGCATCCTTCTTAAACTTATCACGAAGAGTCTCAATACTTTGATCATTTGAATGTACAAAATCAATGAAGTCATTCGTGGCTACATCTTGCAAATTAGGATAAGGGAAGAGTCTATCAAATGTTGCCTCGTACCCTTCAACAACTTCAAAATCTTAATGTGGGACAACCTTTGTTGGCACAAAAAGGATCTCAACATTGTAATATTTTGGACTCAATGCAAATGTAAGAAGATGTAATGGAGTGATCATTGTGTTCCATCTTTCTTAAGCAATGTGTGCACTTGTTTGAAAAATTTCTTCAGGGTCTTCCTCTTTCACATTTATGGTGCTCTTCATCTTCTCAACCATTGAGTTGATACCATTATATATCTCTCTCGAGCAAGGCTTGTCTATGCCAATTTAATGAATCATGCTCACAATGGGCTTAGTGAAATTAAGGAGATACTCCACACAATCCCAACAAGAGTCATCTAAGATCATCCACTTAATATTTGTTGCCCTATTAGTGTCACTTTGCCTCTATATATACCAATTTTGGGGTGATCCCACAATAGTGGTTTACACTTTTTGGGACATTATGATTTTTGTTGAAATCGCATATTTTTAGAAAATATAATGATTTAAACCTTGAAAAGTTCCATTTAAAGGATTCCAATTGAAGAGGGTTTGATCAAACCACCTTAGATCAAACCCCCCTGGATAGAATCCCGCTAGTTTTAAACCATACCTATAACGAAGTCTCCTTTACATCTATCAAAATGATGATAAAAAACTAGTTTTGATTTACTTTTGGGGGATCAAATGAATTCATTTAAAATTTATTTTTTGTAAGTATATAGTCCTTATTATAAGCTACCCAAAAAGTATAATTTTAAATTATTAATTTGATTATTATATTTATTTTTTATTTCTTGTGAATATAAGTTTTTCATCGAAAATCAAGCTCTTTGTCCTGCACATGTGGAAAAATAGCAGATTATCAAAAAAAATTGAAAAATATCGATGCACTAAATATTGATGTCTTTGATCCAATAAAAAAAAAATTTGAATTTCGATACATATAAAAAAATTTATGTTTTAGCCAGTAAATCATGTTTGAATTGTAACTGGTTTGACTTTGAAACTTAATTAAGAAAAAAATATTCAATGAAATGCTATGAAACCGATTCCATCCACTAGATATCGTAGTTACAAATCTAAATTTGAAAAAAATAGAATTTTATCCTTCATAGAAAAAAAGTTGTGTTAACCAGTAGCGTCACTCTTTAAAAATGGTGTTTACTGTTAAAAACTAGTTTTCGAAGGAGATGGAAAAAGAAGTGCAATATGATTCCAAAAAATTTGAAAAAAATATATTTAGAATCTACAGACAAAATGTCACAAATCACTAGTTTGCATCATCTTCAAATTCCTCACGGTTTAGCTGCTATAGGTGCCCAAAAGTGAAGATTTACTTTAAAAAATTCAGTTCAATGTCCAGTTTGGCCAAAAATTGTAAACCAATATTGTGGGATCACCCTTTGGATAATCACCATGTTTGAAAGTGCCTCTTTTTCACAAGTCATCTCAAGATGATTGTGTTAGAGGTGAAATGGTCTCAACAACCTATTCAAAATAAATAAATTTAGAAACAAAATTTGAAAAGAATTAGAATACACAATCAAATTATGAAAATATAAAAGTTTACACTATTTCACTTATCTTCAATAGCTCCAATTTTGAAATTGATCTAAAAATAACTTATGATAGGTGGTGTTTGGTTATGAATATTTTGATATCCTCAACCTTTGCATACAACTCTTTCATCCAATCAATTTTATTCCCAATATTTTGTAGCATAAGATTAAGAGAGTGGACTACACAAGGTGTTCAAAAGATATGTGAATAGTTTTTCCTCAACCAACAACCCAACAACTCTACAATTCTTTGTGTTCTCTATTATTACTTAAACAATGTTATAGGGTCCCACTTCCTAAATGGTTGTGATGAGAATAGCAACAATAAGTTTGTCATCTTTAACCCACCACTCACAATCCAAGAATCTAAAAAACATTACCCCTTTAGGGGACACTATATGACATTGATCGAGGGTTGATTTTTAGCATCTTTCCACCCATCAAAAATAATGGATCCACTTGTCCCAACTCACGAGTCTCTCATGGGCTTCAATGAATCTTCTACAATCTTAACCTCTTTTTCAAAGAAAGTGTCACACGCCTTCTCATAACTAGGCCCCTTGTACCCTTTTGGAGCCTCATTAATTTTTTCACCATCTCTTGGTAGTATAGTGAGCAAAAACATTGAAATCTAGCCCATTTACATAAACACATCTTGCTACAAGTTGAGCAACAATGTCTCAACGCTCATTTTTAAATGCAAATTTCAAAGGTCCCTTCGGTCTTTTGTTTGTAATGGGTTTTTTTATTTTCAGGAGTGGCCAAAAATGGGCGGCTCTCTACCAAAACATTGGGATTAGATGGGGGCATTGAGGCTTCATTCCCTTCAATCTTCTTTTTAATTAAGGGGTGATTTGATTTATGACTTGCTATTTCATTTGCTTGTTCTTGCTCTGTAATATATGTTATCACTTTCTCCATTGGAAAATGTACACCATTCATTCAAAGGTAAGTTTTGATGCCTTTCCTAGTTAATTCCACACAAATGGGATTTCACTCGACTATATGAACTTGAATATCTAACATCATACCCCTAAAAATATAAAGATAATTCCCGCCACTTGGAATTGGTTGTGTCATATCAACATACTTTCATAGAGGAGAACTAGGATTTATTTTGAATTTAGGTTGAGTTGTGGAGCTAGAACTAGCTACCATTGTGATACAAGTGGCAATAAATTTTATAAACAACACATTCAAAATAAAAAAATATGTTAGTGTAATTAATATTTAATTACGCTTGCATAAGTTTACTTAGGCATTATTTATTTCCTAGGTTATAGGATCTTATCTTTATCTTATCGAGCTATCTTGTTGCTCAAGATAAGATTATGTTGTTGCATCTTTGCTTTTATAAAGCAAATTATCTCTTGTAATTAATTGGTCTTTTTGAATATATCAAATTGCATGTTTTAATGCAAATCTCTGCTTTTTCGTTTTTCTCTTCTATGGAAGGTATTTTCTAGTTTGCAATCAGATCTTGGTCATTCTAACATGGTATCAGAGCCTCGATTTGCAACCCCTTCTCAGCTTTTTTGGAGGATTTCGTTGCAGAGCTCGTTCAAAGTCCCTCGAGGGTTTCAATTCTTGAGCATATTTCTGGAGCATCTTGGATCAGATCAGGGTTTTCCATTGGATTCAAAGTGCTGGAAAAAGTCAGAAATGACTTTTATTTCATTGATTTTCATCACCGTTTTCCAGATCTGCGAGGGTCGGAAGTTCAGAGATTTTTTGCAAGATCTGGGGGTAGCCGAATTTTTGGAGCAGTTTGAGCAGAAACGGAGGTCACCATTGCGTTTGCAGCAGCCAAAAACCCTAAAAATGCCCTTCGTTTTGTCGATTTCTAAGCAGTTGATCTGGGAGGCAAAAAAAATTTGTCTGAGGGGCCGTACGGCCTCCCCAGCACGCCTTTCGATGTACGAAAATTGAAAAAAAAATTTAAAAACTGAGGTTTCTCGGTTTCTACGCCGGCGCCTCCAGTACCAAATGGATCCGCCACCCGACGGCCACCGGGTGGCCACCCATCCGCCGCCCGCCACTGCCTGTCTATGCAGCCCCCGCGGGCCCCTGCGCTCAACCCCCGGCCACATGGCGAACTAAGGGCTCCGCCCCTGCACCAGCCCACCGCCCGCCAGCCCTTGGTCACCCACAGGACCAGGGGCCAAAAAAATTTTCATTTTGCAGGGGGGCCGATTTTTTTTTTTTAACCTCATGAAACGTCAGCAATTTTTTTCTTTTGGTCATAACTTGGGCATACGGTATCGAAATTGGGCAAACGAGATATCGCCGGAAAGCTGGTTCCGAGCACTTTCCAGTGGTGCTATTTATTTTATAGTATTTTTTGTTTTCCTACATTTATTGCTGTTTGAAGTCAGATGTTATTTTTGGACTTTCGAGCTCATAACTTTTTTCCACGATCTCCGTTTTTCGCTTCATTTGAAGCGTTGGAAAGGTATTGAGGAGCTCTATCTTACTGTCCATTCACTTTTTTCTGTATCTATCCCAAGTTTTTCATTAATCCATATTTGTCCTGATGGGTGTTTTGGAGATTACTTGGATGTTTTGGCAGTTGGAAAGGTGAAAATTGAACATTTGTACTTCATTTCAGTACCACTTCATCATATTTTATGTTTATGCACATTTAGGATTCTCTCTTTTTACAATCATTGGGTTATTGTAATAAACGAACTGATATAAAGTTCCATTAAGGGGGGTTCTTGCATTCATCTTGATTTGTTGGCAACTCGCATGGGTTATTTAGTCTCCTTGTTCTTTTGGCCACATTATTGCTATAACTTGACACATGTCGGATTCATTGGTTCACACTTTAGTTGGGAGATTACGTTTCTTGATCCTCATTGGTTCAGATTCTTCTTAGTTTGAGGGCCATGTTTTTGTGGTTATTGTTCCAGAGTCTATTTTTGGTACTCCTTCCCATGGAAGAGTTTCAGTCACAGTTTGGCATCGGCATCAAAATACATGGTTTCCAGATTATGTCATCATCTCATCTCCTGTTGCTTCTCAGATTCTAGAGTTGATCCAGTATGTGAGTTTCCAGAGTTCCTTGGCATCAGGTTTGCTGTTGCATTTGTGATTCTGATTGGTATTTTGCAAACAGAACTATCTTTCCTTGCTTGCCGGATTTGGGGTTCCAGTGTTGCTTCATCAGAGTTCTTCCAGTGATTCTTCGCAGCAGTTCATCTCACTGAGGGGGGTTTCTCTCTCTTTATATTTGTACATGAGTTCCTGATCAGGCTTTGTTGTCAGGACTCATATTTGCATAATAATTTGCTTCTCCCTAAGTTGCACTTATGGGGGGGTGTTAGTGTAATTAATATTTAATTACGCTTGCATAAGTTTACTTAGGCATTATTTATTTCCTAGGTTATAGGATCTTATTTTTATCTTATCGAGCTATCTTGTTGCTCAAGATAAGATTAGGTTGTTGCATCTTTGCTTTTATAAAGCAAATTATCTCTTGTAATTAATTGGTCTTTTCGAATATATCAAATTGCATGTTTTTATGCAAATCTCTGCTTTTTCGTTTTTCTCTTTTGTGGAAGGTATTTTCTGGTTTGCAATCAGATCTTGGCCTAGGTTATAGGATCTTATCTTTATCTTATCGAGCTATCTTGTTGCTCAAGATAAGATTATGTTGTTGCATCTTTGCTTTTATAAAGCAAATTATCTCTTGTAATTAATTGGTCTTTTCGAATATATCAAATTGCATGTTTTTATGCAAATCTCTGCTTTTTCATTTTTCTCTTCTGTGGAAGGTATTTTCTGGTTTGCAATCAGATCTTGGCCATTCTAACAAAATAGATATATAAAACCTAGTTCCTTTGATACATTAATAGAAGAATTTAAGAAAAATTAAGCAAAGAGTTTGTTCATGTTTGTAAAACAAAAATGGAGGAAATTTTTTAAAAAACTTAGCTCTTTGCAAAAATATCCTTCTATGATCTTCTTAGAAACCAATGGATACTTATAAATATGCAAGAATGACAATGCAATTGTTGTAGAACCTTTATAGATCAATCTTCAACTCTCTTTGATGATTCAACAAGAAACAATGAATGTTCAATGTCTTGGAATGATATTTATTTTTTGCAATAGAAATGAACTAAAATAAACTTGTTTCAGTGTTTGATATGTTTTAGAAGATACTTTTATGATTTAGAATCAATTCAAGGATGCCCAAGTCAAAGTCAAATATTAAAAAAAATGCCTCTAGGATTGATAAGATTACTTGAGTTCATCCCAATCGAATTAGGTTTCATTTGGTAGACTCAATTTTGGATTTGATTTGAATTGGACCCAAATCTGGCCTGTTTGGAAGTGGATCCAACAACATAGTTATAAGAGGATCAAAACTTGTGGGTGGTCATAAAAATGAAAGATACCATTGTATGAGTTAAGTAATTGTACCCAAAAAAATTAAAACAAGATTGTGCAAAGAAGGTATGAGAAAATTATAAATGATGAACTGGTACAAGGTTCTCGAATGTGCATATATAAGTATATAAATTTTTGTATTGATAATAAAATGTTATAAATTTGGAATATACAAAGAAAAATACTTGTATGAGAAATTTAATAGTAGAAAGTTGTAAAACAATATTTTTTATGTTTTGTACAAGAACATGCATTACAAGTACAATAAGAACCTATAAAACACAAAAAATACAAGAATTTTCTCAAAAGAGTTTGAGACCCTAGCTATTTGATAAAGATCTTGTTTGTGTGGGAAAATATGAGAATTGTTATACAAAAAATTAGATGCACCAACCATTTTGCAAAAAATCCAAAAAAAGGGTTTGTTTCTATTGAATACAATTTGTGCTTTTCCCTACATGATTTCATTTTCAAGGAAATGAAAGGATAAAAAAAATGATAAGTTGATTCCATATTGTCCCTTTCGCATTGTGCATGACAACATCCAATGACCTTATTTAGGTTCCATTCCCAAATAATTGTTGATTGGATGGCTACAACACCCATAACATATCATGTTTTTTCTTGGTAGAGAAGACCAATATAAAGAAGCCTCAAATTGATATGTGAAGTTGTCAATTATAAATAAGATATCAAAATTTTATCATAAGAAGTGTTTGAAAGAGCATCATTCAAATGTTAGGAAACAATCTATACATGCAAGCTAACCATTTAAGTTTATCATAAAAAAATTATATGTGAAAGAAGACGAGAGAAGTTCTCAAAAGTGGGAAAAAAAGTTTTGAAACACCAAGACAATTACATTAGGAAAGGGAAGATGACTTTGCAGAAAAAAGTTATCCAATAGAACAAGGAAGATGACTTTGTAGAAGAAAACTATCTAATAGAACATCTAGGTAGCATAGAGGTGACATCGTAGAGAAGGGTGCACCATTTATAGAAAATCAACAAAATCTCTTTGTAAACTACATTGTTTTTACCTTCAGGGAACTTTTTATTTTCCTATAATGTTGTAAAATTGCACCATGTGACAATTTCACACTTGCGCATTTAGCTTGCTGCATTTATGGCACCCCGCCACATTAATGACAAAACCTTATAAGTTGGAATTTTATGATTTCAACTCCACAAGGGGGCAACGATGAAGCATTAGCAGTCCGACACTTCATTTCTTGTAAATTTTTTAGTAAGATGCCTGCGCAATGCGTGGACATTCGTGTGATGTGCTAGCGTCCCCAAATTTTTGAGTTTGAAATGAGAGAATCTTGCATCCTTTACTTATGACATGTGTCATTGCAGTAGAATCACGAGTGTAATGGCTCTTCCCACCCATGTAGCCTCATAAAACTCCTCTTTTCACTTCCATTATCATTCATTCTCACTCTCTCTTGTTCGATCTTGCTCTCTTTCTCTATTCTCTTCTACATCTTTCATTCCTTGCTCTCCGCAATGAAGCTTTGTCAGATTCTTGTCTTGTCAACAACCAAGGATCTCTTGCAAGCAAGAATGTCTCATTTATCAAGCCAAGAGGGAGCCATAAACTGTTGGTAACACTCTCTTGTTTACTTTTTCTTTTCTATTTACAAATATCTACTCGTCACGTCTATTTTATTCATGATAGGGGCTCTCCTCCATAGCGGGGTTGTTTCTATCACATGTCTCGTCTATTACATTTTATGTCTTGTCTATTTCTATCTAGATGTCCGTGGAGGTGGAAACACCAAAATGAGGGTTTGACTGAGGCAAGCCCCAAAGCAGCCCCAACACTTTTCCTCATCCTTTTTGTGTGTAGATTTTTGGATTTGAAGAACTGGTTATTGCAGGTTTCAAGTCTTTACCTCTTGATTTGATAGGGATGACAACGTGAGGCGTACACGTCCCTGTGGCACACTGTTGTTTGTTGACCACGACTCTGTCCTATTTTTAACCTTTCTTTGTAATTTATATTTTGTAACTTTATACCATTTTTTTGTTAAATTACAATTTTATCGTTCTATCTTAGTATTCCACTTGAGAAAACTTTTGCAATATTTTCCCTTTCATACTTTGTCAATTGAGTTTGTACTTTGAGATAATCACAGGCTATTCACTCCCTGTAGACTCTTCTTTATCCTAGAGACTTGGGAGTAGTGAATCCCCTCCTTTACATTTTGGTAAACTCGACATGAAGCAAATCATGTCAGATATTTTTCTTCAAAACTTTAATGCTTTTGATAATGCATTCTCTAAAGAAGATTTTATATATTGGATGATGACTTCTTGGAGGTATCTCCTTCTATTTATAAATATGCCAAAAAAACTTCTTCATCACAACCTCCTTCTTCACAAGTCAAAGAGTCTGTGAATGTAGTTGTCATCTAAGAGACCCATCATTTACATGACTCCGGCCAGCCCATCTCCTAAAATAATTCATTCTATTTGTGGGGTTCTCAAGTCGCTAATGACACGCCAAACCTTTACATGAGATTCATACAATCTAAGGCTCCCTCCTATAAAGCGATAACCCATACTTACAATACTAGAATGAATCAACAAAATTTAAATCAACCAACTTCTTTACTGCCTTCTCAACCAAGCCTTCCTCTAGCACCTAAACCTGTAGCTAAAGAACATGGTGGGTATGATCTTGTCGAGCAACTTCACATTACTCCTACCAAGATCTCACTATGGGATTTGCTTCAAACTACTCTAGTTTATTAAGGTATGCTTCATGAAGCCTTGCAAAATATTCTCTTGCCTTCTTGGGTAGGATGATCGATGTTAATGTGTTGCTAGCTCATATTTGTGTGCATTCATTGAATATTACGTTCTATCCACATGAGCTCCCACCTCCAGAAGTACAAAAGAAAAAAGATCCTCTAATGATAATAGTCAACATTAATAACATTGATATTAGACATGCTCTCATCGACACCAGTTTGGCTCTCAACATATATATACCTAAAATTAAAATTGATTCATCTTCTCTTGCTACTTCTTTGTATATTTGTGGATTCGATAACGTCGGTTGACAAGCCTTAGGCATGATAATCTTGCCTTTGAGATGGGACCCATTATTGTACCCACCCTAGTTTATGTTATGCTAGGTCCTTTACCTTACACCATTCTCTTGGGAAGACCATGGAATCATGATTTGGAAGTAGTTACTTCTACTTTGCATCATTCTATAATTTTTGTTAATAATGAAGTAATTACAATCAAGACTGACCCTGATGCTATACACCTTTGTGAAATGGAAATTGCTAGTCAGACCTCAATTGCTTCTACTCTTAATAATTTCATTCCTTTGTTATCTTCTAATGCATTGACATTTGCTCCAACAGTGCTTGTTTCAAAGGCTACTCCTGAGATGGATGTCCCTAAGGAAGATCATCTCAAAATAGAGAATCATAAATCTAGCCCTTCTACTTCTTCCGAATCAAGCACATGCCTTGGTGATGATTGGGGATCCATTGAATTTACCGAATCTTTTATCGGGGAGTACAAAGTTGATCCTATCCACCTAGACATTTTGATGATCTCATACAACTCTATCAAGAAAACCGATTGTCCTCTCACTGAGGAAGACAATCATGCTCCTGCTGAGGATGATTGTACCCCTACTATGGAAGATAGTCATGCTTCTATTAATGAGGCTAGTGTTTATATTCTCATTAAGAAGGATGAATGTTATCCTATAAAGGAGGATGATACCCGTAGTTGGAAAGATGCTCTTTACATTAATCCTCAAGAATTTGAAACACATTATGACCCTAGTTTCAACCTTTTTTCTAAATATGGTTATGGACATAAATTTTGTGGGTGTAATGAGCAAGGTATTCAAGTCCCTATAGATTTTGATCCTTGTGAGCACAACATGGGACTTGGATACTGTCATATGAAATCTAAGAGGAAACCATGGTTAAATGTCAACATGATTCCCACCGAACCTCCTTCTCTAGAATTAGTTGATTTTGAATTTATTAAAAAAAGATAGACTCTAACGAAATTCCTCTAGATGTTTTCTCTTTGGAGGAAGTGTTGGAAGAATTATTACGTGCCTACTCTCATTTACCTTCTTATCACCATAAGCAGTGATTCCTGTATTGCTTGAATAAACTGGTATACTTTAGAGAATATGTTATGAGCATTGATGAGAAGGCCTCTTTATCTAATGCAAATGATAATGTTCCTATATCTCATCCTGAAGACCATACTACCCTCCTTAAGGAAGATACTTCCAATTTTTTTGTAAGACCCAACTAATGCTCAGTAAACTTGGTGATGGAAATACAATTCAGAGGTGGTTCCTAACTGAACAATCTACCAAACCCTTGTAAAGACTCCATTTAGTTATCAACCAGGGCTAATGTAATCTTTTGATCATGTTGATATTGTATCTACATCCAAAGATTCTATACTGCCTATATCATCTTAGTATAGGTGTTTACACATGTGGGAAAACATAAACTGCAAAATAGTAAAAGAATTAAACCTGGAACTATTGCTATGGTTAGTTACAACTTAAGAATGTGACTAGTTCATTGATAAAGCTAAACTCTGCAACTAATGCTATTAACTTGAATCACTCTGGAGGATAATGTATTGAGACAAAAAAAAAAAAAAACATAAGACAAGATCTTATTCATGATTTTATTCATATACAAAACATGAAGAATCTGGTTAAGATAAATACAACAATATAAGTATCTACTGTAATGACAAAAAATAATGTGCAGGAATTAAAGTGGGGAACAATTACCTTGAGTGGCCCTTTCTCAAGTTACTATATCCACAGAATAATCTCAAATCAACTGATCATAACAACAAGCTAAAAATTTCTTCATTGCATAAAACAAGATTTCACAATCTAATAAGAATCTTCAGAAATATCTTATTCATGAAAGCATAACTAAAAAATAGAGTATTGTCCATGTACTAAAAAACTATCTATCTGGATAAATCTATATGCTATATCTACTCTACTTCTTGAGCATCGAGCCAACGATATAGGTTCAGGGGAGGCTTATTGAAACATGGAGTCAAAACATAAAACTAAATGCAAATCACCACTCCCCTATGAAATAAAGGGTGAAAAAAATTGCATAACTGAAAACATAATTGAAAAGATGGAAGAATTCGATTAGGACTCAAACTCTACCTCAACAGAAAACAAAAATGTGGACTGTGAAAATAGTCACGTTAGATTCCCAATCATAGAAGACTCTTTCTCTCTTCAGTGGCATTATTAAATAGCATGGTGATTCACAATCATCCTCATTAATGAATGCCTCCAATTCTACAACTGTTGTGTTCTTGTTATGGAATCTCCCCTGCATCACTATCTGAAATCCTTTGGTTGTGGGCTATGCTTCCTAATTGTTGCAGGCTACAACCTACTTGCTCTAGCTTCTCAAGTGCAAGGGGTTAGTTCACCCAACATATATACATAATACTAATAACCATAAATTAAACAAAGATCCATATTGCATTTCATACACACACATATCTCAATCATGCAATTAACAACATATCATGATCTGGATGAAAGATATGAAAAGATAGATATGTTTAGGAATGTATATGAAATGAGCATCTGGAAATTTCTAAAAGCATGAACTAAACAACAAAAAACTAGCTAATATTTGGTCTCATCATTCCTCCCAACTAGACATTTGCTTGTCCTCAAGCAACAAGTTAAGACCGGAGGTTGTACTGCAAGGTCATTGCCCTAAAATTTGTAACCACATTCACTCATGTTCCTTGTTTCAAGTAGTAACCTCCATAACATAAAAGTCTTTTCCATTTAATATTTTGGGCCTCTTCCTGCTCTACATGTTGTTCCCTTGTCCAATTTGGCACCATATAAAGAAGCATTGGTGGATGGAAGGTAAGAAGTACCCATTTAAGTCCAATTTCTATGGAAATCTCTATGCACCTGTGAAACCTTTCAAGCATGGCTACAAAATTGTATAAGGAGTGAGTTTCCTTTTTTCATAATTTAGTGATTAGTTCTGCCCATCTTCTTTGTACATATTTAAAATAATGATGGATAAGACACTAGTTGTTGCATTTTGGAATAATCATTTTCTCTTATATGCATTATTCTCCTGCCCACACCTTTGTGCTTCACGAGAGTTTTCCATTCTTCTATGACTGTGTTGGTGTCTTTTGATTCTTTCTTGATCTAGAGAGCAGTAGATTTCTCCTTCTCAACATAGTCCTACATTGTTTCCCCTCTCTATCGCTCATTCTTGAAGTATGAATCCAATGCTCTAACCTGTAAATCTCCCACAAATATCAAGGGGTTCCATTATGTTTCATCAAGTAAGACAAGATTATGCAAGTAGAATTCACACAATTGATCTTGCATCTCTGGTGTGGAGTCAACAAAAGTGTTTTAAAACTCAAATTTTCTACTCAAGGCAACTGGTAAGTTAGTGATCAACTGTCTAAATTAAAAACACAAAAAAATATCTTGTAAAAACAAAGCATACACCCTAGTGGGTGGCCTACATTTGAGGATTTTTGTAGCTTTTTTTGCAATTTCTTCGATCCTTACTTTCATATTTTTCAATTCAATTTATTTTTGTTCAAGAGTCCTAGCATGGCTACATGTCATTTCTTCTTTTTCCTCAGAGAATTCATTAGTTATTTTCCATAGTTCATTGCCTAGGGACATAATAGTAGGGCCATTCAGGGTTCTAACCAGAGGAGGTCTACCTTTAGCTAAAAGTTATTTATTCCCTATTTCTACAAGAGAAATTTGTGCAAGAACATCCAACTTGGACCCATGTTCAAATTTATGCAATTTCTCCTCTAGTTCTTTAATTTTCATGTCCCTTTCATTATCCTTGGACTAATAATTTACCAACAATTCCTCCAACTGTTTTATTATGCCAAGTTCCTCTTGCAATTATTTATTAACATTCCTCTCTTCTATAAAAAAATCTTCATCTTTCTCCAAAAATTGTTCATCATAACCCATGGTATAATCACAACCCTCACTACTAGGGCTTTGTGCATTTTTCCTTCTCATATTCCTAGCAATAAAGACATCCTATGAGTCAAATTCAGAGGTTCTTGTGACATACCACTGTTGTTTGAGTGGTGTATGCACATTCCTAGAAACATATTCAATTTTGAATCTATTTCTACTGTCACAATATTTTCTTTTTCCTACTTCTTGATTGATCTACTCATAACACCTTTCTGTTGCAAGGTGTGCACCCTTGGTCTCCTTGTGTTGTGCAACAAAACGCTCGGGTTTGTGACATGGCTTAACCACCTCTCGTGGATTCATTAACTCTGGTGGTTGTATTAGGCATTAATAGGTCAATATTTTGGTGCAACAAAAACCATTTGTGTAACAATTGGTATCAAAGCCCAGGTCACGGGTTCAAATCCCTTGCTTGAGTTGGGGGGGATTGTTGCAAGGTGTGTGCCCTTGGTCTCCTTGTGTTGTGCAGTGCAACACTTGGGTCAGTGACATGGCTTAACCGTCTCTCATGAATTCATTAACTTTGACAGTTGTATCGAGCATTAACAGGTTGATTTTTGGTGCAATGACAACCGTTTGTGCAACACTTTCTTTTTCAAGTGGTGTGAACACCTTGGCTGGGTGGATTTATTCTTCCCTCTTGTAGGTGTAGAAGAAGATTCACCTTTTCTTTTTTTGGTTCTTGGTGTTTTGGAAGAAGTAGGGGTTTCTTGGATATCCTCTATTGTAGGTTGTTCAAAGGTTGCAGGTGGTGAATTTTGCGGACTCTGCTCCTCTCGCTCCCCTTTGCTCTGGGTAGGTGAAGCAACAAGTGAGCCAGAGGGAATTTCCCTCACTGATACAACAAGTGATTCTAATTTTTTTGGGACAACTAGTTCTTCAAGAATGTTATTGATGTGACTACAATTTAAGCTCTCCCATGAAACATGTGGAAATCGTACCCTCAAACTTCCTTTTACCAATAGGGTGACTAAGCAGTAATGTGAGAATGTTGTATTGTTTCTCTTTCTTTTATATTCAGAACCCATTATTTTCAACAAATTATAAAGAAAATTGGGAACATTAACCCTTCTATTATGGAAAAGATGGCTCAAAAGCTTGAAATGAATTGTATATAGTAAAGACTTCCTACCATCACATGTAAGATACTTAACTATATATGAAGCAACAGAAGCCCAAACCCATGGAGAGGATAATATTTTAGTACCTTGGAAAGATGAGTCCAAGTTCTCACCATGTTCTTTGAATTCATTCTTGGAAGCTACAAAATCTGCCATGACTGGAAATTCTTCCCCTTCTCTTGGAAACCTTGAAACTTCAGCAATGGTGGCCTCTGAAGCATCTACTTTCAACCCTCTTACAGTCACTTCATCATTTTTCAAGGTAGTAGCAAATTGTTGGGTAATCACTTCGTTGAAATTTGTGTCTCAAGAACTAGTCCATCCAACATGCTGAAAAATAGGAAACACTAATTTGTCCTCCAACAATTGATTGTGTGCAAATGGTTCCCTCCGAATTATATCACCTCCCATGATGAAAATATGCTCTGCTATACTCAAATTCCCTCATATTTTTTGTTTATTACTCTGCCTATGTGCTTGTGTTTTTCCAAATGTAGTTGCTCTACCCCTTCCTCTTTCCTTTTGAATTTGAATTATAGTTGAGTTGTATACAAGATGGGGAAAAATAGAATGACGAAGGATTTTTCAGAAAATGTTTGAAAACCAACAAAATGAAAATGAAAGGTACTGCTTCCCCCCAACTAAAGGTATTAAGTGTCTTGACTTAATTGCAATTTTTTTAGCATAGGGTGAAATGATGTATTGGAAATAATAATAATGATACGAAGCATGTAAAATTTCATATGAAAATATGTAAAAACATAACTGTAATATATGATAATTATGGAAAATTAATACATGTACCAATAGAATTGAAGTTAACCAAAAATTAGCTCATGTGAAGCTGATTTGAATTGCTTGCAATGAGATATGATGTGACCACTCTTTAATTGCAATTCGTGATAAATGATGTAACTACATGGTGTGTGGTAAATGATGGCTTTGAAAGGTTGTGGGATATACGATGATGTGATATGAAATGAATTGCATAATGCATGGAAATTGAGAAAGTTGATATGAAGGCTATGTGGGATGAGTTGGATGAGGTTGCATGTAATGAAATCATAGCTATGTGGCTACATGTACGGAAGAATAAAGTGTATGTGAATGGTAGTGCAATTAATGTTGGGATAATGTGTCTCAACCTTGCAATTACATAAAGTACTATTGATACATAAGGTATTGTTGATACATTGATGAGGGGGGGTGTGGGAGGATCATTCCCTTGGCTAGGGGTCCAGTGGTAGCACCCCCAAAAGGAAATTTTTATTTTTATTTTATTATTGTAAATCTGAACCGTTCATCATTAGGTCTTAGATCTAATGACCAATATTTTATTAGCTTGACTTTCCTTAGAAGGCAACCCTATTTTATTAGGGCATTGTATTAAAGTTGTGTAGTGTGATGTATTCTAAGAGTCTGATAGCGGTCATGTTGCCTTTGGATCTCTAGTTGGTGATACTCCTATGAGAAGCTTGCTCTGTAAGTATATTGTAATCTTTGTGATTTTTGAAAAATATATTGGGCGGCTTTTGGAGTGTAAGGTTTTTCTCCCAAAAGGGTTTTTCCCACGCAAATCATTATGTTGTGGTATGCACAATATTTATGTTTATTTGTGTTTAAGTTTCTATAATTGTTAAAGATATGTAAATTTTTTGTATTATTCTCCTCTCAAGATTAGTGTAGGAAGTTGTTTTGCTACCTTAGCTTCCTTACAATTAATTTGGCTGAAATTTTGAAATTTTTGACAGGCAAGTGCTACGGGTACCTTCATCAATAGGTCCCTTCTGAATTTTTCTGCCTATAGACATGAAGCTATAGGTCCCTACTACATAATAGACTATACTTGAAAATGATTGTTGATTCTTGTCACCTATGTTGTGTGTGCATGTGATATGTGGTAGGAAATTATACTTGAGTAATTTTAGTAGGTGAGTTGTGTAACTCATCTATTGAGTCATTTGGAGAACCTGTAATATCTATTGCTAAATCTTCATTGTCTGGTACAATATCTTTATTAGAATCAATGTTTGTTCCATATTGGTGCATTAAGGAAAGAATAAAGGCATTCTTCTATATTGGATTTTTATAAAGTTTCAATCTATGGCCATTAATCAGTAGCGAAAATATGACTGCATCAACTGTTTGCAACTATAGTGCCCCATTTGGGAATACTTGTTGTATTTCATATGAACATAATCATCTTGTTTTTAACTTCCCTTTATAGTACTTATACCTTGAGTCATATAGCAAAGCCCAATCATCCACACTAAACTCCTTTGTTATGATAAACTGATCATGCCATTTGACTCTTTGTTTCTGAAAAACCTTAGTGTGGTGCATAGCTTCCATCCTTATTTCATCTAATCCATTCAAATTGTGTAACCTATCTTTTTATGATGTTGCTAAGTCCATATCCAATGCAATTGTTGTCTTCATTACATTTTATTCAAATTCAATAGGAAGTAATGTTGTTTTTCCATACACCAACTCATATGGTTAAACCCTATTGTAGTCTTCCAAGTTGTCCCATAGGCCCATATGGCCTCAAGCAACCTAGCTTCCCAATCCTTCCTATGAATTTGTACTATTTTGGTCAGAATATTTTCAATCTCCCTATTTGTTACTTTCACCTTCCCATTGGCTTGATGGTGGTAGGTTGTTGACTTCCTATGCCTTATCTCATATTCCTGGACCAATTTGGTAATTAACTTAGATTTAAACAGGGGACCTTGATCTATGACAATCTTTTTAGGCACTCCTTACCTTATAAATATGTCTTCATATAGAAATTTGGCCACATTTCCATCTCTGGGAAATTATAATGCTTTAACTTCTACACACTTTGTTAGATATTATGTGCAAACTAAGATATACTCCTTACTGTTTGATGTTGGTGATATTGAGCCAATAAAGTCTAGCCCCCATTTATCAAAGGGTGCTAGTTCCAACTATGGTTGCAAATGAATCTCATATGTTTTAGTTTTCTTGTCCATCCTTTGACACCTATCACATCTTGTGTATTTCATTGCATCCTTATCAAGAGTTGGTTAGTAATAGCCAACAGTGAGAATCTTGAGTGTTGTCCTTTGTGTTGCAAAGTGTACCCCACAAGGTTCATCATGGTAGGCTTTGAGGATGTCATAGACCTCATCTTCTCTTGTGAATCTCCTCATAATATTATCAGGACCTATGTATAATAAATAACCAACTATCCAAGAGTAGGAAAAACTTTTACATACCAATTGTCTCTTTTCTCTAGGGAAAAATGAGGTAGTATCTATCTTGGTACTAAATAATTGGAAATATCAATAAACTAAGGTGTGTGCAAAGATAGAGAAAATAAATGTTCATATGGAAAAGAATCATTAACAAAATCTTTTGCTAATTGATTTGGTAATCTAGACAGAAAATCTGCCACTACATTTAATTTTCTAGGCTTATCCACCATAGTGATGTCAAACTCCTATAGTAATAATAATCATTTGACAAGCCTACCACCAACCACTGGCTTATTCATTAGATACCTTATTGTAGTGTGATCAATGTGCATGAAGACTAGATACCCTTTGATGTAGTGTCTGAACTTGTTGATTGCATAGACAACTGCCACAATCTCTTTTTATGTTACTGTGTAATTGAGTTTTTCCCCTTGTAAGTTCTTGCTAATGTAATAAATGGAATACTCTTTAGTACCTTCCTTTTTTCTAAGTACTACTTCTATAGAAAAATCAAAAGCATTTGTGTGTATATGGAAAGGCAAGGTCCAGTTTGGTCCTCTCAAGACAGGTACTTTGGCTAATGCTATCTTGAGTGCTTCAAAAGATTGTTGACATTTTGTGGCCACTCAAATTCTACATCCTTTGTGAGTGAAACAAATAAAGGGGCTGCAATTTTTCTAAAGTCCTGAATATATTTTGTAGTAGCTAGCATGTCTTAGAAAACTCCTAACATCTCTTTGTTTTTTGTGGCATAAGGAGTGTGGAGATTAACTCAATTTTATTTGGATCCACTTGAATCGCTTCACTTGATACAAAATATCCTAGCACAATCCCTTGGGTCATCATCATGAAACATTTCCCATGACTTAGGGATAGATTGTGTTCTTGACACCTTTTTAAGACCTTTTCTAGGTTATTAAGTGCTTCATCATTTGTCTCTCCATAAGTTGTGAAATCATCCATATAGATTTACATGGAGTCATGTACAAAATCTGAGAATATATTCATCACTTTGTTGGAAATTGTGCCTCTACTTGCTGGCTTGTATCTCTTCATTGTTGGCCAATCGCGGGTTTTCGTAACTCTGTAACCTTGCCACAATGTTTGGAAGTTCCATAACTTCTTGATTGACCGATCTCCTTTGTTGTTGTGGCATCGGTGGTTTCTATAACCTTATCGTGGAGTTTGGAGGTTACGTAACTTCCCCATTGGGCGACCTCCTTTGTTGTCGCGACATCGGTGGTTATGGTAACTTAAGAACCTTGTTGCAAAGTTATGAAGTTTGTGTTGGCGACAGTGGTATCGGCTTGTCGCGGGGATCAGTAAATCTGTAACTTGTTTGCGGTGGTTATGAAGTTATCTTTTTTAAAGACACGTCAATGGGTGTTCACTTTGTCGGGGCCATGCTTGACCGTGGGTGTACGAGTGAGTTTGTAATCAAAAAGGCTAACTCATGGATACCTAAAGTCTTTGGGATTTTTTTTATAAAATAATGACTGTTAATATTTCGTGCCAATGTGGGATAATGTCGATGGTTGAGCTTCTTGGCGGTTGAGCGAACTGAATCAGTTTTGGACAATAGATTCCTAGAAACCGAATATGTATGTTTTCCACGCATGGTATCTAAGAGAGATGAGGACGGTTGAGCCATGAGGCTGGCTGGTAAGGCCGTAGGGCTGGCCGTGATGCTAGCTGGTAAGGCCAAGGCCGTGAGGGCTGGCTGTGAGGTTGGCTGGTAAGGCCGAGGCTGTGAGGCTGGCTAGTAAAGCCAAGGCCATGAGGCCGAGCTGGGAGAGAGAGAGCCGAGGGCTAGAGAAGGAGTGAGGAAGATTAGAAGTAGGGTTATACTTCCAGTTTGTCTCCATAATGAAACAAGATGTAATATTTGTAAAGGCTTAGTGCTTGATATTGTATTGTAACTATTTTTTTGTTGAATAATACAATGGTGATCTGAGTCTTTGGAGTGTGGAGTTTTTTACCCGAAAGGGTTTTCCCCACATAAATCTGTGTTATGTCTCGTCTTTCATGTTTCATGTTCATGGTTAGAATCTATTAATGTTTGTTGCTGAAACTAGATTTACATGTGCTTTTCTCAGAAGGGTTAATGTGGAAATGCACTGTGTCTGATCCTGCCTTGTGGCACAGTTGTACGTGTCTTTGAGGAAATTTAATGAAATTAAATGTTACCGAAGGCACTACTGTTCTTGGAGATTTCTCTGAGATGATCAAAATTTCCTAACAAGTGGTATCAGAGCCTTCTTTTGGTTGCTGGTTCTGGGTGTTTCTCCTATGAAGATTTCTTAGTTTGTCAGGCTTGAGGAAATTTGGAGGAATCAACTAATGTATTGATCCTTCAGTGAGTGGAAGTCTTGTAGTATTCAAAGACAACACGCAACTTGAAGGATGGTGAAGATGGAGAAAAAGGAGTTGGTCATGTTGAATTGATGTGATCTGTGTCTCCTAGTTGGCAGTGGTATAACCTTAATGTATGAGGTGGAATTTTTCTTTGCTTCGTGGTTGTGTGAGAGGCTCCTTGGTGATATGGAGAAGCTTGGGTTGTTTCTCAACCATGGAAGAGAGTGCTTATGTTGGGTGGAGTTTCCTAGTGTTTGGAAGGCATTATTTTCTGTTAACCTCAAATGCATGAAGGCTATGGAGTTAATTATTGAATGATTTGAAAGCTTCTGAAATATCCTATCTCTTTCTTAGATGCATGTGCATATTGGTGGTTTCAGAGTTGGTTTGAAATAGGCCTGGAGTTCCTAAACTGTTGTTCCTTTTAAGGATGTGTTGTACTTGCATGTTCTATGATTTTTTGCAGGTTTTACATGGTCAAGAAAACTTGTTGATTTCTTGATGGATTCCTAGACTATGGTGCTCATTGTGGACATGTTTGGAAAATTGTATTTGGTCATGATCTGATGTTGGAGTCTTGGTGTCTACATGGTTATCTTCTTTGATATCTCAGTTTATGATTAATAATGTGATGATGGGTTTGCACGTTCGATGGAATTGATCTTCGAGTTATGTGGTTGGTGGTTTAGCTACCCATTGGCTGCAATGAGATAACTCGGATGTGGACTATCTATATCCACGAGGTTGATGCAATGTTGGTGCAGATCTGTTAGCTAGCCTTGTTTGTGGTCACTTGTGCATTGGTGTGGTTGCTTTGGAATGAGAAGATGGATGGTGTTGAGTACCTGAATAGTTGGTTATAGGGACCTATAGCATGTTGTATCACGATGCCATGGATAGCTTGGATACACTGCTTTGTGTAAGCTTTTGACAACGATGGTAATATCTGCTTGTTTTAGAGATCTCGGTGCAACTTGATGGACATGTTGTTTTGTGGACCTGAAAGGATTTTCAGTTTAGCAGATGTTGGGTCATGATGCTTGAGAAGCTTAGTTGTCACGAATCAGTGGGAGCTTTAGCAATGACTTTGGATTCATCACTTGGTGGTGAATGATTTTCTTTAGTGTTGCAAATGTTACGAGGAGGAGCCCTTAGATCTTGTTGTTGCGGAAGGGTTCTTTCGCATTTGCATGGACACTATTTGAGGATGTGTAACATCTTGAACCATGGAGGATGATTGGACTCTTTGGATATGGTGTTGGTGGTGCTTGACAGGTGATGTTGGTTTTGATTTTGTTTGCTTTATGTCATGGTATACTCTTGCTTATGGACTCGAGTTTTGACATTATGCATGGCACTTGAGACCATGGTTAAGTCACTTTGATCATGGTATCTCCTAAGGGGGATGTGTAGATCACAGTGTCATGATAAGTTCTTGTTTCAAATGTGTGGAGCATTGATAGTGGTCTGGAGTTTCTCTATGTTTTGAGTACATTGGTTATATACTTGAGAACTTCATGTTAAGTGCAGTAATGTAGTTTGGAGTTTAGCATGGGATGATCGTTTGCAGGTGCTCATGGATACATGGAGAATAAGATGAGGCTATAACTCTTTTGAGATGAGAAAGGTATTGATTACAGTTGAAAGTCCGAGTAGCCTACACCTAGGTTGGACATGAGTTCAACAGAGACCAATGAGGAGATTTCTCTTGGATGAGTCATGGTGGCTTGTATATCTTGGAGGAGCATTCTCTTTCCCCACTCTTAGTTTACTTGGTAGTTTATCTGAGAGGTATTTTCCCATTTTATCTTTCAGGCATGTTTTATGCTTTCTTTCATGATATGGATCTTGATTGTTAAATGGTTCTGGAGGATTCATAGTGGAAGGTGGACATCTCCTTGAGCTTCTGTGTTATATCATTTATTGATAAGAACTGGTAGGAGATAGTTATATGGGCTGATTTCGTAAGATGGGAAATGAAGTAGTTTGATCTTCTTTAAGAGGCTTACATCCATGGTTGATTACATGTTACATATGTTAATTTTGATCTTGGTGATTGAATGGTGGGTGTTGTTATGGCTTTTTCTTTGGGATATGAAGGAGATCATACTTGACATAGTTGGCTTTTAGAGGTGTATGTAGGAGGATTTTCTACAGGCTTATGATGTTGCAGGCTGTGCATATCATTGTGGATATTTCCTTGGTACTACATGGTTACATTTTCTATGTGCTATCATTGGTAGCCTTGTTATGCCTTTGATATTTTAGATTTTGCATTACCCATGTAGTGGGAGTTCCTGAATGTGTTTTTTCTTCTTCTATTGGTTGGCACATGGAGCTTTCTTTTGGAGTACATGGGTTGTTTATGTTGGTGGCATAAGTTTACTAATGTTCAATACCTTTAAGGTATGGGTGATTGGAGTTCTAGCACTTGCTATGGGTGCTATTTTCAGTCACGTGGGTTTATCAATTGGATGGAAGCAATTAGAATGATTGTTGTTCTAGTTGATGTTTTTTATCTTTTTTTTCTGGAGTGGTGGCAGTATCTTGTTGTTGATATCACTGGGATCTTTTGCTTGTGTTCGTTGGACTAGTGCATATTCACCCTGACTTGTACCTTTCTTCCATAGGTGGCATGTTGGAAGATGATAGGGATTGTTGCTTGAATGGTGGACATCTTAGATGTTGTTGTAGAAGTCTTGATGGAGCATGAGAGCATGTTTTAGATCTATGTGGTTTCATGGAAGACTGCGATTGGTTGCAATGTTGGACAGTTAGTTGTAGTTGGATACTTGATTTTGTTGCAGATTGTCTGGTAGACTGTTATCTGTGGAAACTTGTTGATTGGGTGTCTTGAATGTTGTTGATCAGAGACTTGAACAGAACAGGGTTTGAACTAGTGGTGTCATTGTAATCTCAGTAGTTCATGAGTGCTTTGGAGGAAGCCAGTAAGTCTTTGTCAAGTGGGAGATTGTTGGAAATTGTGCTTCTACTTGTTGGCTTGTATCTCTTCATTGTCGGCCGATCACGAGTTTATGTAACTCTATAACCTTGCCGCGGTGTTTGGAAGTTTCGTAACTTCCTGATTGGTCGGTCTCCTTCATTGTCGCGACATCGGTGGTTTCTGTAACCATGTCGCGGAGTTTGGAGGTTATGTAACTTCCCCACTAGGCGACCTCCTTTGTTGTCATGACATCGGTGGTTATGGTAACTTAAGAACCTTGTTGCGAAGTTATGAAGTTTGTGTTTTCTCCAACTAGGTGATAGTGGTATCGGCTTGTCGCAGGGATCCATAAATCCTTAACTTGTTTGTGGTGGTTATGAAGTTATCTTTTTTAAAGACTCGTCGACGGGTGTTCACTTTTGTGGGTCCATGCTTGACCGCGGGTGTACGAGTGAGTTGGTAATCAAAAAGGCTAACTCATGGATACCTAAAGTCTTCGGGATTTTTTTTATAAACTAATGACTGTTAATATTTTGTGCCAATGTGGGGTAATGTCAACGATTGAGCTTCTTGGCGGTTGAGCAAACTGAATCGATTTTGGACAATAGATTCCTAGAAACCAAATATGTATGTTTTCCACGCATGGTATTTGAGAGAGACAAGGACGATTGAGCCGTAAGGCTGGCTGGTAAGGCCGTAGGGCTGGCCGTGAGGCTGGCTGGTAAGGTGAGGCCGTGAGGGCTGGGCATGAGGCTGGATGGTAAGGCTGAGGTTGTGAGGTTGGATGGTAAAGTCGAGGCCATGAGTTGAAGCTGGGAGAGAGAGAGTCGAGGGTTGGAGCAGGAGTGAGGAAGATTAGAAGTAGGGTTATACTATCAGTTTGTCTCCAAAATGAAACAAGATGTAATCTCTGTAAAGGCTTAGTGCCTGATATTGTATTGTAGCTGTTTTGTTGCTGAATAATACAATTTTGATTTGAGTCTTTGGAGTGTGGGGTTTTTTACCCGAAAGGGTTTTCCCCACGTAAATCTATGTGTTTTGTCTCATCTTTCATGTTTCATGTTCTTGGTTAGAATCTGTTAATGTTTGTCGTTGAAACTGGATTTACATGTGCTTCTCTCAGAAGGGTTAATGTGGAAATGCACTGTGTCTGATTCTACCTTGTGGCACAGTTGTACGTGTATTTGAGGCAATTTAATGAAATTAAAAGTTACCGAAGGCACTACTGTTCTTGGAGACTTCTTCGAGATGATCAAAATTTCCTAACACACTACCCTTTGGAAAGGGGTGATCCCACAATACTGGTTTACAATTTTTGAGAGATCTTGATTTTTGTTGAAATCACATATTTTTAGAAAATATAATGATTTAAGCCTTGAAAAGAAATCACATATTTTTAGAAAATAGAATGATTTAAGGCACTACTATTCTTGGAGATTTCTCCAAGATGATCAAAATTTCCTAACACACTTCCCTTTGGAAAGGGGTGATCCCACAATATTGGTTTACAATTTTCGAGAGATCTTGATTTGTGTTGAAATCACATATTTAAAGGATTCCAATTGAAGAGGACTTGATCAAACCACCTTATATCAAACCCCCTTGGATAGAACCCCGCTAGTTTTAAACCATGCCTATAACAGAATCTCATTTACACCTATCAAAATGCTGATAAAAAATCACTTTTGATTTAACTTTTGGGGGATCAATTTAAATTTTATTTTTTGTAAGTATGTAGTCCTTATTATAAGCCTCCCAAAAAGTATAATTTTAAATAAATTTAATTTTATTATTATATTTATTTTTTATTTCTTGTGAATGTAGATTTTTCACTAAAAAATAAAGCTCTCTATTATGCACATGTGGAAAAATAGTAGATTATCAAGAAAAATTTGAAAAATATCAGTGCACTAAATATTGAAGTCCTTGATCCAACAAAAAAAAATGAATTTCGATACATACAAAAAAATTTATGTTGTATACAGTGCGCTTGTGTTTGAATTGTAATTGGTTTGACTTCAAAACTTTGATTAAGGTAAAAATATTCAATAAAACGCTATGAAACCAAATGAAAGCGCTAGATATTGTACTTACAAATCTAAATTCAAAAAAAATTATAATTTTATTCTTCATGGAAAAAAACTTATGTTGTATATGGTGAGCATCACTCCTTAAGAATGGTGTTTACTGAAAAAACTAGTTTTTGAAGGAGATGAAAAAAGAAGTGCAATCTGATTCCAAAAATTTTGAAAAAAATATATTTAGAATCTACAGAAAAAATGTCACAAATCATTAGTTTGCATCATCTTCAAATTCCTCACGATTTAGCCGCTATAGGTGCTCAAAAGTGAAGATTTAGTTAGAAAAAATCAATTCAGTGTCCAATTTGGCCAAAACTTGTAAACCAGTATTGTGGGATCACTCAAAGTGGATGGAGCATTACATAGCCCAAAGGGAAGGACAAAGTAAGCATATGCGCCCCAAGGGCATGTGAAATTTGTTTTATTTTGGCCCTTTGGAGCTATTCTAATCTGGTTATAGCCACTAAATCCATCTAGAAAGGAGTAGTTTTTACCTGCTATGGAGTCAAGCACTTGATCAACGAAAGGTAGTGAAAAGTGGTATTTTCTAGTGGCTGCATTTAATTCCCTATAATCAACACACAACCTTCATTTCCCTCCTTTCTTTGGGACAATAACTATAGGTGACACCCATTGACTGTCAAAATAGGGTAAATGAAACCTACATAAAAAAAAAATTGTAATTTAGTTTTGACTGTCTCTTAGTGCATGGTTCATTCTCCTTTGGGGTTTCCTGATTGATTTGGAACCATCATTAATGTATATTCTATGCATACACAATTATGGGTCAATCCCCTTCATTTCATGGTAATCCTATGCAAATTCCCATGCACATTCCTTCAGCACAGTGGTCAGGGTAGTTTGTTGTTCAGCAGTTAATTCACCACTAGCATTTAACGTTTTACCTAGCATGATTTCCAAAGTCTTGGATGTTGTTTGTACAAATGAAAGGTCAAGTCCTCCATGTCTGAGACACATTGTTGCGGGAGAAAAGAATGGAAAATTTGGGCTATTGATGTAATTAAGGAAAAATTCAGGTTAGCAATAAATAGCATAAACAAACTAAACCCTAGCTAATAATGAAGCACAATGAAACATAAAAAGCATAAATAAATGAACAATCTCACCAAAACCTTCATGCACTCCATGATTCACCTTCATTTCCCCTCTCCTTTTTTATGTAAATAGTATTTTCCCTCATATTTTTATGAGCAACTATGAACTATGACAAAAACCTAGCAAAATATTGAAGGATTTGACTAAGAAATTGCAATTATACTTAGAAATTTGCAAGCATGAAGTGACAAAATGAGGTTGACCTTTCCTTTTTATAGAAAGTCAATTTTTGGATGAATGGCTAGGATTGACAGTTGGAAAATGCCCTAAGATGGAAGACTAAGATTGAATGTGACAACTACCAATTAGGGTTAGGGCAGAATTAGGGTAAATTTTGAAATGGAGGGTTATGATTTAATTTTAGGAAAATTAAATCAATGGACAAGAATGCATGTAACAAGAGGATATTGGGCACGAAAAAAGAGATTGTTGGAGAATCAAATAAGAATTTAAAATTATTTGATTTTAAGAGGCTAGGTTGACTTTTTGAATTAAAAATAATTTAATTCGAAAGAGGTGAGGCCAAGATAGTAAATAATGATTTTTAATTATTTATTTGGTGGGAAAGTGGGAATGAAAATTTAAATAAATGATTTTATTTAAATTTGGAGGAAAAGACAAAAGGACAATTAAATAATTAATGAAAATTATTTAATTGCAGAGGAAGAGGATAAAGTGAATAATAATTAAATAAAATTTAGGAATTTATTTAATTATAGAGAGACATAAGAAATTAGTGACATAAATAAATAATGTTATTTATTTATTTAAATAATCAGGAGGAATAAAAGATAAAGTAAATAATAATTAAATAAATTTAAATTTATTTAATTAAAGAGAGGCATAGGAGATTAGTAACATATTTAAATAAATAAATGTAATTTATTTATTTAAATACTCAAGAGGAATAAAATATATGAATTAATTAAATAATTAAGAATTATTTAATTAATAGTTGAATTTGGACCATAAGACATAATTAAATATTTTAATTATGTTGAGAAGAAATATGGTAGGACATAGACAAATAAAGTTCGCAGGCCTAGGTTATTTTTATGTGTCTACATTTTACCCCTCTTTGTCATGATGCAGTTTATCGCATTGTAACAAAGAAAATTTGAGTTGAATGTGTCCCAGTGTAAATAGGGTAAACCCATGTCCCCTTTGAAAAAATTTGCAATTTTTTGGAAAATTTCAAAAAAAAATTGATATTTTTCCAAAAAGTCAAATTAATAGCCACAAATTCCCCAGTGATGGAAAAAAATGATTTCCAGAACTCTTAAGGCAGACATGACGCAATTTGAAGGCTTAGGCAGAGTGCAACCAACACAAACCCTAGTAAAACCCTAATTTTGGGAGGTATAAATAGGAAATTTGCAAATCTAGGGCTCATTTTGCACATTTGAGGTTTAGAGATTAGGATATCTGAGTGAATATGGAGTGTGTTCCTCATAGCGAGCATAGAGCCTACCAAGTGTGGACATTTAGATGGTCAGACGACGCAAGAGATCCAGTGAGTTCCTATAAACCCACTTTGTCAAATTCTGATTTCACACATTTTTAGGTAGGGTAAAATTTTAGCAGTCAATCCGTCATTTAGGGATAGCCACAAATGCTATCGTGTTTGACACAATTGCTTGCGATTCGACGCAACTGATATGAACACGCCTAGGGTAGGGTAGGTTTTTGAATTTTTGTGACACAAGTGCTAGGGTTAACCACATCTACGTATGCACGACGCAATTGACTGTAGTGATGCACAATTGCTAGGGTTTTAGCCATAACTGCATGAGGAATGACACAACTATAGGTATAGGTTGCAATTGATTTAGGGGTTTGACGCAATCGAATTCCTGCGATGCATCTATGAAAGCATGCAACACATTCACTATTGCACGACATAATTGAAAATTGTGTGACACAATTGAATGGTAACAAAGTTTCCCTAGGTTAGGATTGACTGGCTTTTATGACATGTGTAAAATAGGTTGAGGTAAGTTATTGAATTGACGCATTGTTTGTCATGTTGGCTATAGGTTCATCTAGATCTGATATACACACGAGAGTCACGACCACCAGAGACTTATCGATTGTGAGAGCAGTTGACCAATGCTGAAAAGTGTAGGTTATGGCGGCTTGGCTTATTTCATGTTACATTCATGCCCATCATTAGGGAAAATAGGGGGATGTTGACTACACTTGCCAAGAGGTGGCATTCAGAGACATGTTTGTTTCATCTTCCTACAAGAGAGGCAACTATCACATTGGAGGACGTCTACAGGATCCTTCGACTGTCGATCCGAGGTGAGTGGGTCAGATACAATCCAAGTCAGGGATATCAAGATTTGACCACCTACTATGTATATGATGATGTGGCACAGCTGGGGATTGACCGATATGAGATCAGATAGGAGACACTGGCAATGTGATATGAGCAATTTGACTATATATTGTGCACTCTGAAAGCCGAGGTAGTGATTCCAGACTGTCGAGGACATGTATTTCTGGTCAGATGGGAAGAGATGCTTGTCGAGATGATGGCCAGTGAGACCGTCTATGCATGGGGGCCATGTTTTCTAGTGATGGTGTACTTTCAATTGCATGATATAGTATATCGAGAAGGATAGTCCATGAGCTGTGGGGTCACTCTTTTGATGGTCTAGGCTTGGGAGCACATTGCAGTGTTTCATCCACCGATTGCTCGCCAGTTGGGGGCCAACATACCATATGCATACATGTATAGAGGAGAAATCACAAAGACACATGTCAAAGATATTGGTTACAGGCGACATGGGTTGGATATCCTAGTGAACTTCATATGGAGGCCTTGGATGAATTGTGCATAGTGGTCGGATGAGGATCAACATCTATAGTGGTGCCAACATGAGAGATATTTGATTGGGCGGACTATCCAATCACAACATATTATGGACAGGTACTTACTAGCTGGGTAGTGAGACAATTTAGAGAGCAGCAGGGAGTGCCATAGGGTCTAGCAAGTGTTCGCTTGGTCATCCAGAAAGTTGACACCATGGGGCCTAGTGATTGCGATGATGACAGTTGAGCGACAGATAGGACTACAAGAACAACAGTGGGGATGGAGAGGGGGACTAGTAGATGCAGGTACCATGCCCATGTATGATGCATGGTTGCTTGTGCATAGGCTCATTCCATTGACCGATCTAGATCAACCAACTCTAGTGGTTTGACAACGACGGGGTCCTCAGGTAGGAGAGGTAGAGGGAGAGGGAGAGGAGATGGAGAGAGATGCGGTGGTGGTTAAGGGGATGGTGGAGGCGATGGAGGAGATGGCGGAGATGGTGGTAGGGGGAGGAGATAGAAATAGAGACTATGGAGGAGAAGAGGATTGCTTTCTCCTATCCAAGAGGAGGGAGAGGAGGAGAGAGAGGAGGAGGGCAGACAGGAGGAGGTTATGCTAGATGTAGAGGTAGAGGGAGAGCATCCCAAGGCAGAGTAGCTGGATGTGCTAACAGGTGCAGCTGTGATGGATGTAGAGGTGGCAAGGCATGAGGAGTAGCCAAAGGAGGAGATGGGTGAGGAGGAGCAGATCTTTCGTGAGATGATTCTGCATGGAGACAAGGGGTTTGAGGATGTACCCATCAGAGGTGATACTAGAGATAGAGATTAGGATTCGACGAGTCTATAGGCCAAAGTGCAGGCATTAGAGGCCGAGTTGCAGGCTCTATGGGTGGAGAGAGATGGTTTACAGGTGGAGAGAAACATAGCCATGATCAGGGTGCAACAAGAAGAGTAGAGGATTTTGGACTTTATTGCTACCTATAGTGGATCCTCAGCTGATATGATCAGAGTAGTTGCCACTATTGGGCATAGAGAGCAGTATCACAGGCAGCTCCATGAGGAGGTATTTCCACCAGAGTAGCAGGCACCTAGTGCTTCAAAGGTTGTTAGCAGTGGTCGGTCTCACAACAAGTGGTCTTAGAGCAGATCTAGCCAAGGGGAGAGTAACAACATGGGCTCTGGGGAGCATGGCAGTACTGGGTAGACACTTTTTGATCCATGTATTTTGACACTTATATTTTTGTATCCATCGATCCTGCAAGCTCTATTTTTGTGATTCATCGAGACTCTATCCTATGACATCATTTTGAGATTATATATATGATGCATTTTTGGCGCAAACTATATGTGTTGTGTTATTATGCATCATGATTTATGATGTTTATGCGATGTTTATTATGTTATGATTCGTATGATGATGCATTGTATATTATGTGATGTATGGATGCATGATGTATGCTTTGTGATTTTTTATGCAGCGTATGATGATGTCGTAATTCTATACGATAATGTATGCATTTACTTTTATGATGCTATGGATGTCATGTATCAATGTTATGCTTATGATTATAAGATGCAATGCTATTGATAACACTATGATAATGCTCTATATATTCATGATGATGTCATGATTATGATGATGAATGTAATGTTCTATGACTATGGATGACATGATTATTCTATGGATTATGCTTTATGTTATGATATATGAAATGGAAATGCGCCTATATGTTACGTTAATGCAAATGGAATTATGCAAATGATGTGTAAATGTACTTATGCAAATGATCTATAAATGGATCTGTGTAAATATGGGATGTACAACCTATGTGAAATGTACTAATGCAAATGCCTATATGGTCATGTATGCAGCTTTGTTTTTATGTGTCACAGGACATTGTCAGAGAGCGGAAGAAGAGAGACTGTTAGACGAAAGGGGATGGATGTTAGTGAGGAGAAAGAAACCTTCAATATTTTCCCAAAGTACAAATGGGTGTTGCATTAATCATCATTGGGTAGATTATTGCAATGGACAACAAACACCATGATATGACATAAATCAATGGTGTGTAAGGTCGTGCCATTGCATAAAACAAACAGTCGCAGACAAGGAATATCATGACTCATACAAGGAGCCCAATCGCCCCAGTATTTTTGTCACAACCAACCATAGACAGTCATCAAAAAGAAAGACAATTCATGAAACGGTGTTGCTCCTCTAAATCCTGTACAGGACATCCTCGAGGTGGCTAATATTATGACGAAAATCAAATGACAGATGTGACCATATTTAGAGACAATGTTTGCCAAAGTGTGTGCGAAGAGTGTTTTTGGATGTCAAGAATATTAATGCCGAGATGTCAATTTTGACGAAGCCTAGTTATGTGTCAGGTAAGCTAGTGTGTGATAAATGTCGAGTAGTCAAATTCAAGAATGACACATCCTAAATAGTGTCATGTCGGGAGTGTCAATCCCCAATGTTGATAGGATGCCCCAAAATGCCAGGTGATAGTGTCGATGCTCGGGAAAGACATATCCTGAAGCAAAGATAAATGACAAGGGGCATTCCCTAGAAAGACATATCTGAAGAATGATCGAGAATTGACAGTTTGATGTTATGAGAGTTTGACCAAGTTTGACTAGATGACCGAATTGACTGTTGTTGCATTTGAAGTGTCAATTTGGTTGAATTGTTTGATGAATAGTTGCCTAGATTTTTTTAAGAGTTTTCTAATTTAGGATGTTGTGATGAGACAAAGGACGACTTGATAGACCCTAAGGGACTGGACCTAGGGGGCCTCAGGGGCTCATCAATGATGGCCTTGCCTACGTCATACACTCAGAGACTACATAGTTCAACAGAGATGAGATTGACATGATCATTTATTGAAAACTAACTTATGTGTTTTAACTTGACCTGAAGGACCCTAAAAGATTGACCCAAGGGGCCTCGGGGGCTCATCGGTAAATGGCCTTTCCTATGTAGCAAATGTGCAGAGACCTTGTAGTTCAACTGGCGTCATGATCAAAGACGATAGATTTTATTGACTGACATGACAAACACAAAAAAGGCCAGGTAACTTGTTTATTGGACTCAAATGACCAACTGACATTAAAGACCTAAAAGATTGGCTTAGGTGGTCTCGAGGGTACATCAAATGATGTCGTTGCCTACGTAGCAAATGTGCAGAGACTGCGCAGTTCGACTATTCTAACTATGACTCGACTTTGACTAATTTTTAGTTTGTTTTTGGGCTTTTTGAGAGTTATTTGGATGTTTTTGTGTTTTTCGAGAATATTTGATTTTTTTGTTTTTTGGATATTTTGATTTTTTTGGATTTTTGACATGTTTTGTTTTTATTTTGGATTTTTGTGATATTTTGAGTTTTTTGGAGTTTTGACATGTTTTTATTTTTTTTTGGATTTTTGACATGTTTTTATTTTTTTAGGTTTTTGTGATATATGGGACCATGTGGAAGACCCACTGCAATCAGGTGTTAAGGGTGTTTCCCCTAGTCACGTCTAGGACTAACCAAGATGAACGAGATGGAATGGGACATACTCGTGATGAAAAGTGGAGGATGTGTGAGACATGATGTCAACCGTTGTCAGCCATGGAAAGAAATAGCAGGACTTTATGATGGATGCTGTGAGGGTGTCGGAAGACTGGATATTTATTATGGACAAAGGTAGATGGAGTGATAGTAGATGATAGCAAAGCAAAGACTGCCTATGCATGGCACCTTTTTGCCAAGTTTTCACCATGGTACTTATCCAAAGCGCCACCAAAGTGGTTTTCACTATTGGACGAATTATTTCTTTTCACTTTTTTTGACATTTTCTAATTTTTTTGGTGTCACCAAGACACCTGTTTGCTAGGTTTTCATCAAGGTAACAATTTTTTTGATTTTTTTTTTTGCATTTTTATGGTTTTGTCTAGGCTCTCAGAAGCTATGTGGAACTTGCATAGATGTAGACTATTGATGGGCTCTGACAATTTTTCACCTTCAGGAGTAGATAACTGGTACGCACCAGAACCAAAGGATGCAATGATGAAGTATGGACCCAACCAATTAGGCTCGAACTTGTCAGGATTTTCATGTTCAACTTGATTCTTCGAGCTCTACATGAAGACTAAGTTCCCAATGTCAAATATTTGGACCATAACTCTTTTATTGTAACTTCAGAAAAGGCGATTCTGATATGCCTATAGGTGAGTCAAGGAATTTTGTATGCATTCTTTTAATAGTTCCAGCACATGTGACTAGGACTTTTGGTATTCCTCATCATCAACCAATCCCTTCATGGAGACCCTTAAGGAGGGGACTTCGACCTCAATGGGAAGGATAACTTTAGATCCAAAGACCAAGGAAAATGGAGTGGCGCTCGTAGGCGTGCAGTAAGCCCATAGAGTGAGGTTAATTTGGAGGTGCAAGTCACGACCAATGTCATTGAAAGTCTTCTTAAGAATTTTGATTATTGTCTTGTTGGATGCCTCAACTTGACAGTTACCTTGTGGGTAATATGGCGTGGAGAAATGATGTTGAATATGGAATCGCTCACAAAGCTCGTGCACATCTTGGTTTTTAAAAGGATGGCCGTTGTTTGTGATGATGGATTGGGGAACACCATACCAGCATATGATGTAGTTAAGGATGAATTTAGAAATTTGTTTACTAGTTATGTAGGTGAGGGGAATGGCCTTGATCCATTTTGTGAAATATTTGGTTGCAATAATAATGAATTTGTGGCCATTGGATGAAGTGGGATGAATCTTACCCATGAGGTCGAGTCCCCATTGTGCAAAGGGCCAAGGCGAAGTGATTGGTCGTAATTGCTTTGCGGGCGCATGAATGAGATCATTGTGTACTTGACATTGATGGCACTTTCTCACAAACTGAAGAGCATTGTTCTCCATGGTTGGCCAGTAGTACCCAAGTCTCATGAATTTCTTGGTTAAGGTTGGGCCACTCGAATGGTATCCACATATACCCTCGTGTACCTCACGTAAGGTTGTTTGTGCTTCATCCGCATCGAGACAACGAAGGAGGGTATTGTCAAAGTTGTGTCTATATAGAGTGTCATTGATGATGGTATAGTGGGCGGATTTGTGAATGAAGGACTTGCGTTGGTTATTGGAAAGGGCTAGTTGTAAAAGTTGGGAATGTAAGTAATTATATATGTCCTAGTACCAAGGGGAATTAGGAACAACAAGTTTGAAAACCATTTTGGACTCAGGAATGTCATAGGCAGGAACCAACAGCTATTCGACTAAGAACTCAAATTGCAACACATTATTAGGGATATCCAAGAGAGAGCCAATTGTGGCCATAGCATCGGCTGCTTTGTTATGTGCTTGAGAAATCTACTCAAAAGAAATCATGTGTAAATATGACAGGAAACTATCCACCATGTGTTTGTAAGGCATCAACTTCTCATCCTTGGTGTTGTAATCGTCATTGACTTGGTTGATAACTAATTGAGAATTGCAAAAGACTGAGAGTTCCTTGATTTTCCACTGAACTGCCATTCAAAGTCCTGTCAATAATGCTCCATATTCAGTGACATTGTTAGTGCATGGAAAGGAGATGCGAAATTATTTAGGAGTAGAATCTCCTTGAGGTGTGATGAATAATATGCCAGCTTCTGAACCATGACTTGTATGGCACCCATCAAAATAAATTTTCCAAGGTAATCTCAGTTGTACATGAAAGACGGATTCATTAGGAAAATCAGCTACCAACAAGTGATCACTGTTTATGGGCGCGTCAACGAATTGATCTGCTATGACCTATCCTTTTATTGCTTTGCGTTATATATATTGTATTTCATACTTGCTAAGTATCATGACCCATTTTTCAGATCATCCTGTTAATGTTGCCTGACCGAGAAGATACTTCAATGGATCTATCTTAGCCATTAATTTTGTTTTATGATTCAGCATATAATGTCTCAATTTTTGAGCGGAAAAGACTATTGTGAGGCATGCATGTTCAATGGGAGTATAGTTGAGTTCATACCCAACCAAAGTGTGACCAATGTAATATATTTCTCTTTCCTTTTCCTCATGGCCGTTCTATGTGAGTAATGCCCCTAGTGTTGAAGTGGTTTCAGAAATATACAATATCAAAGGTTTCCCATCAATAGGAGACATTAGGACTAGTAGTGTTAGAAGATAGTATTTGATTTGTTGAAAAGCAGCTTGACACTTGTCGATCCAAACAAAGGGGATTCCCTTATGTAACAGGTATTGGAATGGTTGACATTTATCGGTCAATTGTGTAATGAAACGTCTGATGGACTGCAGTCTTCCTTGTAATGTTCAGAGCTCGTTGATTCCTTTTGGTGGACACATATCCAAGATTTATTTTACCTTAGCTGGGTCGATCTCA
Organism: Sequoia sempervirens; assembly: GCA_007258455.2. Classification (NCBI taxonomy): domain Eukaryota; kingdom Viridiplantae; phylum Streptophyta; class Pinopsida; order Cupressales; family Cupressaceae; genus Sequoia; species Sequoia sempervirens. Next base: position 50,889,604 of record VDFB02193867.1, on the reverse strand, counting down.
ATGCCCCAACGAGAAACTATGTACCTCAATATTTTACCCGAAGTTACGTCGAAGATGCACTTCTTAGGGTTGAGACGAACCTTATATTCTTTTAGCCTTTTGAAGATCTTATCTAAAAAATTTAGGTGATTGCCTCATGTTAGGGATTTTGCTAGGAGATCATCAACGTAGTCCTCCATTAATGTGTGCATAAGGTCATGAAATATCGTGGTCATAGCCCTTTGGTATGTTGCACCTACATTCTTCAGTCTAAAAGGCATGACATTCTAGCAATATGCACCCCAGGGACAAGTGAATGTCATTTTATGTTGATCTTTTGGGGCGATGCAGATCTGATTGTATCCCAAGAAACCATCCATAAGAGACAACATCTCATATCCTTTTGTGAGATCCACTATGATGTCTATGTTTGTGAGCAGAAAATCATCCTTTGGACAAGCTTTGTTCAAATCTTGGAAGTCTGTGCAGATGCAGATTTGACCATTTGGTTTGGTGACATGTACAAGGTTTGATATCCAGTCAACATAATCTATAGATCTTATGAATCCAACATCTAACAACTTTTTGAGCTCAACTTTTCAAGCAAGGTGATCCACAAATGCATCTTCTAGAGTTTTTGCTTGACTGGTTTTGCATCTGGAAGTAAGGGTAGATGATGTAAGACTAAAGCAGGATCTAGTCCTGGCATATCTGCATATGACCAAGCGAAGTTGACCTGACGTGCTATGAAGAAATCTTGAAATTTAGGCCTTTCCTTTTCTGTCAACGATGTTGCAAGGAGAATCATTTATTGATTTTCAAGTGTGCCTGTATTGACTTCTATGGTATCTTCAATTAGCATGGCCAATTTTTCTTTAGTAACGAGGAGAAATTCCAACCCTCCATCCTTAGCCTCCTCAAAGAGGTTCTCACCCTTGGATACATCCTTTCTTTTTACTTTTGTCTCATCAGAAGGTGCCTTGTGGTTTTCACCCAAAGGTGCATCTTTTCTTGTTTTATTTTTATTACTTTTATGACTAGAGGATTGAACAGTCTCTCCAAAATATGCCGCAGAATCGAGATCTATAGTAAATCCAGCTTTATGGTCCCCGCCTAGTATTCCTTCATGTAGTCCCATGAATTCAATGATGGCTTCGTCATTCTCAAAAGTGTCCATGGCAGGTGGGTCCTATTGATCCCAATCAATGAGTTGTGGATATATGAGGGAAATACCATCATTTGTATTAATGAAAGGTAGAGATGACGCTAAGAGCATACAAATGGAGGCCGAAAGGGTAAAGATAAAAGTGTCATCAAGATCCTAGGAAGATTCCATCCAATATTTGTCCTCAAGGATCTCAAGTAGATTGGATTCATAGGGGGTTCAAGATTGGGGAAGAGCAAGTCAGAAGTGCTAGGTGGCAGATTAGGTTTGTCATTGTTATTAGAAGGATCTTTTGGTGGACTAATTTTAAATTATTTTTTGAATATTTCCTCAAAAGAAGGCTCGCCTGGTTCTCAAAAAGGTTTCTTCAAGATCATAGTCACTAAAGGGTTTATCAAAACCATATTCCCATTCATGAGAGTCAGTCTCGGTATAGGATTCATCAAATGTCTCGACATTTTTAGAAGCACATACACCCTGTCTTGAAATCACAAGGGTATGTGGAGCGTTAATCGTGATTGGCTTAAACCCTAACCCTATATTCTTTGGTCTTTTTGGCAGCATTAAGGGTTCTCTCATTCCATTTTTGTTTATACCAAGACTGTTGATTCCATCATAGCCTTTTTCCTTCATTATCTCAAAGCCTTTGCCATATTGTTGTACTGGTAGTAGTGGCAGATCTTCCTCACCTTTGTAGATCCAAGCTGAAATATCATCAATGTCTTCTTTGTTTACCTCGCCCCATTTTGTGAAGGTGGTAGTGGGAGGAACTTTAAAGACAACTTTGGGTTCTAGTTTGAAGCATGGTCTTCCATAAATCTTCGGAGACTTGGGTAACTGTGAGATGTAGTAAGAAGTGTTTAGTCTGTACTCTCCACATCCTATGTCCTAGATCTTTCTGTTTGGATTAGCGGTTGGAATGGTGGAATTGGATGGTGTGATGGAGGTCGAAGCAGTGGAAGTGGATGACTTGGTAAGTGTAGATGGATCGACGTATTGGGATGAGGTGGATGTTGAAGCTTCATGATTAATAGGCACTTGATGTTCGAAAATGCCCCTTAAATTGGTACAATATTGAAAGGGGTTAGGATCACCAGTTATGGTAATCTCAGTGTCGTTATAGGGGAACTTCAAACATTGGTGATATGTGGATGGTACGACCTTCAATTTGTGAATCCAAGGTCGACCAAGGAGGATGTTGTAGGGAAATTCAAGATCTAGGACCTGGCATGTGGCATCTATGATTGTTGTCCCAACATGAATAGGGAGTGTGATAATGCCCTTAGAAGAACGCTCCTCATCATCATACACTTTGATTACAATGATTTTAGTGGCATCTACACATGCATCAAAGAAGCCTAATGCCTTGACCAATTTTAAGGAGCATATGTTCAATCCAGCTCCGTCATCTGCTAGGACTCGTCTGACCTTGTGTTTATGAATGAAAACTTCAATGTGTAATGCATCATTGTGGTATGGTTTAGGCATGGAGTGATCTTGGTCTGAGAAAGTGACCTGGTGGGAATTGGCTAAATATTCGACCATAGCTTCAAAGTGGTTGACATCAATGTCAGTGGGGATTGAAGTCTCTTTTAAAGCCTTATCAAGGATATCTTTGTGCGGGGAGATGCGCAAAAGTTCGAGTATGGAAATCTAAGCAGGGGTTTTACCCAATTGATCGACAAGGTTAAATTGTCCTTTAGGCTGTGACGGCTTAGCAGAAGGGCCAGGTATCATGATTTTGGCTCAGCGAGTAGTGATGTTGCATTTAGGAGTCTTTTTCATGGTGATAGTATTGACGTATTCATTGGCAACTTGAAGGTGATTGATTATAGGTCCACTCGAGTAATCGAAGGTAGCACGAGTGTAGTTAGCTTGGTTATTAGTCTTTTGACTTGACAAGGAGAGATTTCTTGAACCATGATCTTTCATTGGATTCTTATGAATGGTATGGTCAATATTGGAAGAGTATTATTGACTATTAAGTTCAATGTCTTTGTTCTCAATTAGATCTTGTATGTTGTTACTCAATTGTCTACAAGATGATATTTTATGTCCTTTTTCTCTATGGTAATCACAAAAGGCATTGTCATCCCACCATGATGGTTTAAATTGTCCTAGATCATATGCTTGAGGTTCTTGCAATATTATGACGTTATTTTACACTAGCTTCTTGAGGACAACTTCAATAGGTTCTCCCAAGGGTGTGTATGTGTGTCATTTTGGGAATTTTCTAGTTTGTCTTTGTTGACCTTGGGCTTGGTTTCTTTGAACGATAATTGTGGTAGGTGTCAGGATAGGTGGGGGATTGTTTTGTGGTTGAGATCCCCTGAGTGTGATTGCGGGGACAGTTTTAGTCACTGCTTTAGCCTCGACGACACCATCATTGGTAACATGTTTTTTCTTGGCCCAATACTTGTTCTTATCATAGGTCGTGTTCATGTTTGTGTTCTTACTAGGGTACTTAAGCTCACCATTTTTTATGAGAGCCTTTGCAAGTTTGACACCCTTTTCAACAAGGTTTGTGAATGTTGTACAAAAATGGAGTTGCAAGCCATATTTCAAAGGTCCAATGAGGTTTTAAGAAAACATGTGTACCTTCTCTTTTTTGGGGATTTCAACTGGACATCGACTTGCCAAGCCTCACTATTTTTGAAAGAAGGAATGAATGTTTCACCATATTCTTCTTGTGTTGTCTTACATAGTGTGGCAATTGTAACATCAGTGTCAATGTTATATGCGTAGTTCTCTACAAATTTGTTGGCAAGCTCATCCCATGATCTTATCCCTTTAGGCAAAAGTGTGAACCAATCAAGTGTAGGACCTACGAGACTCCTACGAAAAAGTATCATAAAATAAGTGTGTTCATATGTCATGTCTACACAATTGGTTGTGAATTCTCTTATGTGCTCAATAGGGTTTGTCTTTCCTTTGTATTTAGAGAAATTTGGGACCACATATCCTGGAGGAAATGGTGGTATGTATAAGCTTGTGTCAAATGGGTATGGATGCAAGTCAAAGGATGTATGAGTCTTCTTGTTTGATAGTTGCATGTTCTCTACTTGCTTTTGTAAGGAAGCTAGTTGAGCAGTTAATGCATCTACTATTGGATTATTGGTGGAATCACACATGTTGGTGATAGGTATCCCATGTGTTCCCATTTTTTGTGATGACATATTTTGAGTTGGGATTTGATGTGTGTGTAGAGCATGTGTATAAACATGGGAAGTGTATGTTGGGATATGTGATCTAGTAGTGTTAAATTGTATTTGTAGAATGTGTTGTCCATGTGTGTTTTGATAACCAAGCGGGATGTGACCTATTTGTGACATGCTCATGTGTTGTGATGTTTGATTTCCTTGTCCCAATTGATAGATATGACCATGTGGGAAGTTCATATTTTTTCTTTGAGGTCCACTAGTGTTTGTGTTGATTTGAGGACCTTGTGATGTGGTATTGGTGTTATGTTGAGGTCCTTGAGTGGAAAATTTTCTTGTTTTTTTTCTTGCAAAAGGATTAAATGAGGATGTCCCCATAGTGTTGGATGATGATCCAAAGGCAAAAAAAATTGATCCAAAAGTTTGTGACACAGTTTGGGACACTTGTGGCATTGGTTGTGACTTGGTTTGTGATATATTTGGTGTCCCAAAAGAAGATGTTGTATTGATCATGTTTGTTGCACTTTGAGTTGTCACACTAGTAGAAGTAGTGGCAGTGCTATGTTGTGGTGTTGAGGGAGCTTGACTAGTTTGTGTGTCATGAATAGGTGATGTTTCTCTCAAGGTGTTGACATAAAATCCATGTGGTAATTTAGCTCCTTCATGTAAGAGTTTGGCGAAATATCATTGTGGGTCTAGCATGAGTAATTCGTCTACAAAAGAAGCTACTTTTGGATTTTGGGAAGCACCCTCTAGATCTTCTACAAACACATTTCCATTTGCATCTCTTTGAATGAATTCCTCAAAAAGATTGTTGTATGATGGATGTCTGATGTTTGTGTCATTGAAAGGGTTGTTGGAGGTAGATCCCATGTTGGTATTGTTGTGAGTTGTGTGTGAAGTAGCATTTAGGTTCATGTCACTAGTATGGCTATAAAGGTCATCTTTGTTTCCAAAAAGGTTCATGTCTCTTATCCTTTTTTGTAACCTAGTATCAACCATGTAAGATTTTCCCAAACAAAAAGGGTAAATGCAAATGATATGAAACTAGGTCTATGGATGAAAATGATCTGGCACTAAGTCTATGTTTTTTTTATTTTTTGGATATAAGAAATGATGAGTGTCTTGATGCAATGTCACAATAATGTCTAAAGGGGATGTTGGATGTTCAATGTGAGGTGACAATGATGTTTATGAGGGATGCAAAGTGGTAATAATGTCTAAGAGGAAGGTATAGTGTAAGGTGATAATGATGTCTAAGAGAAATGACTAATGCAAGGTGACAAATGATGTCTAAGAGGAATGTCTAATGCAAGGTGACAATTGATGTTTAAGAGGGATGTCTAATATAAGGTGACAAATGATGTCCGAGAGGGATGTCTAATATAAGGTAATAAATGATGGTGTCTTAAAATGAGAGATTTTTTATATGTTATGGCAATGTCTAAGTATGATATGAGGTGTTCTAAATGCAAGGGGTAAGCAAGCTCTAAAAGTAATTAGCTTTGGGAGATTTGAGAAGAGGTTACTAACCATCCAAAGTTTAGCCAATGCTTCAATTTGAATTGTCAAAGGACCTTTTGTGAGACCAAGTGAAATGAAAAAGAGTCAATGTGAGTTTCCCAAACTAGACTTATGAGTTGGAAAAGACTCAACCAAAATGACAAAGACTATAAGTGTGACAAGTGACTTGGTCCAATGAAAATATTTTCTTGAAGCAAAGGTTTGTACAAAGTATGGAAAGTTGGCCTATTCTAAAATATGAAAATAATGACCTAAGAGTTTGACTAAGCCGAAGGTGATTAGGAATCCTAAATGCAACTAAAGTTTGCAATGGTATGCCTATTGTTTAAGACTAAATGACAAACCTAAAGGTGCAATGGTGGATAGTTTGAGGAAATATTTCTAGTTTTTTTGTACATAGATCATTGTAAAAATGAGGGTAGAGACAAATATTGAATGTTTGATTTCAGATTGTGACAATGACAATTGTTTTTCTAAGTGATAGGTAGTTGCAGTGCTTCAGTTTACAGTTGTGTTGCAGGGAACAAATGCGATGTTTCAAAGAGAAATTGTGTTGTAGGTTTAATAGATGCATTGTTTATCAGCAGTTGTGTTTCAATTTTTACAATTGCATTGTTTAACAGTCTGTTGTGCGTCATGGTATTAGTTGCAGTTCATAGTGAACAAATTTTGGCTTTTTTGCAATTTTGATAAGGTTGTAAATTTGTTTGCATTCTGATTGTGATTTTCCAGATTGCAGAGGTGTTTATTTGTTCATTAATTCAGCAAACACTTTGGAAAACACTTTTTTTTTCTTGGTTTGTTTGATACAAGCACTTTGAAAACAAGCAAAAATCTTATGGTTAGCAAGGACAATATCCATTGGGTTCCCACTTGGATTTCTCTAGCCACGCCTATTCAGAGCGGATAGCCTAGGAACTTGGTAGCACAGGCTCCCCCTTACAGTGCACTCACTTCTCAGGCATACCAAGTTTTGAATTCCCTAAGACCACAAGGATCTCAAGAAATTTTCCATCTCTACAATGAACTAAGAAAGTGTGGGACGGCTTCAGATGTTCGACCTCCTATGCCAACAGATAGAAGGATTTTGGCTTTCTACACAAAGGTTTTTAGTAAGGGCATCTAGTTTAGGGGATACTATGATAAACTCCCTCAGGAGGTCTCCCCCCTTAGAACAAGGGCTTTAAACATCATAAAGATACTAGGGGAGAGCTATCATGTACCACTTCTCGTTGATTGCAAACTTTCCTTGCAATCACAAATTTATATAACAGTTCAGAAGGACCTGGCTTTAGCCTGTTACTGCTTGAGGTCATTCCCTTGGGGTGAATACTTTTTCCCACCAAGGCAGACCTCTCTAATGAGGGGGAAACAAAAGTAGAATGAAAACTTTGTTTTTTCATCATCCAAGATCGCACAAAGGCGTGAGGAGAGTGCATACACAAAGCTTTCACTTCACACTCACAAGATTTTTCATTTTAATGCCCAAACCCAAAATATGTGAGAGGCAAAACAATAATCCCTAAGTGCTTTTGATTCTCCAGATCACTGTGAGGTGCAAAAGAAGTATTGTAATGTCCCCTTCTCAATTGTGATCAATTCAGTTGACCGTTGGCCTATTCCAGAGACCCGTAGGCTACTCGAAGGGTGAAAATTAGGGTTTCCTATTTTTGAGGAGGTTGTTGCTTGAATTTTTGTGATTGGTTTGCAGTTTCTTTCTAGGTTTTCAGAGAGCTTTGTAGTGGCATAGTTCGTTTGGTGATCTGAGCAACTTCATGAATTTACTATTTTTAGTAAATTCTATTTCTGGTAGTGGTCATGTTGGCTTCAGTGCAGTTGGCTCTCTTCTTCAGCCAGTTCAGTTGGTATTTGGATTTTTGGCCTTTGGATGCATTTTTTGGAGAGATAAGTTGAGTTGATTTAAATAATGATATATTTTAATATTATGTTTTAATGTTAACCCCTTGGCCTAGCCTAATGACTTAAAGTTGTCTTGAAAAGGGGACTTCATGGGTGGACGCCTCATTTGGAGGTAATTTAATATTTCTAAAGGTCTTAAATCATGCTTGAAGTGGGACGCCAACTTTGATGAGGAGATTATTTTAAATAAAGTCTAATGTTTCCTTCTTGTTTTAGACACCACCTTGGAGGGAAGTGAGTCAACTCAAATTTGAATAATTCTTTAACTGGTTTGGGCGCCCTTCTAGATGCTTCTGGAAGATGCTTGGAAAGTCTACACAAGGAGACCTCTTCTCTTAATTTTATCATCTCACATCTTCAGTAAAGTTATGTTTTTGAAATGGTGACAGAGTTGCTTCGAGGAAAGCATACCTCCTAGCTTGGCTCAGCTTCTTGCTTGAAAGATAGCAACTAGTTGAGAGGTAGATTGTAGTTGACTTGTTTTAGCATTGTACTTGAGTTTCCTAGCATCTTAGTTTAGTTTCCTTGCACTCTAGTCATATTTTGGAGTTGTTGATTATCATACTGATTGTAAGTTTCATTCATAGATTCAAAAATAAAAATATTAATGTTTTGGGTGTTTTACCAATCTGATTCCTTGCTAGGGGCGACCTTGAGTGCCAAGTTTCAGATTTTATTTTCAAGTATTGGATTTTATGGAGCAAAATTGCCCCTCTTTGAGGGTCGTACCTTTCTGGAGATGCCTTGAATTCTACGCAAAATAAATGTGAGTCTTTTGGGTTGGTTTTACTGTTCCTTCTTGGGCGCCATCATCCTAGGAGCTATATGCATTTCATTTCATGTGATTTGGGTGAGTTTTGAGTGAGTTGTGAGCATAATAGTGAGTTGTTGAGTTGCTGGTCTATGCATTTTCAGTCAATAATCAGTTATATCAGATTGGGGAAATTCATTAGTTGAGTGATAAATTGATTATAAAAGGTCTTGTGGGCATTGGAGAGTAGCTAAACATTATTGCAGCATTGATAAGCTTCTAATCTTGTGTTCTTGGTAGGCACTCTAATTCATTGTAAGCTGAACAGTAGTACTATCAGCATTCTCACTTCTCTTTTTACTTACTTGAAATTCCCACTGAATAAGTTGAAGAGGTTGGCTTGCCTCCTATTTACTTTTAGTTAGTAGCCTTAGGAACCCTCTGACCATATGCTTTCCATCTCTCAGCGCCATCTAGGTTAGAGTTACTTTCAACTCAGCATGCATAAGATCCTCTGACCATATGCTCATTTATCCTAGACGCATTCTTGGTTAGAGTTCCTTTCCAGTTTTGCATAGCATCTGATCCTCTGACCATATGCTCACACCTTGCCCAATATTGGGATCCTGGTGTACATCCTTGGTTAGAGTTGCTTTCCGCATCATTTTGGTTTTAGAGCTAACCTTAACGGGTGCGTGTTGCATTGCCTATTGTATTCAAAAAATTAAAAAAAATTTGGTATAGTTCACTACAGTGGTATCAGAGCCATGATCCTGCCAACCTGTTCCCTACAGTGATTCAGTTGTCAAATGAGTGACAGTGATTGGAGATATTACACCAGAAGTCGGGCCAGAAAACAACAGTCACAATTTTTGCCAGTTCCAGAAGCAGATACTTTTTCAGAGGCTTTGAGAGAAACAGGGAAAGTAGTAGATACTGGTAAAGTAGTTGAGAACATGTCAGATAGTCATAAGCAAGACATGGATGAGAGAGAGGATAGGATGGAGAAGAAGTTTGATGGGATGATTGATATGATGTCTCATTTTCTTGCAAGAATGGATTAGCAGGCTGCTCAGAATCATACCCCTAGTCAAAACAATGCCACAGGTGAAAATAGTGGTGTCAATGGAAACAATGGCAATGGGAGAGACAAGACTATTGGCCAACATGAGGCCACCTCTAGAGGATCAGCCTCTAGGCCACTCTTTCCTACATTCACTCAGAGAGAGGAACCACAAGTTGAAGTTGCCATTCCTTTTGCAGATGATGCCAGGCAAGCCTACTTGGAGTATGCCACCTTACCCCATGATCTTAGAGACCAATGGTCCTTTGATCAATTCTTGAACCAAAGAAACAGAAGAAACGAAGGAAGAATTGATAACCAAGCTCCTATGGCTCATAGGACTGACTATCAACAAGCCCTTGGGAAGGTGTCATTGGCTAACTTCGATGGAAGTGATAAGTGTTCAGCAAGGTTGTGGGTTCAGAAGCTAGACAACTACCTATCGCTAAGGCCCATGTCGGAGGAAGATGCCATAAAGTTTGCAATGTTGCATTTGGAAGGAGTTGCCCATGAGTGGTGGTACCATGGTTTGGTCACGCTTGGACACAACCTCATTTGAACCTCCGATGAATTCACCAATAAGCTAATTGATAGGTTTGACACTAAGGATCATGAAGTGAAGTTTCGCGAGCTTGCACAATTAAAGCAGCATGGCTCCTTGGATGCTTACATAGCTGATTTTCAAAGGATTTTCGTGATGGTTCCCAACATCATTGAAAGAAGGTTGGTAGTATTGTTCTATGAGGGATTGGTTGAACCTTTGAAAGGGTGGGTTAAGGCTTTCGATCCACCAAGTATCGAAGAAGCAATCAAAAACTCTCAAAGTATGGAGTTATTAGCCCCTAGACCAAAATTTTTTCCCAAGCCCTTTGGCCACAAGAGGGATAAGAAGCATTTTTCAAATCAGCACGAGAATTTTCCACCCAAATTGACTTATGAGCAGCGTGAACAGCTTAGAAAAGAGGGCAAGTGTTATACATGTTTGGAGCCTTGGATTAAGGGTCATAGATGTTATGGAAGAGGGCGTTCTAACCAAATGGGGGCCTATTCTGATTATGGATCAGAATCTAATATGTCTAATCAACAGCCTTATTTTGGAGACGGGGAGGAAGAGAGAGCCCCAGAAGAGTTCGATCATGAGCAAGAAGTTGGGGGCCCTATTGCCCAACTCTCTAGTTTCCAAAAGAACGAATCTTTCAAGGTTCGTGGTGGGATTGGAGATCACTGTATTGTTGCCTTAATTGATACTGGGGCAACACATCACTTCATTGACGAAGGTGTGGTTGCAAAGAGAGGTCTCAAAACAGAAGAATTTGAAGGTTTCAAAGTCATGGTGGCTGATGGGTTTCATATTTCTTGCAACCAAAGAGTTCCTAACATGTCTATGTAGTTAGGCAACTATGAAGTCAAAGATGACTTCTATGTAGTTACTATTGGTGACACGGATGTCGTACTTGGTATTCAATGGTTACACTCACTTGGTGAAATCTCTCTCAATATACAAACAATGGAGCTCAAGTTCCAATCTGATGGAAAGAAGGTGGTGCTAAGAGGAATGTCCAATGGTTGTCCTTGGATTGTGTCATTCAAAATAATGGAGAGGCTGATTTGGCACGATCAAGTTGAGTGGGTTGTGGAATGTATGGTCCTTCCAGCTAGTCCAGTTGAAACAAAGAGTGACTATCCTCCAGATATCCAGTCTATACTCACCAAGAAGAGTAAGGTGTTTGCTGATCTACCTCCTGGGCCACCTCCTGAAAGGGGAGCTGAGCATATCATTGAACTCAAGGAAGGGGCCAAGCAAGTCATCACAACACCATAACAGTATCCTAAGAAGTAGAAGGACGAAATCGAGAAAAACATAAAAGAACTCTTGGAGATGGGCTTCATTCATCCAAGCAAGAGTCCCTTCGCTTCAGCAATAGTTCTTATGAAGAAGGATTGCACCATCCACATGTGTGTGGATTACTGTGCCTTGAATCAAAGCACAATAAAAAATCGGTACCCCATTCCCCGGATAGATGAGCTCAGTGACGAGCTACATGGTGCCAAGTTCTTTTCAAAAATTGATTTGAGGTCGGGCTACTATAATATTCAGATGAGAGGGTCAGATGTTGAGAAGATGACATTCAGATGCCACTATGGTCATTTCAAGTTTTTAGTCATGCCTTTTGGGTTCACTAATGCTCCACCACCTTCCAGTCTTGTATGAACAAATTCTTTCAGAAACAGTTGAGGAAATTTGTGTTGATCTTTTTTGATGATATCCTCATCTTCAGCAAGATGTGGGAAGAACATCTCAAGCACTTGGAGGAAGTGCTTAGCATCCTAGAGTCATAAAGTTTGTTTTCCAAAGAATCCAAATGTGAATTTGGAATGAAGGATTTTCTCTACCTTGGACACATAATCAGTGCTGATAGGGTGAAGGTTGATCCTGAAAAGATCAAGGCGATAGTTGATTGACCACCTCTAGAGAACTTGACTCATTTGAAAGGGTTCTTGGGTCTTTGTGGCTTTTACAAAAGATTTGTGAAGGGCTACTCTCAAAGTGTTGCTCCTCTTACTGACCTCACTAAAAAGGGAGCTTTCTTTTGGTCAGAAAAGGCTCAAAGTGTTTTTGATAAGTTCAAGAATTTCATGAGTTCTTGTCCGGTTTTTGCCATACCGAATTTTTCCAAGCCTTTCGAGTTACAGTGTGATGCATCTGGAGAAGGTGTTGGTGCTATTTTGATGCAAGATAAGCATCCCATTGTGTTTGAAAGTAGGAAACTAAGGAGTGTTGAAAGGACCTACTCCATCTATGACAAGGAAATTGTTGCAATCATGCATGCATTAGCTAAGTTCAGACAATATTTGGTGGGGAGAAAGTTTGTGGTCAAGACTAATCACAATAGTCTCAAGCGCTTCATGCATCAGAAGGATTTGAATGAAAGACAAAAAAATTGGGTGAGTAAGCTTCAAGCTTACGATTTTGACATTGAGTATGTCAAAGGGAAAACAACATTGTGGCGGATGCTCTATCTAGGAGGCCTCATTTGAGCTCATTGTGTGAGCTTACTTCTGATTGGAAGGAGATGTTGCTTGCTGATTATGCCAAAAATCAGTTTGCAACCAGCATCATTGAAGATACTTTCCATGATGAAAGGTACAAAGTGGTTGATGGTTTGATACACTACAAGGGAAGGATCTTTTTGGTGGCCGATTCTAAGCTCAAAAAGAAGATTTTGATGACTTTCCATGACATCCCACTTGCTGGTCATCAAGGTTATTTCAAGACATATAGGCAGATTCGGGAGAAGTTTTCTTGGAATGGGTTGAAAGAGGGATTCCAATGCTATATCAAGGAGTTTCCCACTTGTCAGATGAACAAAAATGAGCATTCTTTTCCAGCTGGTCTGCTGCAACCTCTTCCCATTCCCAACCAAAAATGGGAAAGTATATCAATGGACTTCATCACTGGGTTGCCAAAGGTTCAAGGCAAAGACTGTATCTATGTTGTAGTGGATAGATTAACAAAGTTTGCTCACTTTTATGCCATCACTAGCACATTTTCAGCAGCTCAAGTTGCAGATTTGTTTTTCCATGAAGTGTTTAGGTTGCATGAGTTGCTGAAAAACATTGTGAGTGATAAGGACCGCAAGTTCCTAAGCACCTTTTGGCAAGAATTTTTCAGGATGAGTGGTACGGTGCTTACTCCAAGCACTAGCTATCACCCTCAAACTGATGGTCAAACAGAGATAGTGAACAAGTGGTTGGAGGGTTATCTTAGAAATTATGTTTCAGAGCAGAAAAGGGCATGGGTGAAATGGCTTCACCTAGGGGAATATTGCTACAATTCATCCTTCCACATGTCAATAAGGATGTCTTCATTCATGGCTCTCTATGGTTATGAGGCTCCTAGCTTTGCTGATTTGGTGTTTGGTGATAGAAAAGCCCCTCAAGCCAAGGATTTGTTGCAACAAAGTCAAGATATTTTGAAGTCCTTGAAGATCGACCTTCAAATAGCACAAAATCAACAGAAGATGTACATTGATCAGTAGCGTGTTGAGCATTCATTTGAGGTTGGAGATATGGTTTATCTTTGACTTCAGCCTTACAAACAGTCTACTCTCAAGAAGAGTGGAGCTGAGAAGCTCAAACCTCGCTTCTATGGGCCATTCAAAGTTATCAGAAAGGTTGGAGCAGTGGCTTATGAGTTGGAACTACCATCGAGTAGCAAGGTTCACAATGTTTTCCATGTGTCTCGCCTCAAGAAGGCACTTGGAAAAAATGTTGTTGCTTCATCACAGTTACCTCCCTTTGACAAAGAAGGATAGTTGACCTTGATTCTAGAGGAGATTATTAATTCCAGAGAGCATTCTTTGAGGAGAACAATAATCAAAGAATACTTGGTGAAGTGGAAGAACTTGCCTTTGGAGGATGCAAGTTGGGAGAATGAGGAGATTCTGCAGCACCCAGACTTGCGATTGATTGAGGGCAAGCAATCTTCAGGAGGGCGGACTATAATGTGCCCTTCTCAATTGTGATCAATTCAGTTGACCGTTGGCCTATTCCAGAGACCTGTAGGCTACTCGGAGGGTGAAAATTAGGGTTTCTTATTTTTGAGGAGGTTGTTGCTTGAAGTTTGGTGATTGGTTTGCAGTTTCTTTCTGGGTTTTCAGAGAGCTTCGCAGTGGTATAGTTCGTTTGGTGATCTGAGCAACTTCATGAATTTACTATTTTTTGTAAATTTTATTTATGGCAGTGGTCCTGTTGGCTTTAGTGCAGTTGGCTCTCTTCAGCTAGTTTAGTTGGTATTTGTACTTTTGGCCTTTGGATGCATTTTCTGGAGAGATAAGTTGAGTTGATTTAAATAATGATATATTTTAATATTATGTTTTAATGTTAACCCCTTGGCCTAGCCTAATGACTTAAAGTTGTTCTGAAAAGGGGACTTCATGGGTGGACGCCTCATTTGGAGGTAATTTAATATTTCTAAAGGTCTTAAATCATGCTTGAAGTGGGACACCATCTTTGATGAGGAGATTATTTTAAATAAAGTCTAATGTTGCCTTCTTGTTTTGGACGCCACTTTGGAGGGAAGTGAGTCAACTCAAATTTGAATAATGCTTTGACTAGTTTGGGCACCCTTCTAGATGCTTTTAGAAGATGCTTGGCAAGTCTACATAAGGAGACCTCTTCTCTTCATTTTCTCATCTCACATCTTCAGTAAAGTTTTGCTGTCGAAATGGTGACAGAGTTGCTTCGAGGAAAGAATACCTCCTAGCTTGGCTTAGCTTCTTGCTTGAAAGATAGCAACTAGTTGATAGGTAGATTGTAGTTGACTTGTTTTAGCATTGTACTTGAGTTTCCTAGCATCTTAGTTCAGTTTCCTTGCATTCTAGTCATATTTCGGAGTTGTTGATTATCATAGCTGATTGTAAGTTTCATTCATAGATTCAAAAATAAAAATATTTATGTTTTGGGTGTTTTACCAATCTGATTCCTTGCTAGGGGTGACCTTGAGTGCCAAGTTTTAGATTTTATTTTCAAGTATTGGATTTTATGGAGCAAAATTGCCCCTACTTGAGGGTCATACCTTTCTGGAGATTCCTTGAATTCTGTGCAAAATAAATGTGAGTCTTTTGGGTTGGTTTTACTATTCCTTCTTGGGCACCATCATACTAGGAGCTGTATGCATTTCATTTCATGTGATTTGGGTGAGTTTTAAGTGAGTTGTGAGCATAATAGTGAGTTGCTGAGTTGCTGGTCTGTGCATTTTCAGTCAATAATCAGTTATATCAGATTGGGGAAATTCATTACTTGAGTGAGAAATTGATTCTAAAAGGTCTTGTGGGTATTAGAGAGTAGCTTAACATTATTGCAGCATTGATAAGGTTCTAATCTTGTGTTCTTGGCAGGCACTCTAATTCATTGTAAGCTAAACAGTAGTTCTGTCAGTATTCTCACTTCTTCTCTTTTTACTTGAAATTCCCGCTGAATAAGTGGAAGAGGCTAGCTTGCCACCTATTTACTTTTAGTTAGTAGCTTAGGGACCCTCTGACCATATCCTCGCCATCTCTCGGCGCCATCTTGGTTAGAGTTACTTTCAGCTCAACATGCATAAGATCCTCTGACCATATGCTTGTCTATCCTAGATGCATTCTTGGTTAGAGTTCCTTTCCAGTTCTGCATAGCATCTGATCCTCTGACCATATGCTCACACCTTGCCCAATATTGGGATCTTGGTGTACATCCTTGGTTAGAGTTGTTTTCCGCATCGTTTTGGTTTTGGAGCTAACCTTAATGGGTGTGTATTGCATTGCCTATTGCATTCAAAAAATAAAAATAAAATTGGTTCGGTTCACTACAAGTGCATAGACACTAAGAAATCATTACCATACCACAAGAAACACCAAACACTTGTAAATTTTAACCCAGCTTATTATGAAACAAACAAGGTTGTTTTTAGCCCAATGCTATGAAGAATGCAAGTACATTTTAACCTTGATGAGTGTAGATACAAATTATGTTCTTTTTAAACCCAATGAATGTAAATGGAGCTCATTTTAACCCATGAATGTGTAATGCAAGTTGTAGTTGTTTATTTGTTGCTTAAAAACAAGGTTCTTTTTAGCCCAATGCTATGAAAAATGCAAGTACATTTTAACCTTGATGAGTGTAGATGCAAGTTGTGTTCTTTTTAAACCCAATTAGTGTAAATGCAATTCATTTTAGCCCTTGAATGTAAAATGCAAGTTGTAGTTGTTTGTTTGTTGCTTAAAAGTGAAGGGTATTATAAAAATGAACAACAAAACAAAGTTAGTATCCTCCTCCAACTTGCCACATGCTTCCAACAAAATATCAATAACCAGAAAACCCTACTCTACTGAACCAGAAAGCAAAAAACTGAAAATATTGGCAGAAATTAAAAGTAAACCCTAGACAAGAAGTTGTGTCGCGCAACTGGCAGATGCAGCTCGCAAGAGTGATCAAATGCATCTAAGGGATTGCAACTGTAGCTCACGGGATGTCGATTGTGGTGCACTAGAGTAGATGCGGCTCGATTTTCTAACGATTGTGGCGAACCAGAAAATTGAATGTGACGAACGACAACCAGTTGCGGCATAGGACTGAACCTGTAAAATAGTCAAAATTCTACCAAAAACAAATGGTCTAATGATTCCTATGATATGACCCTAGGGTTAGACTGATAAACCAGAAGGCTAAATGACCTAGATTTAACAAAAATAATCAGAAACTAAATGAAACTTAAATATGCCCTAATACTAAGCAATTGCGTCATTCTAGCATTTGTGATTGCATCGAACCGTACCTGGAACTTGCAAAATGAAAAATCTGTACAGAATATGCAAAAAAATTGTCCTTCACATCGGGTTCACCAAATGTAACTAAGGAAAAATGCAGGTTAGCAATAAACAACATAAACAAACTAAACCCTAACTAACAATGAAGCACAATGGAACATAAAAAGCATAAACAAATGAACAATCTGACCAAAACCTTCATGCACTCCATGATTCACCTTCATTTCCCCTCTCCTTTTTGTTGTAAATAGTATTTTCCCTCAAATTTTTATGAGCAACTATGAACTATGACAAAGACCTAGCAAAGTATTGAAGGATTTGACTAAGAAATTGCAAGTGTACTCAGAAATTTGCAAGCATGAAGTGACAAAATGAGGTTGACCTTTCCTTTTCATAGAAAGTCAATTTTTGGATGAATGGCCAGGATTGATAGTTGACAAATGCCCTAAGATGGAAGGCTAAGATTGAATGTGACAACTAGCAATTAGGGTTAGGGCAGAATTAGGGTAAAATTTGAAATGGAGGACTATGATTTAATTTTAGGAAAATTAAATCAATGGATAGGAATGCATGTGACAAGAGGATATTGGGCATAGAAAAAGAGATTGCTAAAGAATCAAATACGAATTTAAAATTATTTGATTTTAAGAGGCTAAGTTGACTTTTTAAATTAAAAAATATTTTTATTCAAAAGATGTGCTAGAAAAACAAATAATGATTTTTAATTATTTACTTGGTGGGAAAGTGGGAATGAAAATTTAAATAAATGATTTTATTTAAATTTGGAGGAAAAGACAAAAGGACAATTAAATAATTAATGGAAATTATTTAATTGTAAAGGAAGAGGATAAACTAAATAATAATTAAATAAAATTTAGGAATTTATTTAATTATAGAGAGACGGGAAATTAGTGACATACCTAAATAAATAAATGTAATTTGTTTATTTAAATAATCAGGAGAATAAAAGATAAAGTAAATAATAATTAAATAAATTTAAGAATTTATTTAATTAAAGAGAGACATAGGAGATTAGTAACATATTTAAATAAATAAATGTAATTTATTTATTTAAATAATCAAGAGGAATAAAAGATATGAATTAATTAAATAATTAAGAATTATTTAATTAATAGTTGAATTTGGACGATAGGACATAATTAAATATTTTAATTATGTTGAGAAGAAATATGGTAGGACATAGAAAAATAAAACTCGCAGGCCTAGGTTATTTTTATGTGTCTACAATTGACTTTGATGAAGTGGCAAGGATAATATTCTGCAAAGGATCCTGCAGACATATCAAGCAGTCCTTTTGTTGCGGGTCCCTACCATAGTTATTATGTATAATGTGTGCTATCAATTCATCCTCATCTTGGTTGCTCAACAAAGGGTTGCATTCAATGGTCACGAGGGTTCGCAAGGAGTACTGGTCTTCCTCATCTAGGGTAGGCCAAACGATCTGCCCTAAGTCTACAAAGGCTGGGCTGGTGGATAAATGACTAATTTCTTAGTCACATTTCCATTTGAGATAATCGTGTTACTAGACCTACAACCTATAAATGTATTTGTTATTGCCAACCATGGTCTTCCTAGAATGATGGGATAGCCTGCAAGGCTAGCATTTGGTTGCAATACCATGAAATCTATAGGGTACTCCCATGAATCCAATGCTATGACCAAGCCTTCAATGATGCCCTTAGGTTTGACTGTCGACAGATATTTTCCTACTATAGAACAATGGGTGTAGGCTTAAGGTCTATCAACTGCAATAGTTATATTGTTTCCTTGGTCATCACATTTATGGTTGCCCCCAAGTTAATAAAGTTATTTTTTATTAGAGTGCAATTTATCTTAACATATACCACTAGACTCACAGGATCTGCATACTTGGGGATAGTTATGTTTACCAACATAATGTTTACAAGTTTCCCTAAGACATGTACAGTATGAGGGTCCTTTCTCTTTCTTCCTAGATTTTTAAGGAAAAGTTCTCTCACCATTTAGTGTAGATGAGAATCTCCTTAATGACTTGGATGAGGGGTATCTTATACACACATCTTTAAGTTATCCCAATAGGTCAATTTCATCTTGTGTCTAATATCTTTGAACATCTAATTGTTCAAGGAATGGAGGTTTTGGATTTTAAGTGGTTTGGTTAACCTGATTTGACTCAGGCTCCATATGTGGGTTGTCCAATGTCTCAATTAAGGGCTCCTCATCAACCAACTCAGTGATTTGAGGGGATGGAGGCCCAACCAATGTTTTCATTGATCTAAGGTGGACATCACTCACCTCTACCTCATATGTAAGGTATTGAATAGGCTCACTAGTATAGGCCTGTTGAAAAGGCTTGTTATTTGGGTTAGGCGTAGGTTGGGATGACAGTTGAGGCGCTCTTGGTGGTTGAGGTGATGGATTTGTGGGCTCTGACATAATGGCTTGATATTGTAGTTGGAAGGGCTATTATGGCTATTAATAATTCATATTTTGGTTTTGCCACTGCTGGCCTCTTTGCCATTGATATTGACATTGGTTTTGCTGTGGTGGTCATTGGGGGTTGTAATTGGATCCTTGATAGTTTTATTGTGGCCACATGTTTTGTTGCTATTCATTCCAATTTGGTTGAGGATTTTTCCATTAGTTTTGTGGATTTTCCCAAGTCTGAGGGTTTCAACCAGAGAAATTTTGATTGCTAATTAGAAATATCATATTATAATTCAAAGGATCTTGAGGCATACCTTGTCTTGGCTTGCGTGGTTTCCTTTGAGAAATGTAGAACACTTTTCCATCTTCATCTTCCACTGCATGGAAGTTTGGTTTCCTTGATTTGTCCTCAAAAATACTTGCCACTCTTTTGCACTTGCAGTTAGCTTTCCTTTGTCTACAATTAGGGCAATATTCAGTAAGGATTTCCTCTACTTCTTCTTGCTTCTTATTCAAGTGCAAAGTGTCCAATTGTGTGGCCAAGTGGCTAATGATATCTTCCTTCATATTTGACAAGTTACTCAATTATACCCTGGAAAATCCATTGTATGATTTGCTGATTGGTGATATTTTGTCTGCCCTAGTCCTCTTAGTGAAGGATCTTGAGTAGTTTTTGCAAACCTTGCATATTTTTTCAAAGGGTAATTGTGAGATGTCCCTTGCCATAATGAGGTTAAGGGAATCCATGAAATCATCATTGACTCCTCTTAAGAAGACTAATTTTAAGGATTCATCTAATACTCTATTTTGGTGAGACTTCTTAAGGAAAAACTGAAATCTTTCTACATAATCCTCCAGTGGTTCATCTTCTTTTTATGTCATCCTAAAAATATCATCCCTCTTCCTATTAGTTCCTCTACAATAGTCTTGATATTTTTCTAGGAACTTGGTCTTCATAGTGTTCAAATTTGGAACATCTCTTCCTAAATCAATAAACTATCTTAGAGTTGCATCCTTCAAGGTTTCTGGAAACAGTTTGAGCCTAAGCACATCTATTGTGTAATTATAACTCCTACACAGGATATCAAACTCAAAAAAGAAGGTAATTGGGTCCTCAATAACCAAACCATAGAAGATAGGAAATGTTGAAGGAGGTATGTTCTTCAAGGAAGTTGCTCTTTCTTGGTTGGTGATTGCGAACTCAAAAGTGACATGCTCTGGTGGATCTTCCACCGCTACATCAGCCATGGTTAAGGTCTCTTCTATATCTGTAGCGAATGTTGGTGTTAGGGAAAGTTCTTTAGGAATACTCTCGCTCTATTCAATTTGATCACCAATATCATCTTTAGCTTCATTCTTTGAGGGAAGAAATATTCCCAAAGCATCGTGTTGTCTTCGTATATAAAATTTGTGACCTTTACATCAATGACTCCTGCACAATGTTAGGGTAAAAGAAAAAAGCGGTGTCACACTTTCGGCCAACTTATCAACACAAGTGAATTTAAGTATTTTTAACTAAAAATTAATTTTGGTCAAACATATGATCTTGTAAGATTTATTCTAGCTAAGTTATATATGTCCACAACTTTTCCAACTAAAATTTTTGGCTAAATGCATATTTAGCACCACTTTGAGTCCAATTTACCAAAAAAATAAAATTATTTGAAACACTTGATGTTTCAAAACTTCTACTCGTCTAAAAAACATTTTTTTTAAAATATAAAAATACCCTTTTGTAGATCCATAAGTTTAGTTGTAAAAAATGTATAAATTTTAATAGTTTAATTATTAAATTTATATTTTCCTACTTATTTTTACTAAATGTAGGTTATCAACACAAAACATTAGGTTGGTTACCATGTCAAGGAAAAATAGTAAAACTTATTTTAAAAAAATTGAAAAAAATATGATGCCTTAGATACAAGAATCTATATCAAGGTGGTATAATTTTTTCTATTTTAGATAAATAATTAATATGAAATTTGACGTCGAATGGAAACAACTAAGTTTTAATACACATGCATTTTAATATTTATTTTAAAATATATATTTACCAAAATGGGAAAAAATATATCCATTCCCTAAAGTTTCAAGTCATAAATACACAAAAAAATTGAAGGAAAAAATAAAATTTACCATATAAAGATTGACGTCTCATGTAACTTCATTTTTAGCATTTTATCAACAACTGAATTATAGTGTTAATTTATAAAAATCTACATTCAAATAATTTTTTAATTTTCTTTTTAAAATACAAACATAAAATATAATAAAAAATAAATATTTTATTAGTTTACATCAATTCAAAATCCAATACATATATATCACTTTTTTGTGATTCAAGTTTAAAAATTGGATTACTGTTGGTTGTTTCCTTTATAGAAGTGTGACATAACTTTGTACTTTTACCTGTTAGTAAAATGTTTTGGTGTTGATGGATTAAAACCTGATTATCTTAATGCTAGAAATGAAACACTAAACTAGGAGAGCTTGAAAGAACATAGGAGAATCTTGAATGTAGCACCATCCTCAACAACGATGCCAAAAATGTAAGGCCCAACTAATGCTCAATAAACTTGGTGATGGAAACACAATTCATAGGTAGTCTACCAAACCCTTGTAAAGACTCCATTTGATTATCAACTAGGGCTTACATAAACTTGTTATGATGATGGCACTTTATGTGCATCCAAAGATTTTATATTGCTTATATCATCTTAGTAGAGGTGTTTACATATGTGGGAAAACATAAACTGTAAAACAGTAAAAATAATTAAACTTGGAACTATTGCTACCTATAGTTACAACTTAAGAATGTGACTAGTTCACTAACTAAACTCTAGAAATAACTAATGTTATTAACTTGACTCACTCTGGAAGATAATGTATTGAGACAATCAAAACATAAAATATAAGACAAGATCTTATTCATGATTTCATTCATATACAGAACATGAAGAATCTAATTAAGATAAATGCAATAATGGAAGTATCCCTTATAAGAATAATAATTAATGTGTAAAAATTAAAGTAGGAAACAATTACCTTGAGTGGCCCTTGCTCAAGTTATTGTATCCACATAATAATCTCAAATCAATTGATCATAACAATACATCAAAAACCTCTTCATTGCATAAAAAAAGATTTCACAATCTAACAAGAATCTTCAAAGATATCTTATTCATGAAAGCATAATTGAAAAACAGAGTATTGTCTATGTACTAAAAACTTTTATCTGAATAAATACATATGCTATATCTACTCTACTTCTCAGCCATTGATCCAACTATACAGGTTCAAAGGAGGTTAAATTGAAACAAGGAGTCAAAATAGAAAACTAAATGCAAATCACCACTTCCCTTTAAAATAGAGAGTGACAAAATTTGCATAACTTAAAAGATGGAAGAAGTCAATTAGGACTAGAACTTTGCCTCAACAGAATAACAGAAACATGGACTATGAAAACAGTCACGTTAGATTCCTAAACATAGCAGACTCCTCTCTTCAGTGGTCTTATTAAATAGCATGGTGATTCACAATCATCCTCATTAATGAATTCCTCCAATTATGTAGTTGTTGTGTTCTTATTCTGGAATCTCCCCTGCATCATTGTCTAAAATTCTTTGGTTGTGGGTTGTGCTTCCTAGTTTCTATGGGCTACAATCTGCTTGCTCTAGCTTCTCGACTTCAAGGGGTTAGTTCACCCAACATATACATAAAGCTAATAACCATAAATTAAATAGAGATCCATACTGCATTTCATACACACTCACATATTTCAATCATGCAATTAACAACATATCATGATCATATTTCCATACATCAAAACTAGGTTCAAGCTACATGAAATATATGAAAAGAGATAATGTTTAGGAATGTATATGAAATGAGCATCTGGAAATGTCTAAAAGCATGAAATAAACGATAAAAAACTAGCTAATATATGATCTCATCAATTTCCATGGATCCTAAGTCTTATGAAAAGGTAATTAAGATTAGAAAATGTCTTTCTTCAAAAGAACCTAAACAACATTCCAATTTTTTACATTCTCATCTTGATATTTTCTCTTGGTTGTATGAGGACATGCCCGGTATTGATGAGTCCATGGTGGTTCACAATATCGTTTTATATCTTGATGCTCTTAAGACCGTTAAACAAAATATTCAAAAGATGAATCCCAAGGTTTCCTTGTTAGTCAAGACTAAGATATAAAATCTCTTAAAAGATGGTTTTATCAACCCTATTGACTATTCTCCTTGGATATTGAATATAGTTGTTGTTAGCAAGCCTGGTGGCCATATTTGTATTTGTATTGATTTTTGTGATCTTAAAAAGGCTTCTCTTAAAGATGTTTTTCCATTACCTAATATCGATATGATTGTGGACTTGACTGCAGGCCATGCCTTATTGTCCTTCATAGATGGCTTCTCAAGCTATAATCAGATTTGTATCAACCTGGAAGATCAGTATAAGACAACCTTCACCACCCCTTGGGGTACCTTCTGTTATCTAGTCATGCCATTTGGGTTAAAGAATACTAGAGAAACTTACCAATGGGAAATGACTCTTATCTTTCATGATTTCATTCATAAGATCTTAGAAGATTATGTTGATGAAATCTTGGCTAAGTCTATAACTCATCAAGATCACGTTCAAAATATTTGTGTTATCTTTGAAATACTTTGGCTCTATAAAACGAGATTAGATCCTCTTAAGTACATCTTTCACATAGATGTCGGCAAGCTTTTAGGATTAATTGTCTCTCATTTTGGAATGATCACACCCTTCCATTCACACATTTGTTGAAGAAATATGTCCATTTTCTATGGGACGATGAGTGCAAAAAATCTTTTGAGTAAATCAAAATTTATTTAGCCAATCCTCCTATCTTGATGTTGGCTATGTAGGATACACCCTTTTTACTTTATATCTTTGCATCACCTCATGCATTAGCAGCTTTATTAGCTCAACATGATTATGATGGTAAAGAAAGAGTGGTCTACTACATTGGTTGTATTCTAGTTGATTATGAAATTCGATATCTTTCCATGGAGAAATAATGTTTCGCTCTCATTTTTGCAAACACAGAAGTTACAACATTATCGTCTTCATGTTGAAACCCATGTGGCTATGAAAAGTGATCTTAAGCATTTGTTTACTAAAAATGATCTTTCAAGAAGGTTAGAAAAATGGGTAATGTTTCTCTCTAAGTTCGACATCAAGTTTGTAACTCAAAAAGAAATCAAAGGTCAAGTTGTTGCTGATCAATTGTCAGAAGCTCCACATCTCATTCCTTCCCTAATTTGGATTTATTTCGGAATGAAAAAAATTTCGTAGTAGACCATGATCCTATATGGGAGATGTACTTCAATGGATTGAGATGTCAAACTAGCTCTGAGATAGGTGTATTTTTAATCTCACTCGAAGGCAAGTCGATTCCTCTATCCTTTCAATTAGAATTTCATTGCACTAATAACATTGTTGAGTACGAAGCAATTATTGTTGACTTGTGTACCGTAATGGCATTAAACATTAAACATCTTCACATTCATGGCGATTCTAAACTTATTGTAAATCAAATCATAGGAACATATCAAGCTAAGCAGAGTAAGATATCTCGATATCAGGATTTGGCTTTATCCTTGTGTGATCGCTTTTCTTCTTTCTTGATAGACAATGTGCCTAGGAGAGAAAATTGGCATGCAAATGAAATAGTAAGCGTAGCCTCCCCTGTACCTTCAAACAATGTTGTAAAAGAGTACCACTTTGTGGTTCACATTCTCCACTCTCCTATTGTCTCAGATCTGCCTGAACCTAATGGTCTAGTGTCTACTCACGCAAACTCGGGGAAATGGTATTCCCACATTTATTATTATCTAAAGATTGGAAATTTTCTCAACAATGTGAAGAAAAACACTCGCACTCAGATACAAAAACTTTTAATCCGACATATTATATTGTCTGATGTTCTTTATTGAAAATCTTATAATGGTCTTCTTCTTTAGTGTCTCACTAAGGTTGAAATACCCCTCACCCTTCAAGAAGCCCATTCAAGATTTGGGTGTGGACATTTTGGTGGTAAATCCTTGGTGCATAGGCTGATTCACATGGGATAATTTTGGAAATAATGGAGCGGCATTCCTTTTCCTTTTTCAATAAGTGTCCTCAATGTCAATAACACAATAATCTCATTCAGGCTCCTACACAAGAGCTTTAAAATCAGACCTCTCCTTGTCCATTTGCAAAATGGGGGTTGAATATTATTGGAAAAATATCACCTCCTTCTAAATGACATATCTTCATCATTATCGCTACTGATTACTTTATGAAATGGATCAAAGCTATCCCACTTCGATCCATGAACACTAAAGAAATCTGTAGCTTTATTCTAAACAATATCATTACTCATTTTAGATTTCCTTCTACCCTTGTTTTTGACAATGATACTTCATTTAAGAACAAAGAGGTGAACCAATTCTTGAAAATGTTTCATATTCAACACCACTTTCTACACCATATTATCCTTAGTATAATGGGCAAGCTAAAGCACATTAAAAAACTCATGAGCTAATTCTCCAAAAAATTGTGAATAAACACGGTAAAGACTGTCATACTTAATTAATGTATGCCTTGTGGGCCTATCGCACGAGTGTTCATACAGATACTAGTACAACCCCATACAACCTCATGTATGGTGCTAAGGATATCATGCCTTTAGAGTTGGAAATTCCACCTTTCTAAGTTTCCCTTAAAGGGTTGATTGATGATGACACTTATCATGTTGATCATTTATACTAGCTTGAGTTGCTCAATGATCGTCAATTTTTCGCCCTTGAACATCTCCAAGCCTATCAACTATATATTTCTAAGCATTCTAATCAAGGTGTTCTTTCTCAAACTTTCAAGGTAGGTGATCTCATTGTCTATGAGAATCAGAGGAATATAAATGTGCCACCTGATCAAATTCATCCCTAAAGAGTTAGGCCCTTATGTAATCACCTCCATGTATGGTTTTGGTGCCTATGGACTATCATCTATGGATGTAACACCTTTAAAATAACCAGTCAATGCAATGCATCTTTGATGATACTATGCATAAGGTCTATGTGGCATATGCATGGAACTCGTCCCTCATGGATTGTAGTTCATTATGCTATGGAATTTCTTCATTAACACATTATCTTTCGTGTTATGATGTGAACATATTTATGTAATTAATTTTTTTCATTAGGAATTATATATACATGTGTTTTATTATGTTGTGTATCTATCTATTGTATCTGATTCAGTCTTTTGGTTAGGAAATTAGATCATCATTATATTTAACTAAGAATACATACATTGTTGTGTTTACTAAATCATGATAGAATCTAATCTAAACATACATCCATAAAGAAAAATCCATCACATAATCATACATGAAAGTAAATAAGAACACCTTGATGACAGTCAAAAATCTCATATATATATATATATATCAAAAAAATTATGTGCATGTATGACACCATTGTATCAAAATGTGGTGTTTGTATACATGTATGTGTCTATACAAAAAAAATATATACATCAAAATATGATAAGATATACAAAATCTGGCATATGCAAAATCGGGCCTCTAGCCCCCAAGTGTGTGGCTCCTTGAGCCCTATAGACCTAGTGGTGGCTAAGGAGGGTGAAGGATCGACACAATGGAGTGCAACTAATGTGACTACGACACAAATGCAGTCTATATCCATAGTCCTCACACCTCACCTCGTATGTTGATCGCATCCTCTCAAATATTTGCAACCCACTCCTATAGTGCAACCTCCCACTCACAGGCCTATCACAGCTCCTCCGGGAGCTACTACACCTAGGGACCAACAAGCACCATCTTCACTACCTCGACCTACCTATCGAGGTCATTGAACTAAAATTTGTAGGGCGTCACGTGCTGCTACAAATCTCAGCCCGCATCATGCCCTAGTCTCATGTTATCATGGAATCTAGCATTGCTCAATTCACGAATAACCCCCCTACGAAACTTGTTTGTTTCATATTTTCATGATTTTCAAGAATGCAAAATGAGGAAAATTTCAATTCACCTCGATGTGTGGTCCAAAATCTCAAACTGTCCATTTGAGTGTTCCCCCCGTCTGTCTTTCGAAGAGCTTTGAAATGAGCATCTTCGTGAACTCTCAACCCTTGAGAGTTAGTAAAATTGTCAAA
Organism: Sequoia sempervirens; assembly: GCA_007258455.2. Lineage (NCBI taxonomy): Eukaryota > Viridiplantae > Streptophyta > Pinopsida > Cupressales > Cupressaceae > Sequoia > Sequoia sempervirens. Next base: position 50,862,101 of record VDFB02193867.1, on the reverse strand, counting down.
CATGTTGGAGCGCTGAAAATCAACACTCCTACATGTGCCTTAGCCAATTTTCACTCCAAGTGTTGGAGCACTGAAAATCAGCGCTCCTACACTTTGTCCAAGTTTGTAATATGCACAAGCACTGAAAATCAGCACTTGTGCACTTTATGTTTTTCCAAGTCTTTGATATGCACAAGCGCTAGTGCATATGTTTCACCACTTAACACGCCTTCATTAATGTGCAAGTCAAGTTCATTAATTACGCTTCTTAAGTGACTTTTAAGTCATTTTAGACTAATCGAACCTCATTTCAATTCGCCTTTCACCTCTCCTTTGCGTGTTGGGCGATCTCCAAACCACCTGGTTCATGATCTTGAGGATTTTTAGTGCTTTTCTCAACTTGGTTTTTCATCATTCTCCAAGTGCATTGCGTATTCTTCCTCTTCGTTGTTATCTTTCCCTTACATTCCTTCTTTTGATTTAGGTTTTCAATATTTTCTTTTAAATCTTATCCTTTGTTTAAGTTTTGAGGATTTCAAGGTCTGTGTTTCTTGTTTTACTTTGAACTCTACTCATTGGTGTTGCTATTTAGGGTTTGTTGGTTTTTATTTTGAAAACACGCCTTTTTCTTTCTATCTCTTTATTTTTCTACGCATTTTTTGGTCTTCACCTTCTTTAAGCTTCCTTTCCCTAAGTCATCCTATGGTCGAAGGCGAAGTTTTTAAGTGTTTGCATTTGAAACTAAATGAAGTTCATCGTTCTTGAGGAATCACATTTCCAGTTGTTCAAGCAGTGAAAATCACCACTCAAACATTGAAATCTACCAAGCCTTTCAAGGTTAAAGTGGTGAAATTCACCACCATTTCACCAAGGTCTTCCCTCTAACTTCAATGTTGAGCGGTGTTTTCATCCTCCGTTTCACTTGCAGATTTTCACAACTCCAAATGTAGGAGTGGTGAAAATCACCACTCCTACATGGAGTGCTTGGATCTCAAGATGCAAAAGCGGTAAAAAAAACCGCTAATGCAAATGACTTCACGAACACACATGGAGATGTTCGAGCACTGATTTTCAGTGCTCGAGCATGATATTGCACTCTCCTCTAAATGTAAAGGCATTATTTTTGTCCGCTCATACACTTCCTTTTTCTCCAATTGTAAGAAGAAATGTCAAGGCGTTGATTTTTAGTTCCTTGAAACTTTTTACATACTACATGCAGATTACATGTAGGAGCACTAATTTTCAGTGCCTCTTCATGTAAAGTCATCATCTCAAGTGTACGAGCATTGATTTTCAGCGCTCCTACACAAAAGGCAGTTTTTCCTTCTAACGCTCTAAAATCACTCCACTTGCACTCTGAACCCCATTTCTTCATCCATGCTCTATTTTCCATGCCAAATTGTTCATTACATGCTTGCTCCAAGTTGCTTGCTTTCCTCACGCTTCCCAATGTTGCAATTACACCTAACATCTGTTGATTCACCATCCTTGCAGTTTCTCTCCAGATCTTGTCAAGTGATTCTGAAGGTGATATCCTTTGATCCTGGTTCTTCTAGATGACAGCAAAGAAGCCTCCATCATCTTCTAAGAAAGTGGAAAAAATGAAATATAAATACCAAGGTGTCTTTCTGCCTAAAGTGGTGATCTCAAAGGTGGATGAAATCAAGGACACCAAAGTTGGTCATCAAGATCTTGAAGACTTTGTAAAAAGAACTGAACAAAATCTCTTGGAAGACAACTTGAGAGCCATTATCCATAGCAACTTGCATCTGGTGTCCACATTCCTGAAATCTGCTCATAATACAAAGTTCGTTCTCTAGGTTGCATCCCACTACATCCAAGAGAGCAGAAGTGTAATAGACTCCTCGAGACAAGTCATGATGAGATTAGACCCTGAATTCTTTGACATTGTTTTCAGAGTTCCACACATGGAACAATACATAATTATTTCAATGCAACAGGCACAACAGGTTTATAATGCAGATCCAACTAAGGCTAAAAATTTGATTAATAGCCAATGGTTGAAAACACCTAGGCCCACTATCTCAAGATCGCTGAAGGGGCTTCCTCGAAATGACTTCAAAGAGGATGTGAGGGACATGATTACTCTCTTAAGCAAGGTTAAAGGATTGCCTGAGTCATCTCATTTTTAGGAGTGGATGTATGAATACATTTGGATCATCAGGAGAAAGAAAGCTCATATTGATTGGGGAACCCAAATTAGTGATGAAATTCATGAGCAATTGATAAATGTGCCAACCACTATAAAGTTCAACATGACTTCTTATTTGGTGTATGTTGTTGTTGTGATGAGGCAATTCCCAAGGTTATCCACAAAGGGAAACTGACATATTGTACGTGTATATGAATATTTTTACCAGTTTCAAATCTACAAACTATTGATATCTTGTCAAGCTCTCCATCATCCATCCCCAGTTTGTCATCTCCATCTTTTGATATTTCATCAGAAGCTAAATTTGATAGATTTATGAATGAATCTTTGCAAAGTCAACTTGGTGTGCAATCTACTAGAGCAATCATGATAGATACTACCCCAATTGTCACCATACTAGTCATTTCTATAGAAATGACTGCAACACAAGAGTTGACAATGAGTCAAGAAGCATATACTTCATCTCTTCCTCCTTGGTTAGTCTCTCAAGTATCAAAATGAAAGAAACAAATGATCTCTCCAAAAGAGCTAGATCTTGAAGAGATAGCCCCTCCAAAATCCAAGGGTAAGAAAAAGGCGAAGGTACATTCAAGGATTCATATTAACAAAGCCAGTCATAAGTTTGTAGAAATTGGTTTACCCACGCAAGAGGAAGGCGATGTAAACATGGAGGACTACACAATCATGAGAGTCCATCTCGGCAACGTGACAAATGAAAGTGCAAAGGCAGATGCACAGGTGGTCCTAGATGCCTTAGTAGGAAGGCTTGACAAGATCAAACAAACCCGAAATATGTACAAGAACAAGGCCAAGCGTTATGCAGCTATTTTGAGGAAACTAGCAAGCTCTTTAGGAAATGTACAACCTATGGCTATGATAAGTGTTGAGGACCCAGCAGTGAAAGAGGCGGAGAATTTTGCCTCTAAAGGTAAAGTGTTGTATGATTTCATTGATGAAATAATAGAAAATGGTTCTCAAGTCATAGTTGTTGCGGATGAGAAGGCTGGTCAAATAGCCAAGCTGAAATCAGAGCTTGATAAGGAAGAAAAAATTCTTTCCCAAGAGCAAAAAGAAATGGAGAAATGCCTCTCATTTTGGTCATGAATGAAAGAGGAAAAGCTAAGTAAGTTGGTGAAAGTTGGGGTAATTACCGAAAAAGATAAATATGTGGAGGTAAGAGAATCCCTCAAGCACCGCATTCAAGTGATCAAGTCTCTTATCGATGATATCCACCAAGTCAAACAAGATGTCGAAGGACATCATGTTATCCTTGAAAATGGAGTTAAGGAGTTACTGGGTAAGCTCCTCAATGAAGATCATATTTTCCTCCCGGCCAATGAACTTTCACAGATCTACAAGGAAGTCATCATGAAGCAAGTGGAGGATGCAAACTTTTCAAAGACCTCCATGCATGCAATTTGTGACATCCAGCTTTCTCTTGATAATCTCAAGACGCGTCTTAATAGGTGCAAGAAGATTCACTCATCTACCAGAAGATCAATCACCATAGTTCACACCATTGTGGATTACACTATTGGTCCATATGAGGCATTCATCCTGGAGACAAAGAAGAGATATGAAGACTTTCATGCCCAATGCAAGGAACCATAAAGACTTATTTTTCTCCAGTGTTAGATAGTTTTTGCTTTCATTTACGCATTTTGTAAATAGTTTCCGACATCTTATATGTCATAAGAGAAAATGTAATTGCATATAAAAACAAAGATGTTTTCCCAAAATGATGGACAGCGTTTTTGAATAAGTCAAAGTTAGGTGAGATCTTCCTAAATTAGCTCACCTAACTTTCCGAATTTTTCTCATCTAATTTCCTAGATTTTCTCTTCCTCTCTTTTATAAAAAGGAGGGAATTCTTTTGTAATCTTTATCTTTTATCTTTTGCAATGAAGTGCTTCCCCTTTTGAGAAGCAAATACATGAAACTTTGTGTCCATCTTTGTGTATCTATTTTGATCAATAAATAAGAAATTTGCATCCAAACTTTGTGTTGGATCAATTGTCTTTTGGATTTCATTAAGATTGATAGCGATTAGTGTGTGAGATCTAAGGGCTTTGAATAAATCTGTGTAAACTTTGTGTTGCACTCTTTATTCGGATTTAAGATATTGATTGGATAACTATTGGTGGATTATCTACAAAGACTTTGTGCTTGTAATTGTTCATGTTGTTCATGGAATTTCTGCATCTAGAATACTTTATGCTTCTAATATGACACTCGTTACATATCTCAAGGATCCATCGGTGAAAAGCTACAAAATGACATTGTGCCTTCATGAGCTTTTCTTTCTTATTTTATTGTTTATTATTATCATGTTGGTATCTTAAGCTTTTCTTTGAAAAGATAGAGATATTGGAATTACTACTTTTTTTTAGTTTAAAGTTGTGTCAAATCAGAACTACCAACCGTGAAGGATTGTAAAAAATAGTCTCTAAAAAAAGAGAGAAGTATGAATGTGACACACCCCATCTCTTAATTTTAGTGTACATTTTTGTGAATTCTTAATTAGTTTTACTTAGTTTTAGTAACTAATAAGAAGGGTACCTCCCCTTTTTGAGAGGAGAGATTATATCTCACACAGTTGTGGTTGAAATCAAGGTTGTGTAATCTATTAAAAAGGGATTACATAATTTTCACCCAACAATTTTTTGGTAACTCCGTTGGGGAATGAATCACGCAATCCAAGCCTCACGCTTTCAATTGAAGTGAATAATCTTTCTAGTATCTTACTGTATCTTGTATATTGTTATTTTTATTCTCTATCTTGTTTAGATCTACATTTTGGCATATAGAAGGTATACACAAGGATTGAGGGCTCAAGGAGTAGCAGATCCACTTTTTGAAGAGTTGTTACACCATAATACTCCACCTACTTCCCCACGAGTAAGGTCACTATTGCAACGTACCACAAGCTACCCTCCACGGAGACCAAGATCTCCACTTCCAAGTGAATTCTTTGTTTACCATAGGCGTCTAGTTCAAGTACTTGTTGTGCAACAAGTCATGGTTGCACTACCTCTAGGACCATGGGGAAATGTTTTTGGTCTCCTCCATTTGGCCGCACCTCTGCATGAACTTCCATGTGTTTCAAGAAATAATCTTATGAAGTTTCTAGACAATGGAAAACAACATTCCAATGAACACATTTCTGCCTTCTACATCGTTTGTGTTGTTCTCGGCATAGAGCATGAAGACGTTTCAGTAAGATTGTTCATCGAATCTCTCTAAGGAGTTGTTTTCGAATGGTTCTATACTCTTCCAACTGCTTCAGTCACAAAAAAGGTCCACTCTTCGCACCAAGTTTGAAGAAAGATTCAAACTTGCTGAAGATGCACACACCTTGTTGGTGCGGCTCACAACCATGCAGAAAGAGGCCTATGAACCCATGTGTGAGTTCGTGGCTAAGTTCAACAAGTTGGTGACGTGGATCCCAAACAATGCAAGACCAACATATCATAATTTTAATTCCTTTTTCATCAATACACAACTCCCCAAAGTAAGTTTCTTCTTGCGTAGGGAAAATCTTGCCAACGTTGAAACAACTCAACAATTAGCTATGAGTTTTGAAGATGATATGATCCTTGCTGGAGAAATAAGGATGAACACCAACACCAACAAAAGGATGCAAGCATCAGGATCTTCAACATATTTTTCCAATGCTCCTAATGTCAGTTCCAAATTTTTTGATCCCATGGTCCAAAGGCGGGCGAACAAAATCTTGGCTTTGTAAAAACAATTTTCCAACAAAAATACCTACAAGGACGTCCCAAGGAGGACCTTTCCCAACTATGCTGGAAACAGAAATCAGAATTACCTCCTAGCACCCCAAGGAAGACTCGCTCTAGAAGCTTAAGCTAATAATACTGCAATAGGATACTATGAGGCTGAACGAGATGAATATGCATAGCCAGATTATCTTGTGGAAGAAAGTGATCTCTTTCAAGATGAAGAAATGGAATCAGTTGGTGACTCCAACATTGGCTAATTGCAAATGGCGAATGAAACTGATGAGAAGGACCTAGTGATGAAAACGTATGTTGTTTTTATGCGACAACAACAAAATCAGCTTGATCAAGCTCAAGTTGTTGCTCCACCAACAAAGGAGAAGCCACCGGTTACTATTTCCAAAAGAGGGTCTACTCTCCCTTGGCAACCAAAGAAGGCAACAAACCAACAAGTAAGTGCTCCCCATCCCCCTCTGTCAATTGCCGTTGTTCCCAAAGGCAATCTCTCAGTTCCAAAGACCATTGTACCTTTTATTAAACCTATCAGTGAAGTTACCACATCTACTAAATACAAAAAGAAAATCCAGGCTTTCGACATTATTGACCATACCAAGAAAACCAAGGTCCAAATGTTTGAGGTTGAGTACCTCAAAGCCAATCTTGACCAATTTGATAGGCTTGTCAAATTCGTGAAAGATAAAGGAATTACCTCAAATCAGGATCCACCTCTTGATGTTCCTGCTGCTCCAAAGCCCCAGACACCACAGAATAACCTTGTTTCTACCCCTCCAATTTCATCTGGGCATATTGATCCATTCTTTTTTTTCTTTACTTGTCAATGGCTTTAAATTAAGCAACTGTGTTATAGATTCTAGTGCATCAGATAATGTGATGTCAGCCAAGGTAGCTATTGACTTAGGTTTGAATCTAACCAAAACCTTTAGCCGTTGTTTCTCCATGGAGAACAAACAAGTACCTTTGATTGGTTAGATCAAAGATGTGTAGTACGCATTTTTTGTGTATCCAGAAAAGACAATAAAGATGATGGTTCTAGTAGCTGGCATGTTAGCATCTTACAAAATCCTCCTTGGACGCAATTTTTGTAAAGATTTTGGAGGTGAACTGAACTTGGACATGTCTAAAGCTAGGATACCTGTGAAAGGTGTGAAGCAAAAATTGATTCTTGAAAGGGAGTCAAAAGTTTTAGTAACTCAATCTGACAATCCAAGAGCTCAAATTCTATTTTAGTCTTTAGGTGTTGGAACGTATTATCTACAAATAAAAGAGGTTGGTGAATCTTCAACAAGACATGAGTTGGAGAGCGATGATTCTTCCTCAACAATAAATGAGTCATCATCAGATGATTTTTCTATCTCAGATCATGAAGCTTCATCAGATGATGAAGCTACAGATTTTAATACTGCCAATCTTGGTGACCAAAACGGCATTTGGTTACTCAAGTTTGATGGTTGTTTCTCTTCCACCGGTTCTGGAGCGGGAATGGTTTTTATTTCCCCTTCAGGGAAAATTTTCCCTTTCTCTTTCAAATTACAGTTTGACAACACTAATATATCGGTGATTTAAGCAATTGATTGATTTCTCTGTGACAAGAAAGATGAAAATGAAATGCAAGACAGAAGAGAATGAAGGTGATGATATTATGCAAGTGATAAAGCGGTGATCTACATTTTGATGAAAATGCAAAGTTGATGGGTGTAACTGAACAATTGATGGAAATGATCAGTATAGCCAGGCTGATGAGTTGATGAAGCTGATTGAGCTAATTAAGTTGATTGAGAATTATGCTTACGCAAGACAAGGTGTTGCAATGATGGATTGACTGATTGATTAAGGGGACATGAAATTTCAAGAAGCGGGTTGATTGATTTGATATTTGATTCAAGAGACATATATCAGTGATTTAAGCAATTGATTGATTTCTCTGTGACAAGAAAGATGAAAATGAAATGCAAGACAGAAGAGAATGAAGGTGATGATGGACCAAGTTCTTCAAAACATGACCGGATCTAAAATGCTCTCCATGTTGGACGGTTTTTCTGATTACAACCAAATTGAATTCAATTCAAGTGATCAACACAAGATGGGTTTTACAATGCCATGGGGTACCTTTGCATATCGCAAAATTCCTTTTGGCCTAATCAATGTTGGTGCCACGTTTCAATAAGCTATGAACTTGTATTTTTCGTGATGTGATGGGTAAGTTCATTGTGGTGTATCTTGATGATCTTACAATTTTTTCTAAAAAGTGTCATGAACTTTTTTACCATCTAAGGCAAATCTTGGAGAGATGTCGACAACATGGTATTTCCTTGAACCCCAAAAAGTCAATTTTTGGGGTTACAAAAGGAAAAACTCTTGGTCACGTGGTGTCTATAGAAGGAATCAAGATTAACTCAGAAAGAGTTGAAAGTATCAAATCACTCACTCTGCCATCAATCAAGAAGGTTTTCCATTCCTTTTTGGCAAAGTAAACTTTCTGCGAAGATTCCTTCCAAAATTTGCAGAAAAGACTCATCATATTATTAATATGATGAAAGGTAATACCACTTTTCATTGGATGACGGAAGGAAATGTTGCATTCGATGATATCAAGGAGGCCATTTCTCATGCGCCAATGTTAGTCTGCCCAGACTACACCAAATAATTCATCATGTATAGTTATGCTTCTAAGCATACACTTTTGGTGATTCTGGTGCAAGAAAATAGTGAGGGTTTTGAATCTCCGATTGCATTCATGAGCTGCCCTCTAAAGAATTATGAATTGAAATATTCCTAGATGGAAAAACATGCTTTTTTCATGGTCAAAGATGTTAAACATTTCTAGTTCTACATTCTTAACAGCCATGTCAAAGTCCTAGTTCCAGATTCAACCGTTAAGTCCATCTTAACATAGCAGGAATTTGGAACAAAAAGAGGCAATTAGATTGCCAAGATTCAAGAATATGACATGGAAATCAAGCCTACCAAGTTGATATGTGGGCAAGGATTGTGTCAGCTCATCGCTAAAAATAATCCTGAAGAAGAAGTTTCAGAGACTAAGGAGTTAGATCCAAGTGAGCTTCCAATGGTGTTGTTCGTAAGTACAATTGATGAGTGGTATTCCAACATTGCCCATTTTCTCACTTATGGGGAATTTCCTGATCATTTGACTCCCAAGGAGAAAAGGAACATCAAACTAAAGTTAGCAAACTTTGTCTTATGGGATAATGGTTTGTACAAATGTGCATTGGATGGAACTTTCTTGTAATGTGTTGATGAAGAACAACAGGAAAGATTGTTGAAGTCATATCATGACTTAGCATGTGGAGGACACTTTTCAGTGCCGGTTACTGCTCACAAAATACTAAGAGCAAAGTACTACTGGCCCACACTCTTCAAGGATGTGTACTCTTTGGTGCGTAAATGTGAACTGTGTCAACAATTCGTAGGTAAGCCAAAGCTGGCAGCTTTGCCTCTAAAACAACCCTTCCAGCAGTGGGGAATCCACCATCAAGTGCGGGACACACCTATGTCCTAATTGCAACTGACTACTTCACCAAGTGGGTGGAAGCAATTCCGGCTAAGCATGCTACTTCTGAAGTGGTATGTAATTTCTTAAAAGAAAATATCATTTCCAAGTTCAATGTTCCAAACAAAATTGTTGCTAAAAATGCTTATGCCTTCTTGTCAAGTGAGATAACTGAGTTCTGTTTTGAACATCGCATGAACTTGTCACATTCTTCTGACTATTACCCATAAGGTAATGGTTAGGCTGAATTGAGCAATAAAAATTTGGTGACTATAATCCACAAGCTTGTGTACGAGAATCAGCGTTTGTGGCACAAAGCTTTGTATGACACTTTGTGGGCAGATAGAATAACTCCAAAGCGAGCAATTGGTATGTCTCCTTTCCAACTCTTGTATGGGTTTAATGTAAAAATTCCCATAACCTTAGAACTTCCAGCCCTAAAATTGGCTAAGGTCATTGAGGATGAGACTTTTGATAATTCGGTCGACAAGTAGATAATGTATCTCTCTAAATTGGGAGAGAATAGAGTTCAGGTGGCTAACTACATCACAGAGCATCAGGACCAAGTCAAGAAGATTTTTAACAAGAAGGCCAAGTCTCATTATTTTCAAATTGGTGATCTTGTTCTCTTGTGGGACAAGTGAAGAGAGCCAAAGGGTATGCACGGGAAGTTTGATTCACTATGGACAGGACCTTTTAAAGTTCATCAACTACATGGTGAAAATAGTTTCCTTTTGGCATATGAGAATGGAATGTTATTTTCCCTTCCTCATAGTAGGCAACATCTCAAACACTTTACACAATAAGGTGGCAGGCGTTCAAATGTAAATATTTTTATTTTAGTCCTTACGTCTTTTTTTTTTTGAGTCTTTGTGTTGTCATTGCCTGACTCTATGCCCAATGGATGTATAAAAGCACTTGATATCTAGAGTTCTTCTCCCTTTAGTCCTTTCTGAGAATGACTAAAGGAATATCCCTAGGTGGAGCCAACGATTATCATGGAATCTAGCAGCATTCAATTCATGGATAACACCCCCATGAAACTTGTATGTTTCTTATTTTCATGATTTTCAAGCACACAAAAGAAGGAAAATTTCAATTCAACTCAATGCGTTGTCCAAAATCTCAAACAGTCCATTTGAATGTCGCCCCCCCATCCGTCTTTTGAAGAGCTTCAAATTGAGCATCTTCGTGAACTCTCAACCCTTGAGAGCTAGTAAAATTGTTAAACATGTTGGAGCATTGAAAATCAGCGCTCCTATATACATGTGCCTTAGCCAATTTTCACTCCAAGTGTTGGAGGGCTGAAAATTAGCACTCCTACACTTTGTCCAAGTTTGTAATATGCACAAACACTAAAAATCAGTGCTTGTGCACTTTATGTTTTTCCAAGTCTTTGATATGCACAAGCGCTAATTTTCAATGCTAGTGCATATGTTTTGCCACTTAATGCACCTTCATTAATGCGCAAGTCGAGTTCATTAATTACACTTCTTAAGTGACTTTTAAGTCATTTTAGACTAATCAAACCTCATTTCAATTCTACTTTCACCTCTCCTCTGTGTGTTGAGCGATCTCCAAACCACTTGGTTTGAGATCTTGAGTATTTTTAGTGCTTTTCTCAACTCAGGCTTTCGTCATTCTCCAAGTACATTGCATATTCTTCCTCTTCATCGCTATCTTTCCCTTACATTCCTTCTTTCATTTTAGGTTTTTAATATTTTCTTTTAAATCTTATCCTATATTTAAGTTTTGAGGATTTTCAAGGTCTACATTTCTTGTTTTACTTCTAACTCTACTCATTAGCGTCGCTATTTAGGGTTTGTTGGTTTTTATTTTGCAAGCACACCTTTTTCTTTTTGTCTCTTTATTTTTCTACACATTTTCTAGTCTTCACCTTGTTTAAGCTTCCTTTCACTAAGTCATCCTATGGTTGAAGGTGAATTTTGTAAGTGTTTGCATTTGAAACTAAATGAAGTTCATCGTTCTTGAGGACTCACATTTCCAGTTGTTCGAGCAGTGAAAATCATCACTCGAACATTGAAGTCTACCAAGCCCTTCAAGGTTAAAGTAGTGAAATTCACCGCCATTTCACCAAGGTCTTCCCTCTAACTTCAATGTTGAGCGGTGTTTTCATCCTTCGTTTCACTTGTAGATTTTCACAACTCCAAATGTAGGAGTGGTGAAAATCGCCACTCCTACATGGACTGCTTGGATCTCAAGATGCAAAAGCGGTAGAAAATCCCACTAATGGAAATGAGTTCATGAACACACATGGAGATTTTCAAGCACTGATTTTTAGCACTCGAGCATGATATTGCACTCTCCTCTAAATGCAAAGGCATTATTTTTGTCTGCTCATACACTTCCTTTTTCTCCAAGTGTAAGAAGAAATGTCAAGGCGTTGATTTTTAGGGCCTTGACACTTTTTACATACTACATGTAGTTTACATGTAGGAGCACTAATTTTCAATGCCCCTACATGTAAAGTCATCATCTCAAGTGTAGGAGCATTGATTTTCAGCGCTCCTACAAAAAAGGCAGTTTTTCCTTCTAACACTCTGAAATCACTCTGCTTGTGCTTTGAACCATGTTTCTTCGCCCATGCTCCATTTTCCATGCCAAGTTACTTGTTTCATGCTTGCTCCAAGTTGCTTTCTTGCCTCACACTTCCCAGTGCTATAGTTTTGCCTAGCATCTGTTGATTCACCATCCTTGTTGTTTCTCTCCAAATCTCATCAAGTAACCCCGAAGGTGATATCCTTTGACCCTGGTTCTTTTAGATGATAGCAAAGAATCCTCCATCTTCTTCTAAGAAAGAGGGAAAAATGAAATGACCAAGGTGTCTTTCTGCCTACAGTGGCGATATCAAAGGTGGACGAAATCAAGGACACTGAAGTTGGTCATCAGGATCTTGAAGACTTTGTAAAAATAATTGAACAAAAGCCCTTGGAAGACATCTTGAGAGCCATTGTCCATAACAACTTGCATCTGGTGTCCACATTCTTGACATATGCTCATAATACAAAGTTCATTCTCCAGGTTGCATCCCACTACATCCGAGAGAGCAGAAGTGTAATAGACTCCTCGGGACAAGTCATGATGAGATTAGACCTTGAATTCTTTGACATTTTTTTTAGACTTCCACACATGCAACAATACACAAATTTCAATGCAATAGGCACAAGCGGTTTATGATGTAGATCCAACTAAGGCTAAAAATTTGATTAACATCCAATGGTTGAAAACACCTAGGCCCACTATCTCAAGATGGTCGAAGGGGCTTCCTCAAAGTGACTTCAAAGAGGATGTCAAGGACATGATTACTCTCAGATCATTAGGAGAAAGAAAGCTCATATTGATTGGGGAACCCAAATTAGTGATGAAATTCATGAGCAATTGATAAATGTGCCAACCACTTTGAAGCTCTACATGACTACTTATTTGGTGTATGTTGTTGTTGTAATGAGGCAATTCCTAGGGTTATCCACAAAGGGAACTGACATTTTGTACCTATATATGTGTAAGATGGGGTTAGAAATCAAATAGCATAGACAAAGTGACAGCCAACACTTCTAAGCTATAAAACCTCATCCAAATAAGAGAATACAGTCATATGAAAGGAGCAAAATGAAAACAATGAAATAAAGCACTCCCCATTGAACTTGAATCACTTCTCTTGCTCTCCTTCTTCTTGTTATGCAACTTTTCCCTCAGATTTGTTGAAACACTTGTGCAAAACCTGCAAATGGTAGCAAGAAAGTTGGAGACAATTAGTTGTTAAGCTGAAAATGGAGAAGGAAGGTTGCTTTTATAGACAACCCTTCAAATGGACGGCTGAGATTAATCCTCTAGAAGGATTCCAAGATCAATGGTCTAGAATTGATGCACCAAGAATATGCTATTCTTGGAGGAATCATGACAGGCAAACATGCAGGCTATGATAGGAACATGCAGACTATGACATGAAATAATGACAGGGTATCTTTGACCAGGTGGAGGTGCATAAATAATTTATTTTAAATTATTTATTCAAAATAGAGGAAAATGACAAGTGGCAAATAAATAATTTATCCAAATTATTTATTTAGAGAAAATGAGCATTTAATTAAATTAATTAAATTAATCAATTTAATTAAATGGGGAGGTGGAAATTAGACATGGATAATTATTTTGAATTTTTTATCCAAAAGAGAGGAATGAAACACAATTAAATAATTTTGACAATTATTTAATTATAGAAGAATAAAAGGTCAAATAATGATTATTATTATTATCTAACTATAGATGAAAGATAAATAATTAAATAAAAAAATGATTTATTTAATTATTGAAGAAAGGGATATATTAGTGATGCAATTAAATAATTTTAATTGATCAGGATAGAATAAAGATGAGAAGGTGAATTAATTAAATAATTAAAAATTATTTAATTAATAGAGGAATGTAGTCAAACCTAATTGAATAATTAAAGTTATTCAATTATCAAAGGACAACGACCAAGAAAAATGGCGCTCGTGGACTTAGGACATTTTTTAGTGTCTACATTTTGCCCCTCTTTGAGACAATGCAGCTTGTCGCGTTGTTTCAAAGAAAAAGATTGATCAACTGATACATGCCCCAAAGATATCTTGGTAAGGATTATGATAAGAATGATATGCCCCCTCAAGAGATTGATCGAACAGATTGTAAGAAGATTAATCTTTCAATAGATGTCTAGAAAGTGATTAGATACCTGATATTGTGCAAGTGATAAAGCGGTGATCTACATTTTGATGAAAATGCAAAGTTGATGGGTGTAACTGAACAATTGATGGAAATGATCAGTATAGCCAGGCTGATGAGCTGATGAAGCTGATTGAGCTAATTAAGTTGATTCAGAATTATGCTTATGCAAGACAAGGTGTTGCAATGATGGATTGACTGATTGATTAAGGGGACATGAAATTTCAAGAAGCGGGTTGATTGATTTGAGATTTGATTCAAGAGACATATATCAGTGATTTAAGCAATTGATTGATTTCTCTGTGACAAGAAAGATGAAAATGAAATGCAAGACATATATAATGCAAGACAAGGTGTTGCAATGATGGATTGACTCATAGGTCCTCGATGGTTTTAGACAACCATGTCCTAAGACAAGTCATTTTGTGAATAAGAAACGATCCACAAATAGCAAACAAATGAGCATGCCCCATCCTTGCCTCTCTAGTCAAAGACATAATGAAGAAGCTAAAATACATGTCACCAAAGATAAAACCATAAAATAAGAAAAGATCAACAAACAAACAAGAGTCCCGCTTCGATGTAAAACTGATTCTCATTATAGTTTATGCGTTTGGTTGGATTTGTAAGATGGGTTGATATATATGTTATAATGTTTGCTTGGTTGTCAACACTTGCGTGCTTTTATTTTGTTGAAGTTCAAAGTTGTATGGTGATCTGAAAGTGTCACTATTTTTTGGGATTTTTTTATTTTATTTTATTTTTTTGATTTTTATTTTTTAGGACTTTTTTCCATTTTTTTGTATTTTTTCAAGACTTTTTTCCATTTTCTTTTCGTATTTTTTTAGGACTTTGAAAATATTGTACCCTCTAAAGCATTTAGGTATAAAACTTGCAAATGTGCATACTGTTAATGGGATCACTAAGCAATTCACCTTCCGGAGTAGATAACTGGTATGCCTCAAATCCATACACAACAGTGATAACGTATGGACCCAACCAGTTAGGCTCAAATTTACCCTTCTTTTCTCTGTCTTGTTGAGTGCAAGGATTTTCACAAAGAACAAGATCCCCAACCTCAAATGTAAGTGGTTTCACTTTCTGATTATAACTTCGACACATCTGTTGCTGGTATGCTCTAAGATGATTGAAAGTAGTTTGTCTTCATTCATCCAACAGTTCCAACTCCTGCAAATGAGAAACCCGGTATTCTTCATCACTGATTTGATTGTGCAAAGAGACGCACAAAGAGGGGAAACTCGAACTTGATGGGCAAGATGGCTTCAGAGCCATAGACAAGGGCATATGGGGTAGCACCTGTGGGAGTGCGGACACTCGTGCGATAAGCCCACAGTGCAGGATTCAATTGAATATGCCAATCTCGACCAACTTCATTGACTGTCTTTTTAAGAATTTTGAGAATGGTTTTATTAGAAGCCTCAGCCTAGCTGTTACCTTGAGGATAGTAAGGTGTGGAAAAATGATGTATATGGAATTTCTCACAGAGTTCACGGACATCCTGATTTTTAAACGGACGACCATTATCTGTGATGATGGATAGAGGAACGCCATAACGACAAATGATGTAGTTCAGTAGGAAGGTGGCTATTTTTTTTTCCAGTGATATGAGTGAGAGGAATAGCTTCAATCCATTTTGTGAAATATTCGGTGGCAACAAGAATGAACTTATGACCATTGGATGAAGGTGGATGGATCTTTCCCACGAGATCGAGTCCCCATTGATAAAAGGGACATGGTGTAGCAAGAGACTGCAATTCTTGTGTAGGAGCATGTATTAAGTCCGCATGTTTTTGACACTGCTTGCATTTTTTAACAAACTGATAAGCATCCTTTTCCATTGTAGGCCAATAATAACCCATATGCAAGAGTTTCTTGGCTAAGGTAGGACCGCTAGAATGTGCCCCACATATACCTTCATGTACTTCTTGTAAAGCAATTTTGACCTCATCGTGCTCAAGACATCTCAGTAAAGTACCATCAAGACCTCGGCGGTAAAGGGTATTGGCTAAGATCACATAGCAAGAAGCTTGACGGATAAATGTTTTACGAGATTTATTGGATAGGTTTGATGGAAAGGTGTTATCTCGGAGATAGGTATAAATATCCCCATACCATTGGGAATTAGGACCAACAATGAGACAAATCATTTCAGATTGTGGTATATTGTAAGCAGGTTCCAAAAGAGGTTCTACCAGGAACTCACAGTAAGCGGTATTACTTGGCATTTCTATAAGTGAACCAATTGTTGCCATTGCATCAGTAGCTCTGTTGTTATCTCAGGAAATTTGTTCAAAAGAGATTGATGTGAAATAGGCCTTGAAGTCATCCACCATTCTTTTGTAAGGCATCAATTTTTCATCTTTTGTTTTATAGTCATCATTAACTTGTCTAATCACTAGCTGAGAATCACCAAGAACACGCAACTCAAGGATCTTCCATTGTACAGCTATACAGAGCCCAAAAAGTAATGCCTCATATTCTACAATATTGTTGGTACATGGAAACTGTATCTTGTAAGCTTTAGGTATACAATCCCCTTGTGGAGTGACAAAGAGAATTCTAGTGCCAGAACCACCTTGTGTGAAGGAGCCATCAAAATATAAAGTCCATAGATGTGTAGATTCCATATTGAAGATTGATTCATCTGAAAACTCTGTAATAAGAGGATGATCATCTGTCACAGGAGCATCAGCGAGTTGATCTGCGATAGCTTTTCCTTTGATTGATTTTCTTTCTATGTACTCAATATCAAACTCGCTAAGAATCATCACCCATTTAGCTAATCATCCTGTGAGTGCTGCTTTGTTCAAGAGGTACTTAAGAGGATCAATTTTTGCAATGAGCTTTGTCTGGTGTGTAAGCATGTAATGTCTCAGCGTCTGGGATGCAAAAACTGTAGCAAGGAATGCTCTTTCAATAGGACTATAATTGAGTTCATATCCCACTAGAGTAGGACTGATGTAATAGATTGCATGTTCCTTTCCTTCAGAGTCATGTTGTGCCAAAAGTACCCCTAGTGTTGTGGTGGTTGTGGATATATATAGAAGTAAAGGCTTGTCATCTGTAGGAGGTACTAATATTGGTGGTGTCATCAGATATTCTTTTATTTTCTGAAAAGCTTGTTCACACTTGTCGTCCCATCTAAATGAAACATTCTTGTGTAACATATGTTGAAAGGGTTGACATTTATCTACAAATTCTGCTATAAAACGATGGATAGACTAAAGTTTTCCTTGTAATGATCTCAACTGTCTGATATTCTTAGGCGGAGGCATTTCAAGTATAGCCTTTATTTTTGCAGGATCAGCTTCAATTCCTTTAGATGATACAATGTATCCAAGGAGTTTTCCAGAGGTTACCCCAAAGTCACATTTGTTTGGATTCAATCGGACCTTGTATTGTTCTAATCTTGTGAAAATTTTATCCATGATCTCTAGATTTCCAGCTCTGGTGTAGGATTTTCCCAACAAATCATCTACATAGTCTTCCAAATAGTTATGCATCATGTCATGGAAGATGGTGGTCATTGCACATTGGTAGGTAGCTCTGGTGTTCTTCAACCCAAAGGGCATGACATTCCAACAGAAATTTCCCCAAGGACAAGTGAATGTTGTCTTAATTTGATCTTCAGGAGCAATTTTAATCTGATTGTAGCCTGAGAAACCGTCCATGATGGATAAAATTTTGTGCCCTGCTGTCAAATCTACTATCATGTCAATGTTTGGAAGTGGGAAGTCATCCTTAGGACAATATTTTTTCAAATCTCTAAAATCTGTGCAAACTCGAATGCCCCCATCAGGTTTTGAAACTGGTACTAAATTTGAAATCCAATCAGCATAGTCAACAGGTCTGATAAATCCCACATCTAGCAACTTTTGTAATTCAGCTTTTACCAATAGAGTAATGTGTGGGTGCATTTTTCTCAACTTTTCTTTAATAGGTTTTGCCCCTAGTGGCAAAGACAAGTGATGCATTACTAGATCTGGATCAAGTCCTGGCATATCTACATAGGACCATGCAAAGTTAACTTATCTTTCCATGTAAAACTGTATATGTTCTATTCTCTCTTCAGGTGTTAATGATTCTGCTAAATGAATTATCTTTGATTTTTCGTCTGTGCCCAGATTTGTTGGTACTATCTTTTCCACTAACATAAATGATTTTTCATGATATACTGCTAAGGGAAGTGTGTCAAGCCTTCCATCCTCGGGCGCCTCAGAAAGGTTTCCACCCTTGGATACATCCTTTATTTTTACTTTTGTGGGGTCTAATAGCACTGCAGAGCAGTTTTCACTAGAAGACCTATTTATATTTTCAATAATTTTGCGACTGAAAGGCTTGGCATTCCCCCCAAAATAAGCCGCACTGTTGAGTTCTATGGTGAATCTTGCTTTATGATCCTCAAGAGGTGTGTCTTCTCATGCTCCTAGATTTATGATTGCCTCATCATTTTCAAATACATCGAGTTGTGGTGGTCCCTTCTAATCAAAATCAATGAGTTCGGGGTGAAACAAGGGTAAAGAATCATGATTTGAGTCACAATTTTGAATGGATTCAAGGGTACAAATAATGTAATCGGGTTCAAGGGTAGGGACACTATCATAGTCATAAATTTCAATGAAGTCATCAATGGAACTTTCCTCATTTGTTTTTGTAGCATTAGAGGACTCTACTTCCTTACTTGAAGCACACGCAGTACTCAAGGTCTTATCTTTATGTGCATCATATCCTAAACCAGGGACTTTTTGCATACGAGTAGGTTGTATTGGTTCCAAGATACCCTGTTTCTGTAACCCAAGAGGACTTTTACCATCATATCCCATTTGCTTCAAAAGATCAAATCCTTTACCATATTGTTCAACAGGTATCTTTATTTCAATCTGTTCTTTTTCTGTATCTTCATCTTTGTATAGCCATTTTAGGAGATCAACTTCTTTTGTTTCATTATAAAGGGCTCCCCATTTTTTGAAAGTAGTTGATTTACAAATCACTGTAGTATTTGAATCTAATGTGGTCTTAGTCATTTGTGGTTTCCCATAGGTGTGGGGAGATCCAATGCAAAGAGCACGATTCAAGATATATTCTCCCACTCCTTGTTCTTTTACCTATATTTTGATCTCAGCTGCATTGGATTTTGAGGAAGATGCTTTTAAGGACTCAGGATCAACATATGCTTGGGAAGGTAATGCTTCACGGTTGTTTGGGATTGTGATTTCAGTTTTAGGGCTTAGATTATGGAAATACATGAAAGGGTTTGGATCTCCTCGTATTGTGATTTCAACACCATTGTGGGGGAATTTAATGCACTGGTATGTAGAAGGTACTGCTTGCATTGCATTAATCCAAGGTCTTCCAAGGAGGATGTTATAGATTAGTGGGAGACCAAGGACTTGGAAAACCACATCCTTTACCACAAGGCCAACTTTGATTGGTAGAGTAAGTGATCCTTCAGACAAGCGTTCCTCTTCATCATATGCCTTTATGGTAATCTTTTTACTTGGATCAACTGCATTTTCAAAGAACCCTAATTTTGTGATCAATTCTTGAGTACAAATATTAATGCCTGCTCCTCCATCTATCAAAACTCACTTGATCTTAACATTATGGATAAGGACGTCAATGTGTAAAGCTGCGTTATGTGGTTGTCGAAGGGATGAATCATCATTTTCTGTAAAAGTGAGCGTATGAGGAGAAGTGATGTGTCCCACCATAGCTTGGAATTGATCTACATGTAGGTCTATAGGAACTATAGCAGTAGCAAGCGCTTTATCTAAGATAGATTTATGCTCAGGAGATAGGCATAGCAACTCGAGTATAGAAATTTGTGCGAGTTTTTTTCCTAAGTGCTCTATGAGGTTGTATTGCGAAACGAGTGTAGTAGGTTTTGCATTAGGACCTTTAAGGGTAACGATGCCTTTATGGGTAGTAACCTTGCAATTAGGTTCTTTTCCTTTTATGATGAAAGTATTGACATGATTATCGACCTCACTGATATTATGTATGGTATAATCATACTTAGCAGTAGTATAGTTTACACCATCACCAGATTCAAAAGCCTTTCCTTTATCCTTGTCATGCTTAGGGAGAGATTTTTTAAACACCTCACGATCATAGTTACCAGAAGGAGTGTGTCCATCAACTGATATCTTACCGTCATCAATAAGGTCTTGTATTAAATGTCGAAGTTTATTGCAGCTATTTGTCTTATGTCCTTTGTGTCTATGATAGTCACAAAAGTGATCTTCATTCCACCATGGGGGTTTGACTTGTGGATTATATTCCTTTATTTCAGGTAATGTTATAATATTGGTTTCAAGAAGTTATTTTAATGCAGATTCAAGTGATTGTCCCAATGGTGTAAAATTTTGTTTAGGGAAACTTCTTTGTTTTTATTTTCCTTTATCCGAAGACGAACCTTTAAGATTGTAAACAGACGATGATGTTGTAGTTTGTTTTGCATCGACAACTCTGTCATTGACTACATTCTTGTTTTTAACCCAAAAAGGGGTCTTCTTGTTTGAATTCAATTTCTGATATTTGTCATTATTAAGTTTAATAGTTCCATCATCGATGAGGGTTTGTTCAATTCGAAATCCCATTTCTATGGCTTCATCAAAGGAATCCAAGCATTTGAGGTGAAGTTCCCTTCCGATTTATTTGTTCAAATTTCGACAAAAGAGGTCAACCAATTCTTGATCAGGAATGGAATAATGCAATCATTTTGTTAAATGTCTCCATCTTTGCAAAAATGACACAAAAGATTCACCTTGTTTTTGTTTGGTGTTGAAAAGGTTTGTCATGGTCACTTTAAGGTCACAATTGAAGCTATAATTGGAGACAAATCTATCAGCCAATTCTTGAAAATATTTGATGGTCGGGGGTAATCGTGAAAACCATTCCATAGCCTCTCCTCCTAGACTGCGAGGAAATAATCTCATAAGGTATGTTTCATCAACTGCAAATTCCATGGTAGTGGCACAAAATTGTCTTAAGTGGTTCTTAGGATCTCCTTTTCCATTATATTTGTCAATTTTTGGTATGTCCCAATGGTTAGGAAAAGGTGGCATTGGTATGCTTGGATCGAAGGGATAAGGACATATGTCTTCAATGGAGAACTTGTGAGTCGATGTTTTACTGTTCTTGAGAGTATCCAATTCTTGTCTTAATGTTCTAAGCTCATCCAAAATAGGATCGTTTGTAGGTGTAGGTTTTGATGTCTTTGAAGATCACTTGTAACCAGGTTGTAGATAAAAGGGTCTATGATCTTTGATCCTACCATCGTTGTTTGTTTTGGGATTCTTAGATTCACTAGATTTAGGTTGGTCATTCATTGTGAGTAATGATATGTCAAAATTAGGAGGCATTTTGATTCCTTCATCAGCAAGGGCCTTGAAGTATTGTTGTGGGTTACGTTTGACCACCTCTGTAAGATTTTTAGTGAACCTATTATCGTTAAGAGCTTCATTTATTGTGGATTGTGTTATTTCTTCACTATCGGTTTCACTTGTTTCACTAGTTGCAACACTAATGTGATCTTCCCCATCAAAGTCTTTTTCCCAAGGGTTTCCTTCTTCTTGAAACATTTTTTCTCTTGTTCTAGGGGGGTCATTGGTGATTCGTTATGATTTTCAATCCAAGGTAATGTATGAGACCTAAGACTAGGATGCAAATGAAAAGGATATGATTCTAAGATGGGATATGAAAATGGTATGGTATGATATGACAAGCTAAAAGGCAACTCTAGGTCCAAAGTTGGTTATGATGTAAAGTCTTTACTTGTGTTATGATGGATAGACACAAGGACCAATAATCAAGAGAGGGTATGTAGGAGATGATGGACTCCAAAAGGGATTTCCCTACTCAAGGATAATGGTATGTTTCCCTAACTCAAGGATGGTGAACCTCAAGTGATGCAGGTGATAGATAGCCAAAAGTTTGATTTCAAGACCTACAAAGAGTAGCCTAAGTGCAAGCTAAAGGTTTTATTTGATCAACGATGAATATGCAAAGGGCTAAATTCTTAGAACATGCAAAGGTTAGGTGAGATGGTCTTGATATGCAAAAGGGGTTGAACATGAAAGAACTAGGTGGAATGATATATGTATGCAAGGACTATGTAATGTGACCTATGTATGCAAGACTAGGAACATGCAAGAACTAGGATGAAAGGGATATGAATATGTAAGGACCATGAATATGCAAGGACTAGGTTGAAATGCAAGGACTAGGTGGAATGCAAGGATTGAAAGATCAAAACTGAAGGATGATGACCCCAAGAAATCTAAGTGATAGGTTCATGTGGGATGTTTATGTTGTTGGACCTTTTGAGGTTTCCAAAGTTTGAGATGTTGCAAGTTTCTAGATGTGATGTTTGTTTGAGGTCAATTGTTTGTGTTCAGATTTGTGAATGTGGTGAATATTGTTTGAAAATCTAGAAAATACTTAACAAGCACGATGTTTTGGTGTATGAAAATGCACATGAGACAAGCACAATCCTAATAGGCCAATAGGCCAAGGGTTTGTATACTTGATATAGCCCACCGATATACCCCGGATTGGTGCTAAACACCTTTCCTTCTCGAGAGCGGATAGCTTAGAAGTTTGGTGGCACTGGCTCCCCTCCACGGCTCATTAACGTCATTCAGGCACACCAACTTTGGATTCTTGGGTAGTCACTTCCCAAGAATTTCTATCTCTACTCAAGGGGATCAGTAGTGAGTGTCTTCGGGCATGATACTGTACCCTGCACTATACCAAGCAACGACTGAAAAATGGTTGGCTTCTAAAACAATAGGTGTTTAGTAAGGGCATTTCATTCGTAGGGCATGATCCATGCGGCGAGAGTCCCCTTTCGGATCCATCTCTTCAAAACCATACGCGTGATTCTTGGGCTTTCCCTAAGAATCCACTTTTATATACCGGCTAGAAGTCCCTTGGGTTCAGGGTGCTACCGATCTGAGTCATCCTTGGGTGAGTACTTTTTCCCACCAAAATAGGCTCAAATTCTAGAGTCAGTAACCATTTCTCTTACACCTAGGATTGCCCAAAAGCGCAAGGGGAGAGGATACTTCGATTACTAAGTCTTAAAAGTTACAAAAATAAAGTGGGTCTAGTTTTTTTATCACCAAGTTTTCACAGGGTGAGAGCATAATCACCTACCACATCAAGCACAGTCAAACACCTACAAACAGAAGTTCATTTTAGTACACCAAAAGAAGTTTTTTCTAAACTAGAAATCACAAACACATTGTTTGAGAAATGACTCTTCGATTAACGGAGCTGCAAAACCACAAGTTAGTAGTTTCATAAACGTCTTGGACCAACGAGAAAGCTGCAAAAAAAACTAAGTTAGGACAAGAGATTAAAAACCAAACTAAAAGTCCGTAAATAATTAAACTAGAAAATGAAGAGACTAACCTAAACTAAGAAAAAGAAATTAAAGAAAACTAAAAACTAAGAGCTAAATTTTTTTGTTGCTCCAAAAGAAGCAATTTTTGGTAGCCCCACTCCAAAGCCACACGCTACAAACAGAAGATTAGTAAAAAAAACTTAAATGAAAACAACAAACTAAAATAGTGATAACTTTCTCAAAACTAAACAAAATTTTAAACTGTAGATATCTATGGAAAGCTAAGACACAGACCTTCAA
Organism: Sequoia sempervirens; assembly: GCA_007258455.2. Classification (NCBI taxonomy): domain Eukaryota; kingdom Viridiplantae; phylum Streptophyta; class Pinopsida; order Cupressales; family Cupressaceae; genus Sequoia; species Sequoia sempervirens. The sequence continues at coordinate 50,838,285 of VDFB02193867.1, read as the reverse complement.
AACCCAGAAAACGTTTTGCAAAATCCTGCAAGACAAAAATGTTATAAACAAAAGAAAAATTCGAGTTTTAACAGCTAAATCTTAAAAAACTATGATCACTAAAACGGCCATAACTTTCTCAAATATTAACGAAATTTTAAACCATTTGAAGTTCTGGAAAGCTGAGAACAAGACCTAAAAAACTCAGATAATGATTTTAAAAGATTTTATTTACCCATTTTTCTATGTTCAAAAGAAGATGATGGGATTTCATATGAATTATTGGCTGTAACCTGCAAAATAGCTAAAATAAACAAGAAAAAACACAAATTTCTCTACATTCATGTCGAGTTCACCAATGTAAAATGGGGTTAGAAATCAAATAGCATAGAAAAAGTGACAACCAACACTTCTAAGCTATAAAACCTCATCCAAACAAGAGAATACAATCATATGAAATGAGCAAAATGAAAACAATGAAATAAAGCACTCCCCATGGAACTTGAATTACTTCTCTTGCTCTCCTCCTTCTTGTTATGCAACTTTTCCCTCAGATTTGTTGAAACACTTGTGCAAAACCTGCAAATGGTAGCAAGAAAGTTGGAGACAATTAGTTGTTAAGCTGAAAATGGAGAAGGAAGGTTGCTTTTATAGACAACCCTTCAAATGGACGGCTGAGATTAATCCTCTAGAAGGATTCCAAGATTAATGGTCCAGAATTGATGCACTAAGAATATGCTATGCTTGGAGGAATCATGACAGGCAGACATGCAGGGACATGCAGGCTATGACAGACATGCAGGGATATGCAGGCTATGACAGAGACATGCAGACTTAGACATGAAATAATGACAGGGTATCTTTGACCAGGTGGAGGTGCATAAATAATCTATTTTAAATTATTTATTCAAAATGGAGGAAAATGACAATGGAAAATAAATTATTTATCCAAATTATTTATTTAGAGAAAATGACAAAAGGAGTATTTAATTAAATTAATTAAATTAATCAATTTAATTAAATGGGAAGGTGGAAATTAGACATAGATAATTAATTTGAATTATTTATCCAAAAGAGAGGAATGAAACACAATTAAATAATTTTGACAATTATTTAATTATAGAAGAATAAAAGGTCAAATAATGATTATTATTATTATCTAACTATAGATGAAAGATAAATAATTAAATAAAAAAAAATGATTTCTTTAATTATTGAAGAAAGGGATATATTAGTGACGCAATTAAATAATTTTAATTGATCAGGATAGAATAAAGATGAGAAGGTGAATTAATTAAATAATTAAAAATTATTTAATTAATAGAGGAATGCGATCGAACCTAATTGAATAATTAAAGTTAGTTAATTATCAAAGGACAATGACCAAGAAAAATGATGCTCGCGAACTTAGAATATTTTTTAGTGTCTACAATATGAATCTTTTTATTAGTTTCAAATCTACAAACTATTGATATCTTGTCAAGCTCTCCACCATCCATCCCCAATTTGTCATCTCCATCTTTTGATATTTCAACAGAAGTTGAATTCAATAAATTTATGAATGAATCTTTGCAAAGTCAACTTGGTGTGCAATTTACTAGAGCAATCATGACAGATACTACCCCAATTGTCACCATACTAGTCATTTCTACATAAGCTACTGCGACACAAGAGTTGACAGTGAGTCAAGAAGCATATACTTCCTCTCTTGCTCCTTGGTTAGTCTCTCAAGTATCAAAACGAAAGAAACAAATGATCTCTCCAGAAGAGATACATCTTGAAGATATAACCCCTCCAAAAGCCAAGGGTAAGAAAAAGGCAAAGGTACATTCAAGGCTTCATGTTGATAAGACTAGTCATGAATTTGTAGAAATTGGTTTACCCCCGCAAGAGGAAGGTGATGTAAACATGTAGGACTACACAGTCACGAGAGTCCAACTCGGAAAAGTGACAAATGAAAAAGGCGAAGAATTTTGCCTCTAAAGGTAAAGTGTTGTATGATTTCATTGATGAAATAATAGAACATGGTTCTCAAGTCATAGTTGTTGCGAATGAGAAGGCTACTCAGATAGCCAAGCTGAAATCAAAGCTTGATAAGGAAGAAAGCATTATTTCCCAAGAGCAAAAAGAAATAGAGAAATGCCTCTCGTTTTGGTCACGAATGAAATAGGTAAAGCTAAGTAAGTTGGTGGAAGTTGGGGTAATTCCCGACAAAGAGAAATATGTGGAGGTAAGAAAATCCCTCAAGCACAGTATTCAAGTGATCAAGTCTCTTATTAATGATATCCACCAAGTCAAAGAAGATGTCCAAGGATGTCGTGTTATCCTTGAAAATGGAGTTAAGGAGTTACCGAGTAAGCTCCTTGATGAAGATTATATTTTCCTCCTGTCCAATGACCTGTCACAAATCTACAAGGAAGCTGTCATGAAGCAAGTGGAGGATGAAAACTTTTCAAAGACCTCCATGCATGCAATGTGTGGCATATGGCTTTCTCTTGATAATCTCAAGACGCATCTTGACAAGTGCAAGAAGATTCACTCATTTGCTAGAAGATCAATCACCAGAGTTCACACCATTATGGATTACACTGTTGGTCCAGATGAGGCATTCATCTTGGAGACAAAGAAGAGATATGAAGACTTCCACACCCAATGCGAGGAACCATGAAGACTTATTTTTCTCCAGTGTTAGATAGTTTTTGTTTTTTTTTACGCATTTTGTAAATAGTTTTTGATATCTTATATGTCATAAGAGAAAATGTAATTGCATGTAAAAACAAAGATGTTTTCCCAATAAGATGGACAATGTTTTTGACTAAGTCAAATTTAGGTGAGATTTTCCTAAATTAGCTCACCTAACTTTCCTAATTTTGCTCATCTAATTTCCTAGATTTTCTCTTCCCTCTCTTTTATAAATAGGAGGGAATTCTTTTGTAATCTTTATATTTTATCTTTTGCAACGAAGTGTTGCCCATTTTGAGAAGAAAATACATTAAACTTTGTGTTCATCTTTGTGTATCTATTTTGATCACTAAAGAAGCAAGTGCATACTAGACTTTGTTGTGTTTTTTCAATTGTCTTTTGGATATGATTAAGATTGGCAACGATTAGTGTGTGAAATCTAAGGGTTTTGAATAAATATGTGTAAACTTTGTGTTGCACTCTTTATTTGGATTTATGATATTGATTGGATAACTATTGGTGGATTATCTACAAAGACTTTGTGCTTGTAATTGTTCATGTTGTTCGTGGAATTTTTGTATCTAGAAGACATTATGCTTCTAATACGACACTCGTTACATATCTCAAGGATCCATCGGTGAAAAACTGCAAAATGACTTTGTGCCTTCGTGAGCTTTTCTTTCTTATTTTAATGTTTATTATTATCATGTTGGTATCTTTAAGCTTTGCTTTGACAAGATAGAGATATTGGAATTACTGCTTTTTTTTTAGTTTAAAGTTGTATCAAATCAGAACTACCAATTGTGAAGGATTGTAAAACATATTCTCTAAAAAAAGAGAGAAGTATGAATGTGACACACCCCATCTCTTAATTGTAGTGTACATTTTTGTGAATACTTAATTAGTTTTACTTAGTTTTAGTAAGCAGTAAGAAGGGTGCCTCCCCTTTCTAAGAGGAGAGATTACATCTCACACAGATGTGGTTGAAATCAAGGTTGTGTAATCTATTAAAAAGGGATTACATAATTTTCACCCAACAAGCTAGTATGGTGAGGAGCTCTACCACTTGTTGATCCTGCTGCCCAATCATGGCGCTCAGCTTCGTAGTCCTCTAGTTGTCCTCCAACCGTGTCTCCTCGTATGCCATCCTCAAGCATGCTACAGGCTCAAATAGATGGGTATTTCAACCTACTAATGGTGGCATGTACACATCAAGGATGGTCCCCTAGATCTAGATGGTTGGGACCACCTCTGATATGCATCACTCAATGAAGGCAATCTACTCCTATGTGTCCACTGTAACCACAAAGAAATTGGACTCTATCAATACCATATCATATAAAAACATGAATATATATGAGAAGTCTAAACTGAAAGTGCTGAAATAGAACAACATATATAACAATCATACCTCGGTCCAGAGCCTACTAGTGTGGATCAGGGGGTGCTTTGCTTGGCCATGCTATTTCCACTGAAGGGGGTGTAGCCCACTTGACTGGGAGGTGGCCTCAATGAGACAGGGACTACTAGTGGGGTGATGACACCCATCACCATTGCCTTGGCCTATATAGAGCTCTTCTTGCCTACGCCTTGCCCTCCTGATGTCACTACAACCCTCATCTCTTGACCCGTAGGCACCAACAACATCACCTACAGGGGTGGTTGGTAGGGAAAATGGAGTTGGACTCACTGTCACCCACCACACAGCAAAGTTGTGGATGATTCCAACATCATCAGTGAGGAGGACAAAGGATGATCATCATCATCCAATCCATCATCACTAATTGTGACATTCGTGATCGTCAGACAAGGTCTATCCCCTACTCAAGCTACACTCCTATGCGACCCTATGTACATTAGACCCACCAAGGGAATAATCTGGGCCTACTCAAATTGTTGAGCCATCTAATACCAATAATATGGTACAATAATATGGTTTGAATGACCTGCCAAGAGTCAATTATGCTACATACTGCACAACTACCTCCTGTTGGTTGGCCAAATCCCCATTTTCCTATATGGGCACAATCATATATCTCTCACCAAAAATGTATCCATCTAAATCCACTAAAACTATACATCGTCATACCACCAATCATGCACCAGAGAGTGTGCATGTTCCATGGGTGTGCCATGCGCTATGCTGAGGGAAAAATTGATTGGCCTTGTACAATAGATATGCTCCAACACCCACACCTATAGTAGCATGCAGACAGTGATCCTATGATACTCATAATGTACATAGCACCTGAGGTCGTGATAGAGATGAACTAGCATACTCCAACTGAGGCAAAAAAGGTGCCCCTCTCCTTAATGGAATCGATGCAATGGACGAGGCCCCCATGAAGATGCGAGCTCCATTCATCCAACATGGTGCATAGGGCGATGATTACGATCGTGAATCATTGTATGAGTGGTATCATCACCCGCCCCTACTTTAGCCATCTCATGTAGATGTGCTTGGATGTCTCCTTTGAGATGAATCGCTCAAGGCAGTATTGTTGTGCAACATGGGCGTCTTGAGCCATCTTGCCCTCTTCATAGGCTACCCGTTATCCTTGGATGGGTAAGCACATGATGTGATAGATTTCCTCTAGGGTGATGACCATCTCACCCGTTGACATATGGAATGTTGATGTATTTTCATCCTAAGGCTCCATGAGTTCCATGAGCATAAGAGTGTGATATCTAATCTTCAACGTGGTGTATACCCATCAGAGGTCAACTTGTCGCAACAAGTCCTAGTCATCAAGGTGGATCTCATTGTTGTCACACAAAAAATGTTAGCAACGATCTTCTGAAATGCTCACAAATCTTTGTCCACTCCTACAAACACCCTGATTTTCATATTAGCTCATTCACCATCATGAAAAGAATTCTAACTCTACATCAAAAAATTTCTTCTATCGGCCTCTGAGACTAAAGTGCACCGCATAGATGTATGTGTGACATGGTGGCATTCAAGTTGAATGAGGCTCAACAACATCATGTGGGATGGACGCCAACATGGCCAGAGAACACTGATGCACTTTCGGGATGACAACGCACCAACTGGATGCCTTCACGCCAGATGGACACCTGTGCTACTCAAGGAAAATGAAAAGCTAAATTTTTTGACTAAAATGAAAAGTTGGGTGGAAATTCTTTTATACCTCATCTGGCTCATCGTACCTCACCATTATTGCACAAAGTTGGTTAATCCTAAGAGCTATGTAATCGCATCTATGAGACATTTTGTTGACTTATCTCTCACAAAATTCAACAAATTCATCATCGTGAATACTAAAAATGACCCTTCCATGGGACCACCCAAACATATATATGCCATTTTTGCCCATTTTTCATGGTGAAAATGTTCCTTCCATGCTTTTTTCACCCCACCTAGCTGGGGAAAAAAATAGGAGGGGGCATATATTCACCTCTTCATCATAGGAATTTTTCTTCCGAACCACCAAGTTTTTCTTAAGCACTCTTCTCACCGTGGTAGCTTCTTCCAATTTTCCAAATTGACTTAATTTTAAGTTTTGTAGAACAAAAATCCATGTCAGGCGTTGTAGTTTCTCACCTAGCTCGAACGCTAGGGCCATCACCAATATCCGCCTACTCGACGACCTTTGTGACCTCTATAGTATCCTTTTTGGAAAATTTATAAAAATTTCAAAATTTCAATTTCACACTTATGTTTTCTTAACTACTTTAGTGTAGCTTATTTTTCTTTGAAAATTCATTTCACTAAAGTGGGGGGAAAATGTAGTGTCATAAAATTGCACCCCGTGACAATTTCACATTTGCGCATTTATCCCACTGCATTTATGGCACCCTACAACATTAATGAAAAAACCTTGTAAGTTGGAATTTCACAATTTCAACTCCATAAGGGGACAACGATGAAGTGTTAGCAGTCCAACACCTCATTTCTTGTAAAGTTTTGAGGACACCTACTCAACATGTAGATGTCTACTCGACACGCTAGTATCCCCAAATTTTTTGAGTTTGAAGTGAGAGAATCTCACGTCCTTTTCCTATGACATGTTTCATTGTGGCAGAGTCATGCATGTAATGACTCTTCTTGCCCATATTACAGCCTCAAAAAACTCCTCTTTTTCACTTCCATTCTCATTCATTCTCACTCTCTCTCATTCGATCTTGCTCTCTTGCTATATTCTCTTCTACATCTTTTCTTCCTTGCTCTTCGCAACGAAGCTCTATCAGATTCTTGTCTCGTCAGCATCCAAGGTTCTCTTGCAAGAAATCACATCTCATTTATCAAGCCAAGAGGGAGCCACTAACTGTTGGTAACAGTCTCTCGTTTAATTTGTCTCATTTATTCACAAATATCTACTTGTCTCATCTATTTTATTCATGATAGGGGCTCTCTTCCACAAAGAGGTTTGTTTCTATCACACATCTCATCTATTAAATTTTAAGTCTTGTCTATTTCTATCTATATAACTGTCCATTGAGGTGGAAACACCAAAACAGGGGTTTTACTAAGGAAAGCCCCAAAAAATCCCCAACACTTTTCCTCATCATTTATGTGTGTAGGTTTTCATATTTGAAGAATTGGGTATTGTAGGTTTCAAGTCTTTACCTCTTGATTTGACAGGGATGACAATGTGGGGCATAGATGCCCCACAACGCACTATCGTCCATTGGCCGTGACTTTGTCCTTCTGGGGGTAGATTCAGTGAGTTTTAATCTTTTTGTCTCTATAATTTATATTTCATAACTTTATACAAGTTTTTGTTAATTTATAGTTTTATCATTCTAGCTTATTATTCCACTTGATCAAACTATTGCAATATTTTCCCTTTCATACTTTGTTACTTGAGCTTGTACTTTGAGGTAACTGAGGGCTATTCACTCTCTGTAGACTCTTCTCTATCCTAGAGACTCGAAAGTAGAAAATCCCCTCCTTTACATTTCCTTTAGTGAATATTTTTAATAAAAATTAGCATTTAGTTAACAAAGTCTAAAAATCATGCAAATTGCTCATGTTTCCTCTATCATCTACTTCTTTTTCCATGAACCTACAAATATTTTGCTTAAATCCCCATTCAAACATTTTCACCAATATGATTAAATATTGCACAAATATATTCCACTTAGTTGCATATAGCTAAGTTGGTGACTCGACCATTATTAAAAAGGTTTAGTTGCATGTCTAGAGGTAAGTATTGAGAGAAAATATATATTCCAAAAATCTAGATTTTTTTCCCTCTAGCTACCTTTCTTTTATATTTTGTTATACAAACATATTTTCTCATGGCATTTTGAGAAGACCTTTTTCACTATATAACAAATGGTGGTACCATATTGTTTGTCTAACAAGGAAACATATTTTAATGCTTGAACTAACTTCAAAATTTTGGATTTACATTGGTGAGAGATGAAATACCTCAAATATATATGAATTATACTGAGGATAGCATCCAAACTGCTATCAAGAGTATCAATCTATCTAAAACTAACTTTGTAATGGACTTAGTGGGCTCAATTATAACATAATTATATTTTTTGATAAAATAAATGGCCTTTCCACAACTATAAAGTTGAAGATCAAAACAAGAATGTATAATGTGACATTTTCTATGACAAGGGAAACATACATAAGCACTATGATTTGAGGCAAAAAAAACTTTATTTGGAATAGAATTTTAACTTGTGGCAAAAACTTTGACTTTGAGGGATTGTCAATAGAAGATTTTGACTATTTGGATAAATAATTGATTCATATTGTAGTTGGTCAAATAGATGGTCTCAATTGGAAAACTTAAGGGTTTTGTGAATTTGGGTTGAAGATGTATTACTACACTTGTATATCTAAGACCAACTCCAAATTTATTCACTTATACATCTTTTCAAAGTCTCTACTCATTTTTTTTTGTTTTGATTTAACATGTGCCAATGAAGATGCAATTGAATTCAAACAAACGTCAATTATTTGAATTCCATTTGATAGTATTTTTAGAAACATGCTTCTTATTACGTTTCCCAAACTTTAAGATAGGCTTGTAGTCTAAATTTTTTTTAACTAGTACATGTTCAATCAAGTAAACAAGATTTTCTTTGCAATGGAGAGCTTGAAGTCAAGATATTTTAACTCTAAAACTTGATCACTACTAAAATAATTGTATGAACATAGAAATGAAATTTTTGAGTTGATGTGGAAGGTGAAGAGTTGTCTTTGATATTATTCTCCTCCTTCTAGGGATCTTACTTCCTTGTCCCTTTTGTTGTCTTGGTCTCCTTGGTGTTTTTTTTGCATTTTATTTTTGTGGTCTTTCTTTGTTTGGTTGTGAGGTTAATTGTTTGTGTGCTTTTCTTTTATGTGTTTTTTAATATTGGTCTTTCTTTTTTCATGGAGTATTGTGTAAATTTGGTTTGTTAGCATGTTTTATTCTCTCTTGTGTGTGAAATTGTACAAAAGTTTGCTTGCAAACTAGGGGAGGTTGTTTATAGTATGTAATTAAAGGAGGCTGATATTGATGGCAAGAATATGAAATTTGGACATAATATTAAATCCTTGAAAGAAGATTTGGTATATGACAAGAAAATATTGACATGATAAGGTGTTGTGTTGTTTTCATCATTCATGAAGATGGAGGGCCATTCTAAGAATAGGTGCAACCAAATGGATTGCAAGGTAGTGGCCATCTACCCTAACCTTATTTCCCAATGATGATATGCATTGTGTTTTGGAGAAAGAAAAAATTGAAACTTGAGGGATTCTTTTTCTTTTTCTCTTGAAGCTTTTCCTAGTAGAAATTCTTTTGATGATTGGTTGGATTCGATATGAGGAAAAAAATTGGATTGTATGTTACATTTTTTTGAATGTTTTAGAAGGGTTTATTCTTTATTTATCTAAAGAATAATGACATGCAAAAAAGGATATTAAATAAAGGTTTTTGGAATGTTGGGAGTTCTCTTCATTTTTGATTTTTCTTGGGATCCCATCATCAAGATTTTCCTAAAATACTCCCCTAAGTGGGTTCAAATTTTTATGTACCACCTTGTTTATGGTTTTTTCTTTGACAAGTATTCAAGCCCTTTGGTGACACTCTATAAATAGAAGATACTATGTGTTATCTTTTGCATATGAATATGAGAGTTATAATTTCCCTAAAGCATTATAATAGTCTTAGTGAGTTTGTTGTTGTTCATTTGCACAAGTTAATTTAAACTTTTAAAGTTAATGGTTTGGGAGGGTTGGATAATTTTTTATGTTTTTTAAAAGAAAAGGCACATGAAAATGGATTTACCATTGTTAAGAAAAAACTCTATAGGTAAATCTTATTTCAACAATAATGGGACCTTTGTGGTTGCTAATAAAATGGAGACAAATGAAGGTTTGAATAGTTGTGAAGAGGTCAAAGTTTTGTTGCTTAAAATTGTTGTTGAAAATCAAGAGGGCTATTGCTATACCTACGAATTCAAGCATTAGACATGGCTCTAGAACTTAACCCATTTTTTTAAGCCCATACTCTTTTTTTATAGAGTTGAATGACACCAATAATAGGTTGATTGATAGGAAAGAGTTACTTGGGTGTCCACTTGTAAAATCTTAGATCAATGGCAAAAGGTCTAGTGGAAGGATTGTTGATTTTGTTGTTAAAAGAACTTTTTTTCTTTCTAAAAGACATAAAAATTGTTACTCAAGAGGGTGTGACTAATATCAATTCTACTATGTTGAATGGGGCTAATGAGGGAATTATATTAATTGATGAAGTTAAGTCTAGTTTTTCTATAGGTGGAGTGAACAAAAAATTTCTCCCCTCTTATTTTGAGAGAATGAATAGGGGAATTAATTTTTCTCCCCTACCCTCTTTGTACATTCTCCCCACTTTTAATTAATAATTTTTTTCCTTGATGAGAACTTTAAGTTGAAATTTAAGAGGCCTTGAGGCATATGATATGAAAAATTTGGTCAAATTGTTTTGTAAATATAAATTAAATATTGATTGTGTTTTGCTACAAGAAATCAAAGCTAATGGATAAATCTTAAAGGATGCTTAGAATATTATCTAGCCCGATGTTGTATTTTCTACACGGCATGTTAAAGGGAAAGGAGGGATTTTATTCTTATGAACCCCTCATAGGCCATAATATGATTAATCATGGTACTTCTCCTTACAATATATTAGTATGGATTAAGCTTAATATTGATAAGATTTTTTTATATTTGTTCAAATTTATGCTCCCAATGGATAAGGAAAGGACTGATTTATAGAAATAGTTAACCAATAACTCAAAGAAAATATCTTTAAAAATATCTTGGGTTTTTGGTGATGAGTTTAATATGGTTTAGTCTAGTATTGCTAAAAAATAGGGGTAAAAAATTCTTTGGAAAGTCAATGAGAATTTTTTTGGGACTAAATTCAAGAGGAAAAAATATTTTTGACCCCTTGCTAGGGCATAAGCAAGATAGCAAGGGGATTTGGTTCACTTATTCTAATTTGAAAAAAAAAAGGTAATTAGAGGGTTTTCTCTCGGTTGAACAAATCTATGCTTGATGTTTTTTGTGTCCCCCTACACCAGACAATATTATTCTCAAAGTGATTTTTGTTACTCTATTGATCATCGTCATATTGAGATTGATTTCCTCCCTATTTCTTTCCCCCTTGATCCCTTTGGTTTTTTCAAATGCCTTTAAAATCTCTATATATATCATTTGGAAGACCCTTCTTAGTGTAGTATCTTGTTCAATTTGTGGATCTTGAATATTGGTAAGTTTTCTAAAGGATCTGGTATTAAAAGGTGGAATAATGCTATGGAGGCCTCTAGTAATTTTATGATAATTTTGGTAAAAGTAGGGCTAAAGAGAAAGTTCTTAAGCTTGGTAGGATTCAAGAAGACTTGTTTAGGAAGGATCATGGTCTTAGAAATAACCCTTCTAATATTCTTTTTACAAAAGAAGGCTCACTATGTGAAAAAATTATTGAGGAGCGATCAATTATACAAGGTTAGAGGAGCTAGGTACATATTGAGGTTTATGTGGTTGCACTTAAGTGGCTATGGTTTTATATTATTTTTCAATCATCTTAAGATTAAGCATAAAATGGAGAAAATCATTGTTGTAAAAGTGGGGGATTCATTTGATGAGGAGGTTGAGATTAGGAAGGACTTCAATATTTTTATGGTAGTTTGATTAATCCAAGGGGTAATGATGTTGTTGTTGTATTTAATGCTTGGAGCATTATTTCAAAAGTTGTGCCATATAAGTTGGAGGCCAAATTTGTTACCAGTTTAGAGCCTATGATTTCCTTGGAAGATATTAAGAATGTTATCTATCACATAAAAATGGGCAAGGCCCCTATTTGTGATGTATTACCTATTTAATGTATAAATCAAATATAAATTATATTAGAGAAATATTGCTTGGTGTTATAAAACTATTTTGTTGGGCTGCCTTGGTAATCAAATTAAAAAAGATATTATAAATTTGTTGCTAAAGTTAGGGGATCCTACATAGTTGAAGAATTGAAGATCCATCACTTTTCTTAATGTGTTGTGATTTTTTTGCTGAAATCATTTCTATAAGGATTCAAACAAATCATCCAATGTGATAACCCCTTCCTAAACTAGTTTTGTCTAAGGTAGGTAGAAATTGGATTAATCTTTTACTACCTAGGAAGGTATGGATTGGACCAAATTCTCCAAGAAAAATGTTTCTATGTCTCTTCTTGACTTTGAGAAAGCAAATGAACATATTGAATGGCCTTTTACTATCATGATGCTAAAACCAATTTGTTGGAAAGATGGTTAGTATTTTGTTTAAGGACACTTCTACTCAAGTTTATATCAATGGAGATCTTTCTATTTTCTTCCCCATTAAGAGATCCATAGCAAAAGGTTTCTCTCTATCTCCATGTTTATTTTTTTGTATCAACTGAATCAATCAATTACTTGCTTAGATATTTCTCATTAGGGCGCTTAGTTAAAGGGTTAAATTTTATCTTTAATGATTGAATGACTAATTTGTAATTTGTATATGATATTACTCTCTTCGCTGACATGGATAGGTTCAATTTTAGTAATCTTGATAAGAGATTGGATATCTATTGTGCAAATTATAGCTCCAAAATTTTATCACACAAATCAAATAATTTGGTTTGATAATTTCCTAGTTGGATTTTAAATATAGGCTATATATATTTTAATGAGATTGTTAGGTATATGGGGATCTATTTTCTCTTTTACCTTCATTTAAACATATGTGGATTTAGATGATGGATCTATTTAATAGTAAATCTACTAAGTGGAATGGTAATCTCTTACCTTAAGTGGGAAGGTTTTTAATTTTCCAAAAGGTGTTTTTCCTCTTACACTTTATGCTTCTCTTGTTGGCTTGTGTCCTCAAGGTGAGTGAATTAATTGAACAATCTTACAAGTATTTTATTATGGTCAAATTTTAAGATAACAAGAAGAGGCATACTATCTATTGGGATGCATGGTATGGGGTTGAGGGATATTTTTGTAAGGTACCTTTGTTGTATTTGAATGGGTCATTAAATATGTTAGTGGAATTGAGTCTTATAAGTAAACGTGGCTATCTATGTTCTTACCTCGAATCCTAATTTAAAAAGATTGCACTTGTGGCATATTCTCTTTGGTAATTTTAAATTTAAATAACTATTTAGGTCCAATGTGTTTTGTTCTATTTAGAAGGCTTGACTTGTGTTTAACATTTTACCAAAGGGTGTGGTGTTTTGTTTGATAATAATGATATAGTACATGCTTTTAGATCTCTATGGTGGGCTCTTGATGTCAAAATATCCCCGTTGGCTTATACTAGATGTTTCTCTACTAAGCCTTGGTATATATGGGGATTAATGCAATTGAAAATTATAAGATTATGAGATTTTAATGTAATGGGAGATTGTTAAAATAAAGTTTGGAATTACTAATGAACATAAATAACTTTCACTATGGTTAATAAGGTTGATCTTGATGATAGGTTTGAGGTTTCTCATTGGTATATGATATTATTTTGGATGAAATTAAGTGGATTACGAGAGAATATTTTGTGTTATTCCAACATATTTATATGCCCTTTTTTCTTCTTTGGTTGAATTCTTTAGAAAGTTAAAAATTTGTGGGATCATCATGACAAGGGATGTTTGGTCTAAAAGGGTGAAAAGAATATGATCTAACTATATTGAGCCTAAGGAATTAGAATTTGAGGATGAATCAAGGGAGTGGGAAGTATTTTAGATCTTGGTAAGGATAGCCACTAGGATGGAGTTCATCAGGAGGCGGGCCTCATCTTGATTGAGGTTGAAAGAGGAGAATTGGGAGTCTTAATAAGTTAGAACTCAAGGAAAATTGTAGGGTTATCAAAGATTGTAATCCTAACCTTGTTTAGTATCTTAGGTTGAGAAAATCATACAATAAAAACTCTTCGAGTTCTTTTGGAGATCATGTTTGGGTGTCTCTTTTCAAAAATCAATTGTTTCATTGAAAGAAGGGAAACTATCTCAAACCACCTATTTATCTTATTATAGGGATAAATAAAGGTAATTTTTACATTTAAGCATCTTATGTTATTATAGAATGAGGGATCTCTTAAATGAAAACCTCATTGATTGGTACATTTCTTGGTCACCATACAAATGTTGATATGTTTAGATCTTAGATCAATAAGAAATGGTGAACTAAAGGGAAATTAGAGGTGAAAATAATGGACAAAGTTTTTTTCTCTTTCTATTTTTATTATGAGGAGAACCTTTGTGTGTGGTTTAAGTTACTTGGGCTCTTGATGAAATTTTGACAAAAGTAGGTTTTCATAGGAATAGGTAATTATTTCGGCCAACTTTTGGTAATAGATGGTGTTACAAACTCTAGAAAACACATGGTGTATGTTAGAATCTATGTGTGCATGGATTTTTGGTAGTACCCTTCCTTCTTATATCTCCATTTATTTAAAGTTTAACTAGTGTGGATATAGACTTTTGAAGTTCATAAATTCCCCTTTGGCTTGCTACAAATACAAGAAGCTAGGCCATTGGGCCAAGGATTCCCATTCAAGCAAGGTTTGTTTGAGGGATGGACTGGAAAAATATTCCTCATAATATCTCTTTGAAAGGGAGAATAACATAGAATGTGGGGAGAATTTTATTTTTGAATGGGAGGTTAATAAACCCTTGTTTTAAGAAGGGGAGGATCTTGTGAACCTTCAAGAGACAAGATAATTTTTTTTGAAGAGGAGTCATTGAAAGAGATTTAGATTTTGTAGGTGTATCTAAATGAGATGGAAAGATAGAAAGAGATTGATCTTGATATATCCAAAACATAGTTGGAGGAGAAAAAGTTGTTTGATTCTAAGTTTGACAAGGAGGCTAGTCCAATCATTTTTGAGTTACAACTAGTGAATACCATATGCATTTAAATGAAGAATGGGATAAAAAGATCAGTAGCTAAAATAAATCCTTCAAATTAAGATGAAGATAGTAGAATTAAGTCCTCTCCTGAGGAAGAAGGGAACATATTCCATTTTTCTAAAGGTTTCCTAAAGTAAATTAGAAATTCCATAGGAGGTTTACTTGTAGTGGTGGCTTTAAAGGATAATAAAAATATTGAATCTTTACCTGAGAAAACTAAGAGTAAAAAATGGCAGATTATGGGGTTGATCACAAGAAGATTGATATAACTAGCTTCACGAAGTTTAGGAAAATATATATGAGAAATGAAATGGTAGATGGGAGCCAATGTACTTGTTTTGTATTATGCTCTAAAGGAAATTAAAAAATTAAAAAAATATTTCACATAACGTTAGATGGTTGAACAACCCTCATAAGCATGGCATTCTAGCTAATATAGCTAGGAGATGGAAAGAGTGAAAACCAAATCTTGAGATAGCTAAAATAGAGTTGGAGGAAAACAACTTTCATGAGTTTGAGTTTGAAAAGGAGACAAGTCCAATCATTGTTGAGTCACAATAGGTGAATAACCTATGTATTAAAATGAAGGATGAGATAAAAAGATTTATGGATAAAATAAATCCTTCAAATTCAAATAAGGAGAGTGTAATTAAGTCCTCCCTTGAGGTGGAAGGGGACATATTCCATTTTTCTAAAGGTTTGTTGAAGGAAATCAAAAAAAATTTGGAGGTTTTCTTGTAATGGTGGGCCTAAAAGAATAGTATAAATATTGAACCTTTAACTAAGGAAAGAGTAATAAAATGACAAATTGTGAGGTTGATCACAATAATATTGGTAGAACTAGCTCCAAGGATATTAGGAAAAGACATATGAGAAAGGAAGTGGCATATGGGAACCAATGTGCTCTTTTTATATTATGCTCTAAGGGAAATCCAATTTTTTTTAAAAATGAAATTTCTTTCACTAAATGTTAAGAGGGTTGAATATACCTCATAAGCATGACATTCTAGCTAGTATAGATAGGAAAAATAGACCAAATATTATGCTATCATAGGAGACCAAAATTCCAATTGAGAGTGTTGTAGTTGATTATTCAACCCTACAGCTCCCAAGGATCACCTACAATAAAACACTTGTCACAAAAAGAGAGAAAATAAAGTTATAGAGGCCAACAACTATTGATTCAAAAAAATATTAATCATTATGAGTGTGTAAACCTTGATCATTGAATGATACAATAATTAATCCATATAAAATTAAAAAGTAAAAAATAGAAAGTGACCCTATAGAAACCCTAAGTGAGGATAAAAATTAATCATGACATGTGTCGCAATCATATGAATCAAGACAATAAAAGAACACAACCTAAGTAAGCCTAAGTAGTTGTGTGAAAAGGGACTTAAGAAATTAAATAATTAATTAGGTAAATACCCTTTTAATCTAACACCCCTTTAAGTACAACTTAATGAGAAGCTAAAACATCTAAATGATGAATGAATAAAAAGAAAAGGACGGGTCTTAACAACTAGGATTGATGAGGTACCCATGCACAAATGAAAAGATCTCTCATAATCAAAGAAAAGAGAAAACATCATGGGAAAAACTCCTCTCCAAAAGAGAAATGCATATGAAGGACTAAGAAGACTCCAAAACAATGTCCCAAAAAATAGGAACATGAAGAACACCACCAAAGTACGTAGAATTTACAAAAAATATCAAAAGATGATTGTCATAGTGTTGAAACTAATGAACCTCTAAAATTTGGATGATGATCAAGATTAAGAAGATAAAAATTTACATGAGTGTCCCAAATGACACTAATTGAATGATCAAATAGAAAACAAAGATAACAACTTTATTGTCAAAGATGCAGATGACACATCAATTTGCATGAGTGACCCAAATGATGCTACTCAACCAATACAAAGAATACTACAAGTCAAAAATAGGTACCAATAGTCTAAAGAAACTAATAAACTAAGGATGGAAGGTCACCTCCATAAAATAGGAATACAAGAGTGTTTATATGGTAAGTTTTTCATCTCATTGAAATGCATGGGTAACCACTTGCTACATCCTCCTAGTAAATAGGAACAAAAACTAGATACATATCTCGCTCAAAATCAAGACCAAGTATTAGAACCAACACTAGGGAAACCCCCCCATAAGGTTGATAAAGGAGAGGAAGGATAGTTCCTCAAAAATGTTGTGTCACAATATAGTGCATGAAGGATGAGATACATCAATATAGCATGTACAAGATATTACCTACAGCTAAAAAATAGTGTGCCAAAAAAATCCATGCATGCATGAAGGTAGAAAAGATTGTAATTGCAAATAAGAAAGTCCATACAAAAAACCCTCGGTCCCCCATGAAACTTTATAAAGCAATGAAAGTAAAAAATAAGGCACAAAATGGTGTAGGAGATCCATAAAATACATGTACAATGATGACACTTTATCTCAGTGGATTCAATAGACACTTATAGTTCCCAAAAAGGACCACATATTGAAAATACAATTTTTATATAAGATGAGAGGTAATAGAAGACACCATTGAAAAGTATGTAGAAAGTATGCAAGTAAAAAAAACCCAAAAATGAGTTTGTATGCAAAAGTTATGGCCCTTAAAAGATACCAAAATGAGAATTGCATAGCTAGATCTCTAAGAAAATTGAAAATTTTAAAAAACTAGAAGCGTAAACTATAAATCACTTGTACCATTACAAATAGAACAAAATACTACCCCGTTTCAAAAAATATTTGAGAAAGGAGCTCAAATTAGTAAGAACAAGATCTTTGAAACCTAAGTGTTGAAACAAAAAAACCATCCATGAAGGGAGGCAAAAAAGGCCTATTGATGTCACTACCAAATTCAACCAAACTCCCACCAAAATTCAAGGTCTACTACAATTGGAGGTATAACAGATAAAAATTCCTTTGTTAGAAAAAAATCTCAAAAAAAGAATGATTGGCTAGTTGTACTATGCTGCTCTGTTTTTCCTTGAGTTTTTTTCGTTTTGGTTTTTTTTTGCAATGGTTTTGAGATGACAAATAAAGTGCAGATAATAAAGTAACTTGTAGCAAATAAATAACTCATAAATATGACAATATTCATAAATACATATAGATGAAAATTATAGATTTTATTTGTGATCTGAAAATACAAATTTCTTCAAATGTAAAAGCAACCCAAATCATCAAATAGCATTACATAGCTATTTCAAAAATACCCAAAAAAATTGATTGACTTTAATAATTTTTTGTACTTGCAACCAACTCTTGTAAGCTCCAAAAAATGGACACCACAACCAAAAAAGTTTTTTTATGTTGGTAGGATTGAAATACAATGCAACAATAACCCTAGTCATCACTTCCAAGACAAACCAACAGAGCCAAACCCTGACTAGAGGCTCCAAAAACTCGACGCCACTCCCAAACTGGTACAACTAGTTACAAGAAGGGTACGACTAGCCAAGTAAGTCACAACATAGACAATCTCTCCCAAAACCTCCTTATAGTTGTCTCTATTAATCAAATATGCAATATCTCCTCCAAAACTAAAATGAAAACTCCACAAATATGTCCAACTATGATCTTTGTAATGAAATCACCAATATATTCTCCAAATTGTGTCTCTCAACAATGTGGAGAATGTCTCTTGCAAGGGGTTTTATCCTCACAACCTGAGAATAACAATCTCCTCCAAACAAGAAGCAATATCCAATATCCAATCTAGCATGAGAGAATATGAGCTCCAAAAACCTTTTTATCCCCTCCTCCAAAACCCATTCCCAAGATGACATTAAAAGCACTTTAATTTATTTTTTAAATGTCCCCTTATATCTCACATATTAGCGTCTAAAGTCACTTTATAATATTAAATAACGATAAAGAATATTTAATTTAACTTTATAAAGTATCATTATTTAAATTAAAATACTGGACTATATTAAATATTTGGATACCGACATTAATTACCTCCACCAACATAGCTAAAAATAGAAATGATGAAAACTGACCTTGTTGTTGCCCAAAATTGACTTACTAAAAATATTAAGTATAGAAGAAACCATCCAAAACCACCCCAAAAAGTGGTGTTTCACACATCTCACCTACAGAGCTTAGTAAAACACCTGTCACTGCCAACTGTTGGATACAACTACCTCCAAGGATTTCCTAACCCTAACTCATTATCCTACGAGAATCTGCTAAATAGACTAACTATTCATTGAACTAAAGTGTTCTAAGAAGGGGACATTACAGTCCGCCCTTCCAAAAATTGCTTGTCCTCGATCAATCTCAACTCTGGATGCTGCAAAATATGTTCATCCTCCCATGTTGCATCCGCAACAGGAAATTTCTTCCATTTGTCCAAATATTCCTTGATAACTCTATTCCAAAGAGTTCGTTCTCTGGGATTAGTGTCAAATTCCTCTCCTCATCCAATGGTGGCTACTCTAATGAGGAAACTACATTATGACCTAGTGCCTTCTTGAGTTTGGATATATGAAACACACTATGTACTCTACTACTAGCCAATAGCTCTAACTCATAGGCAACCTCTTCAATCCTCCTAGACACCCTAAATGAACCATAGAACCTAGGCTAAAGATTATTTGTTCCACTCTTCTTGAGAGTAGACTATCTATATTATTGAAGCCTCAAATACATAATGTCCCCAACCTCAAAATTGTGCTCCACATGATGTTGATCAACATATAACTTTTGTTGATTTTGTGCCTGATGCAAGTTCTCCTTCAAAGATTTCATAACATCTCGACTCTCCTACAATAAATCTCTTTCCTTAGGCACTCTTATATCCCCAAAAAGTGAATCCAAGAAGTTGGGTGCCTCATACCCATACAAAGTCATGAAGGGTGATATATTGATGGACATGTGATAAGTAGTATCATAGCAGTACTCATCAAGGTACAACCATTTAATCCAAGCTCTCTATTGTCCTGACACATGTAGCATCAAAAAATTTTGGCCCTCATACCCTCATAGATCTAACCTCAGATGTTCAATTTGGATGAAAAAAAAGGAAAAAATGACTTTCTCGAACACCCCAAACTCAATGGTGAGCTCATATTTGCACCAACAAGCTCCAAAATTAACCCAAAATACAAAGGCACAAAGAGGAACCCCTCTAGAATCTAGTATTTCTATCAAGTTTTTTATTCTATATATCATCATTCAATGCAAGAGAAGATCATACTCAAGTTTTCAATATCTACCAAGATTTGCGCTCAAAATCTCTTAAAAATACTAACCAAATGAATTTGACATGCTTTGGTACCATGTAAGAGTTGGCTATGGAGATAGCCACCAAATATCTAGAGGCCAAAGGAAAGCACAATGAAAAGAATAAATTGTATTCCTATCAACAATGCAAATAGAATAGATATATAATGTGTGAGAGACCCTTGGTTATATAGCCAAGGTGAGACATAAGATTAAACGAGGTCATGAAAAGTGTCGTAATATTTTGTCATGAGACAACTAAGAATAAATGACCTAGGACACAAGTATTAAATGACAAAAAAATAAGATCTAATGCCAACTAAGACTTCTAGAAAGATTCTTTGGACCTAAGTAAACTTAACATGTGAATAATACCTACTAGGTGAGAAAGTTAGGTAAGGTACATTATTCACACCAACATGATCCATAGACATTTAGCCCTTCTAGGCTCAACAATGAGGTTAGATATAATCCAAAATACGCTCAATAGAATTTGAGGGTAGGATATGTCAAGAATTAAGAAAGAGCTTAAAGAATCAAACCTCTGATACCATATTATAATTATACAAATGAATCACAAGATAATTGATCTATTTGTAACACCAAATAACCTTCCACACACATGAGAGAAGTAACAAAGCAAGGTGTACTACCAATAATTTTATATTATGTATACATGATATGATATTGTACAAGAGAGGCCTTGCTTATAAAGGCAAGGGGAAATCTAGGATAACACAAGATTATGAGGTTTCATAATCATATCACATGAGACATAAGGAGATAAGTATCCTAAGTGTACACTAAAATTTCTCTAAGAAAAATTAACAATCTAAGTGTGAATGGGCCTTAGAAGATATTTGAATATGGAAATAAGCCCATTCACATGGACAATCTAGCTCTTATGGGGGTGGTGGAGCTCTAAGAAATGATAAAGGACATTTTATTGTAGTATTTATTATCAATTTGGGTACCCAAACTAATCATTATGTTAAAGTTGTAGCAACTTATAATTCTTTGAAAAATGGCCCAGCAAATTGGTGTGCAAACCCTAATCCTTGAAGGGGACTTTATGATCATTATAAATTGTTTAAAAAATAAAACCTAGCCAAGTTGGATGATTAAAAGTTTAATAAATGACTACATTCACATAATCAATTAGATTAAAATTATTCATATTGTTATTTTTTTAGGGAGATTGGCCATGTTAATTTCCTTGCCTATTGGGGTGTGCAACATCAAGGTGTTCAAGTTGGTTGATTAAATCATTTTCAATTGAATATAGTTAATCTAAGTTTTAATGATGTTAAAAATCATTAAATTTAACTTGTCCCATAGGTCAAATTTCATCATGATAGCAAACACATAATTAAAGGGTTGAGTATGATATGTGATTAAAAGGATATCATGAGAAGTCACCTCAATATTAACAAAAAATTATACTTTGTAGTGGCTTCTAGCAACTTTCTCTCTATTTGGGTACCAAATAATTTTAACAACTTGATTGGATGGATTATTTTCAAATTTGGTGAGGCTTATAAGAAATTGGTAAGAGAGTTATTAAAACAAGAGGGGATATAAACTAGGTTGAGCCTTTGAGCTACAACAACCTCAAATATAACCCAAATTTATAAAATTTTGGTGAAGGGATGGTTTAATTCCTTCATGGAAAAATTGAATGGGCTCAGTACTTATCTATCCATTTAATTTTATAAGTGGTGTTGCATGGTATGGATTTCTCAATGATTGAGGACCCAGTGATGGAGGTGACTAGGTTTTCTACAATAGAAGCTAATATTTTTTTAAAATCATGTATGGGTGATAATGCTATATCTACTTTCCTTAAGCTAGAGTAGAGTTAAGAAAATGCACTCTAGTCATGCAAGCAACTCATTTAAGGCCCATTGGGATGAGGCTTCCCTCTAAATAATGAGGTGTGTAATGTTGTAAGGTAGATTCAAATCTATATATTCATATTACTTCATTTTGTTGAATCATTTTAGGCACAAGAGAATAGTTTATTTTCCTTTCTACTTTTTTTCATCTTTGGAAAATTCTATTAAATAATACAAGAAATCCCTACGTATAACGCCCCTATACCAAGAGATAATTATGTTGATTATCAACTTTGTAGGATAAAATAATCCATCTATTTTTCATCAAATTCATAAAAATGGATAATGCTAAAAAAAATATGGTTGACTATTCAAATTATAGCTCAAGGCATTATGAGGATAATATAGACAATACTTGGGAAGATTTTGATAATGAAATTTATTTTTTATAGAGACAAAGGCCTCTTTGTTTTTGAACAAGGAGAGCGATCCATAGGAAGAATGGAATATAGAAAGATGTGATAAAGTGTTGGGGATAGTAGGTAGAATAAGAGAAAAGTGATGGAAATTCTTGGAAAAATATCTAAACCCCTTGGGTAAGAGAGTTAAGAAGGGTCCTAGTAAGATGGGTGAGGGTAGTGCCCAAGAAAGTGATGCCCCTAGGGTATATTAGAAGATGATTGAAAACAATGAGGCCTTCTCATAACTAGCTATCAATGAGCCCTTCCATTGAGTACAAGACCCCTATCACTTTCTCCCTAAGTAATTTCCATTACATCAATATAACCCCACTTCCTTGTAGGTTTTGTCCAAGGACCTTAATCTTTTTATTCAAAAAATTTAGACCCTCCAACAAGCCCTTGAGGTTAAGTATAGTCTTTTCAATTATTTATTTGTTGAGATTAGTATGATGAACATCAAGATGGATATTAGTGATAATAAACAAAATAGGGGTGATTTTGTCTCTTCCTTGGAGGATGTTATAACTTTCCAAAATTGGAACACTATTCCTTTGGTTAACAAGTTGGCAGTTGATTACTCCAATAAGGAGAATGTTATTTTTATGGACAAAGATATTCATAAAGGGAAGGATAGTAATAACACAAGGTTATTGGCTCTTGAACATGATATATGCACTATAAAATAAAATATAAATAGGATCATAGATTTTATCAAATGCATGATGAAAAATAGTGCTTTGGGGATAAAATTTCTAAATGATAAACTAAAGAGAATGACTAAAAACTTAGAACACATTTACAAGGTGGTTTTCAAAGGTGATAAAGTAGGTCCCAAATCTAGGACCAAGAATATTATAAAAGAGAGCTACAAGTAGGAGAAGAATGAGTTTCAAGGTTTTATAGATCTCCATGAAATATTCTACCAAGAAGAATTGGATGTTGTTGATAATTTGAAAAAGTCTTAAGCTATTGTTCTTGTCTTTTCTTTTCTTTTTTTTTTGTTGCTTCTCAATTGGTTTTTATTGGTTAGGTGTTAGTTTTATAATGTTTTTTTTATTTTCAAATGGTTTTAAGACCCCTTAAAAACCCATTTTTACCCCTTTATATAAAAATTGTATTAATCTGAATAAAGTTTTATGGATCATTGTTTATTGTTTAACAAGCTTGCAACTAGTGCTCATTCTTTTTCCTCGAGGTCTAAAGTTTTTCTAGTGTGTGGGAATGTTGAGCTTAGTGTATATTTTTTTAAGTTTCCTTTTTTCTAAATATATTTGGAATTATTTTATTTTCTCTTATTCTTCATGTGTTGATAATTATTTCAAAAGTTGGTATGATATTATATTTGGCTATATCCACTATGCTTCTCCTCTTTCAAAATTTCTTGATAAATTATGGCTTGTTAAATTTTCTAATGTTTTATGATATATATGGGTAGAAAATTAACAATGATATTTTCTAGGGATATATATGTCTACATATTGAATTTTTTTAGGGATCACAATCTTTGTTATTACAAATAATGCTTCTTTGTAGGTTCATATAAAGAGAGAATATGTTTATAAGTTCATTTAAGATTATTATTTTATTACTAATCCTTAAATTATATAGTGGAGGTTTGGTTCTTATAATATGATTTATGGTGAAGATGGATGGCTCAATCAAGGTACATTAAGGCAATGTTTGAGCATAGGATCTACTAGCGATTTGTTAGGCGAGTAAAAAAATTTCTTTGTCCGTAATTGAAATCAATTGTTACTGTTGTCATATATATCCAAAAAAAATATTTTGTAATGGGGCATGTTTTCACAAATCAAAATCTAAGTTTTCCCTAACCAAACCATGTAAAAATCTATTTTTAATGAAAGTAGTCTTTGATATTTCTTGATTGTATAATATATTTCATTTAGTGGCCAAATCCTACCCATCCCCTTATGTGTATGTTTTTTTCTTCAACATATGGCTTTACACAACATTATTCTCATTATGCTAAATTATTTTGGTTGCTATATTGAACTTCGTGCATTAGTGCAAACATTCAATTAATCCTTTATTATTCATAACCAATCTTTTAAGCTTTAAATTATCCTAAAGCCTTGTATTATTCTTTTTTGCATGTATATTAGAAGGTGGTAGTGTGTTGTGAAATCTAAGTAGTTAAGAATGCATATAAAATCATATTGAACATTAGTTTCTTAATTGTGTTGAGTCTCATTACCAATGTATCCCAACTCATTGAATTATCACAATGAACCTCACCCTTTTATAAATTACTTACATGATCCTTGGACCACTTGTTAAATCATGCTATTTTATACGCAATCACATCATTCCATATGTATAGACATATCATACATTACAATACACAAGTGCACATTTTAGTTGATTTATATCTTTTCTCATTAGTTCTCACCATGATTGAGCATAATTGTCATGCCCACATCTTTATGAGTGAACATGAACACAAACACAAACCAATTTTTTTAATAAAATTACTTTATACATTAAACCTTACTATGCTTAACCAAAAAAAAAAGACCAAATATCTAACCCTAAGTAGTTTAAATCACCATTCACAATAATATGTTTAGCTAAGTTAATCAAATTTTATCACATTAAAAAGAAGCCCACTTAAATATCCACCAATTGACCAAGTATAATCTATAGTCCAAGTATAATTAATAGTTTTTTAATATTTTTATAAATAATGCTTGTTTAATTATTAATTTTTTGTTTCTTAAAAACAATAAGAATTTGTTTTTAAAAATCTCTACTCATGCGGCTCATACCACTTAAGAGGCAATGATGGGGGGCTCAACCTCCTTTAAGGCCAAAGGCTTTCCCCATGAACCATGGGACTACTAGGCCACAACCTCATGGGCCTTCCCTTATATTATTATTATTATTTTAATTTAATTATTCTATTTTTAATAATTTATATTTAAATATGATGTCAACTAGAAACAACATTATTAATAATTATTAAGTAGTTTTGTTATTATACATAATTTTATTATATCATAAAATTTTAATTATATTTTTAATAACATTTTATGAGTAATTAATATTATATTTTGGAATTTTTATATAGAAAATTAGAATACATGTAAATATTTTTATAAATTGATGTAGAGTTGTAGGTGTAGGAGAGGGGACCAACCACGTCAAGGCTCCAAGTCATGGAAAGTCAAGAGCGAAGGGTTGCCTTAACTTACCTCACTCTAACAGATGTTTCGAGAGGGGGATCAAGAATGAAGAGCACTCTCAAGTGCTTATGTCTCTCTACAGACTCGAAAATCTAATTGGGGCTAGACGAGTTGGTTTCTAGAATCCAAACTGTACCCCAAATAGCTCTTTGTTCGAGGATGACAGTGCAAGTCTGGGACAACAGCGTGGCACGATGGTGTCTCTCTAGCACATTGACATATGTATGGTCAGAAGACGTAAAGTGCAGTAAGAGAAAAGACCAAAAACCTACTGATAGCCTAGATAATTATTTTAACGAGAAGAACCGAATGATAAAGTATGAAAAGTAACAGTGGAAATGATAAAATAAGTAGATGAAAACTAGGGTGATGAATATTTTCTCAAAAAAGTGCCAGTTCGCTAGCGAGATCCATGCACACATTCACCTACACATAAGCAAGAGGCAAAAATTTTGGGGGTTGTATAGGGATTTGCCTCATTCAAACCCTCATTTTGGTGTTTCCACCTCCATGGATAGCCAAAAAAGCAACAGAGTAGAAAATATGATAAAGGAAATAGAAGAGAAAGAGAGATTGTTGAACACTACAAAACAATACTATGCTACTCAATCAAATCACAAAAGGAAAGAATGAAGTGTTACCACCTCCACCCAAAGGCTCTCAAGGCCAATGAAGGGAGAATGCAAGCAATGAACTTGACAAAGTCACCACAGTCGCAGCAGTGATGAAGGGAGGTCTCGCAAGACTCCAAGCTGGCAACTTCTATGGCTGCCTTACACATACAAAAGTGAAGTTGATGGAGTATCAAGTTGTTGCAATGCTCAAGCTGTGAAAAATCTAGTAGAATGCTTCAAGGGTGTGCTCAAGAGATCCCAAAGTGTGAAGAAGATTGAATGAAGTTGCTTGAATTGTGTAGATTTTTGTAGAAGATCAAGTAAAGTGTAAAAAATGAATGGATTTAAAGGCCAAGAGGAGTCATTTAGGATCGGTTGGTCGCACGGAAGCATTACAATTCAACCCCAATCAGGTGTGTAACGTCCTTGCAGACTCCAAAGGCAGGAATCTATAAGGGACAGTAGCACACTGCATAGATGTTTGCGCATCGCGCTCGCGTCCCTGACAAAAATTCCCTCACTGACGCACAAAACATGCGCCAAGTGGATGGAAGATAGGAGGTTGATGTTGAATTTCGTCTTCAAATTTTATTTTCTAAGGTGAGGGTATGCAAAAGGGGAATTTGCACAAAGGTTGCAAATTTGCTCCTATACATTTTTCCCCCACTTTAGTGAGCATGAGTATTGATGAGTGTTCGATAAAGTAGATCAAAGAGTTAGATATGTATACATGAACCTTTGAGGAAGCAGACCGCAATCTGGTGAACTCAAAAGCATAGGGTAGAAAAAGGACTCTACAAGTACTCTCTTGAGGAGATTCGAACAAAAGGACTCTACAACTCCGCAGAACTACGAAGTTGCACAAAGTACATTGAAGGCCCTCATACCAACAATAGATAAATCCCACAAGATGTAAGCACCTCACAAGCTTGCAGACCTACAAGAAGGAATTCCCCCAAGTACTCTCTCATGAAGGAAGCCCAGTGTAAGGGGACTCTGTAGAGTCAGACTGGAAGGCGACTTCACAGGCGCACCTGCAAAGCAACATGTTAATCTACAGATAAACATATTAGAAAACAAAAAGCAACCACACATGAAGACAAGCAGACAGTCATGCAGACAATCAACAAGTTGAAAGGCTTTCAAAGGGGTCCCTCGAGAACCCTTCAAAAGAAGAGGGGTCCACTCAAGGTATGCACTGTTTGAAAGTGAAAGAGTGTTTTTCGTAAAGAGATTCAACATCAAGGAATCCTTTCAAAAAATGTTCACTTCATCAAGGAATTCAAAAGGAAGAAAGTGCCTCCTCATGAGGGGAAGGTCGAGGCTTCTCCCACAAAAAAAATTATTCCCACCTCAAAGGGAGGTTGTCAAGTTCTTTCTTTGCAAACCCATGATGAAGGAAACACGTTCTGCTAAGGGTCCTTGTTGAGAATGTGATTTTTGAAAGAGTTTTGTAAAGATTTTCGAGAAAATATTTGTTGGCAATGAATGCATTTTCAAAAAATCAACGTTGACATGGTGGTGGTGTTGTCACACACACAAGGGACAACATATGAACACCATAATGTTACAACTCAAGCAAAGAAGAGAGAAATATGCAAAATGAGATAAAGACATATGAACAAAGGGCACAAGGGTGATCTGATATTTCGGGGTCAAAGTTGCTCATGTGTGTGTATATATATATATATTAATAGTATATAGATGAATTGTCATCAACCCCCTACTATATCAAGCCATGTGAAGAATGCACAAGAAGAAAGAGTAAAAATAAAAAATTGGGTCAACATGGACGGGAATCCTAAATGCCCCCAACACTTTGCATCGTCCCCAATTTGTCAAAAATCAATACACATATAACAAAGGAAGAATGATGGAACAAATAGAGGAAGTTTTACAACAC
Organism: Sequoia sempervirens; assembly: GCA_007258455.2. Taxonomy (NCBI): domain Eukaryota; kingdom Viridiplantae; phylum Streptophyta; class Pinopsida; order Cupressales; family Cupressaceae; genus Sequoia; species Sequoia sempervirens. Next base: position 50,809,981 of record VDFB02193867.1, on the reverse strand, counting down.
AAAATCACTCATGTATCCAAGTACCTACAAGGGTGACAAGGGTCATCCAAGAACACATAACGCAAGCACGAGAGAACACATCACAACAAACACACACCTAATCTAAAGGTAAAGAAGAGATGCCCCACTAACATTCATCAGCCAAGAGGTCATCTACTTCCCAATCTAGATCATTGTATGGGGAAGGCAGACGATCTTACAACGATGGAATATTAAGGGGGGAACCTTCTGACCCTCCCACAACAAGAGCCAATTAGACCCTTCGGAGTCTCCTCCACTCAGTTCTTATGGTGCAATGGTCAATGATTTCATGAAAATTTCTGACAAGGCCGAGACCTCATCCAAAGATTTAAACATGCACTTTACGAAAGTTCCATGTGTTACCTCAATGGGTGAGGGAGGCGACACCCTAGATTCACTGCTTGGCTCACTAAGTGACTTGGGAGCAGTGACAAACTTAGGGGAAGCCGGAGTTGGCTCCATCACTAGGATGGTGCATACTAATGTAGGACCCTCCTTTGAAGAGGGTGGACTCCTCTTACACCCCCCATTGTTGGATGGGCCAACTCCACCTTCTGCTTCACTGGAGGATGTGAACTCCCCATAGAAGAGGCAAGAGGTGTAGAGGAGAAGAAAATTGTGGTGGACACCACTGAGATGTTCGAAATGTCCGTGAGTTTAGGGAATGGTGGGATGTCCGGAAGGGACGTCAAAAGAGGCAGCTCAACTGAAGGAGCAATAAACACATGCACCCTTTTAGGGTCGAGGGTGTTTATGCCGCAGCAAGAGCCAGAAGCAAAACTGAGTTTGATTGAATCGAGGTAGAGGGGAAATGAGAGGACACAGTAGGAAGCCCTGAAACAGAGGCAGTTGGCTCCCCTTCTTTCCTCTGCAAAGTAACCTGCTCAGCCACTAGAGCCTTTCATCAACGCTTGTGCCTGCATGCAAGGCGGTTTCTACGACTCTTGGAGCTAGAGATCGGGAGCTAAGAAGGGATAGAAGGCTCCTACTTAGCCATAGGAGTTTCCATCACAACCGTCTCTATTGGAAGGATAGACTCCTAGACAAGATCAAGAGGAAGAGATTGAGAGACAGCGGAGGGAGTCGACTCTAGTGCTTTGGCAGCTGGCCTCTTCCCATTCACTATTTTAGGGGTAGGAGCAGTAGGAGGCCACAGAGGCCGGGGCATAGAGGATTCCCCACAAGGACCCTTCCTTCCACCATATCGAATGGGCCTAGGCTCTTTGGGAAGAACAGGAAGTTCGAATGCAAGCCGCTTGGGCTTTTTCCAAGTGGGCACCATAGGGTTTTCTCGCAAACGCAAAGCAAAATCTAATGATGCCATAGTAGGGTGACAGGAAGCAACGAGCTAGATAATAAAAGTGGAAGAACCCCAAGAGTGCTTCTCTTCTTCCCTTCTACACACTAGGGTGGCATCATTGTCAGCTTTTAAACATGCCCTATGCGAAATAGCATAAGGTGATGGAGGGTATCTCACTCTAGGCATTAAGCACCCTTTCTTGTACTTTTCATAGGTTTGGTACAAGAGGTCCTTCCTAAGAAGGAGCAGAACAACGAGTGCAGGCTAGTAGTGGTCTAAGGAATAGCTACCACACGCAACCAGCGGTTTATAGCCAGTGTCGTGGATCACATGCACTGAACCCTCATGAATAAAATTTAGACATTTGTGTACAACCGAGGGAACTACTTTCATAGATACTAACCAAGGGATACCCAACTTCACTCTGAAGATTTTGGACCCCAAGATTATATCAAAAGGTGAGTTTACAGACTTAGGTCCAATAAGGACCGATAAGGCGATGCTACCAAGGGGAGGTACATAAAGTTTGTTATGCGTATAGATGGTACTTTCAGGTGCGTTGTACCCATATTTATGCAGGAAATTGATTAACATATCTCCTCAATTATAATATTCACCTAGCACATCAAGTCAACAAGAACACCTACCACGGTGTTTCCATTGATTCGCACAGGGATGTAAAGAGGAGATGGTTCTCTATTAAAACCCATCGGCAGGTCTTGCAAGGTGAAGGTTATACCTAGATCACTACTCGTAGGCTACGTAGAGGGGATAGGCAAATGCAAGAAGGCCATCATGTACACTAAACAATATTCTCACAAAGCCCCCCAAAGGTTCCCAATTGTACAATGACCCAACTAAGGCTTTGTTTTGCAATGCTTACAGAACCTTCCAATTACGCCTACTAGGGGTTGCAGGTTGGGTTGTAAGGAAAAGCGCCCCACAACACTCACACCTACAATGCTCCTAAAGCACAAAGAAAGGATCCTTCAGCACTGCTAAATGGAACCAAAATGGTTCACGTCGGGTTCACCAAAAATGTAAGAGAGGGCGACCAACTACATCAAGGCTCCAAGTCACGGAGAGCTAAGAGCAGAGGGTTGCCCTAACTTACCTCACTCTAACAAATGTTTTGGGATGGGGATCAAGAATGAAGGGCACTCTCAAGTGCTTATGTCACTCTATAGACCCATAAATCTAATTGGGGCTAGATGAGCCAATTTGTGGAGTCCAAACTGCACCCCAGACAGCTCTTTATCCGAGGACGACAGCATGGGTCTGGGATGACAGCGCGATGCACTGGTGTCTCTCTAGCACGCTGTCGTCCATACGATCAGAAGACGTAAAGTACAGTAAGAGAGAAAAACTAGAAACCTACTAACAGCCTCGATAATTGATTTTAACGAGACAAACAGAATGATAAAGTATGAAAAGTAAAAGTGGAAATGATAAAGTAAGTAGACAAAAACTAGGGTGACGAATATTATCTCAAAAAGGTGTTAGTTCACCAACGAGCTCCATGCACACATTCACCTACACACAAGAAAGAGGGGAAAATTGTTGGGGCTATATAGGGGTTTGCCTCAGTCAAACCCTTGTGTTTGGTGTTTCCACCTCCACGAACAGCCAAAAAAGAAACAGAGTAGAAAATACGATAAAGGAAATAGAAGAGAAAGAGAGATTGTTGAACACTACAAAAAAATACTATGCTACTCAATCAAATCACAAAAGGAAAGAGTGAAGTGTTACCATCTCCACCCAAAGGCTCTCAAGGCTAATGAAGGGAGAATGCAAGCAACGAACTTGGAAAAGTCACCACAACTATAGCGGTGATGCAGGGAGGTCTCGCAAGACTCCAAGCTCGCAACTTCTATGGCTGCCTCACACGTGCAAAAATGAAGTTGATGGAGTATCAAGCTACTGCAATGCTCAAGCTATGAAAATGCTAGTGGAATGCTTCAAGAGTGTGCTCAAGAGATCCCAAAGGGTGAAGAATATTGAATGAAGTTGCTTGAATTGTGTAGATTTGTGTAGAAGATCAAGTGAAGTGTGAAATGAATGGATTTGAAGGCCAAAAGGAGTCATTTCAGGTCGGTTGGTCACATAGAGGTGTTATAGTTTGACCCCAATTAGGTGTGTAACGACCCTACGGACTCTAAAGGTAGGAATCTAACAAGGACGGTAGTGCACCGTGCAGATGTTTGCACGCCACACTCATGTCCCTAACAAAAATTCTCTCACAGATGCACAAAATACACACCAAGTGGATGGAAAGAAAGCAGGTGATGTGGAATTTTGCCTTCAGATTTGATTTTCTAAGGTGAGAGTATGCAAAAGGGTAATTTTCACAAGGGTTGCAAATTTGCTCCTATACAATAGAGCCTCTAATATTAAAATTTACAATGGATAGCACTATACATGGTATGGATAACAAGAGCAATAAGTAATGTTACTACAATGCAAATAGACATAAAATTTGAGCACATGGTTTCTATATCATAATATATATCGATTCATCAAGGCAAAAGAGATGTTAAAGAAGATGAGGTATACCATGATTGTTTGGATAGGAGATGGATGCCAAACCTTGAAGACACAAGTTCACCATATGTTCTTATAGACAATGTTATAATGCTCGAAATCAAATTAGGTCTTGTAAAGGACACACACTTAGATTGACTACTTTTTTAAATGAATTTTATATGGCCACTTGAATCAACAAGGAATATAACGTTTTAAAATTATTCAAAAGAATTTGAATTTTTTTATGGTTGCAATTATCATTATTTTTTTATACTCAATATTTCTTACTTTTTGAAACTCTATGGTTTCTAGCTTTTGGTTAGATTCAAAATTATATAAAAGTTATATGGACATTATGGTTGTAAATTATATGTAATAGAACTAACATTATCAATTTATATATAAAAAAAAAAAAAGAAAAAAAAATGTTTTTAAATGAAAGTTAACAAATTTAGTTTTTACAATAAATTTTTTTTTGTCATAACATTCTTTATCATCAATTGAATAGATTAAATATTATTAAGTTCCTATTTATTATAAATTGGTTTATTATGACATTTCTATTTATAGTAATTCTATAGAATAAAAAATACATTGTGAAAAATTACCCACACAATTTTATACACACACATTTAGGAGTACTAATCCAGTATAAATTATGGGTAATAAGTATAATTTATGAATAATTAACCAGGATAATTCAAAATATATATAACTAATATTCTAAAATATTTTACATCATTTGAGATTTAGTAGTGTTTACAAGATTGATTTAAGATCTAGTTATCCTCAAATAAGGGTGAGGGAATGTGATCATATTGAGACATCATTCAAAACTCATTATGGCCACTATAAATTTTGGGTGATGTCTTTTGGGCTAGTTATTGCCACAACCACAATTCAAGGTACAATTATTTGAATCATCAAGAATTATTTGAGGAATTTTGTTCTTGTTGTGTTTGATGAATCCTTTTTTATAATAAAAATATGGATGATCATTTGAAGCATTTGAAATCTCTTTTAGAGATGTTGAGCTTAAACTCATTGATTGAAAAGGAACCAAAATGTTGCATTGCGAGGACTAAGATTTTATATTAGGGGCATACAATTAGTAAAGAGGGATTCAAGATTTATGTAGCTAAGATTCAAGCTATCCTTGGTCAATCAACTCCCAAAAATGTGAGTGAATTGAGAAGATTCAATGGGCCATGCAATTTTTATAGGAGATTTGGTAATTGATTTTGGGGGTCTCATAAAGCCTCTCACTAATGTTATAAAAAATACTGGGACACATGCAATAAAAGTTGCATTCCAAAATATGAAATTAATGACTTCTAGCCTTGTACTTGTACTTCGAGAGCTTTGACAATATTTTATAGTGGAATGTGATGGTTCATGAATAGACATAGGAATAGGTTTTGTGCTAGTGTAAAATCAACAACTTATATTTTTCAAATGAATAAAATTGAATGAGAAGCAAAAAATTGTGTGCATGTATCATAAAGAAATGTTAGCCTTTACGAAATTCAATTGATATCTATTGGGGTAGCACGTGCTTATCCAAAAAATCACCAAAGTAAAAAATATGTATTTTTTTCAAAATAATCTGAATGAACAAGTGAAATAGATAACCAAACTACAAATTTGTGATTTTGTAAAGACAACACAAATTTTGAAGCCAAACTTGCAATATACTATTTTTTTGTTTGTTGGAATTTTTTCAAACACGTTAAATATAAATTAATACACATGATTTTTGAATGCATGATTTAGAACGGAAATGGCCATGAATTTAGATCATGAACCAATCACATAAACAACACATTATTCAAAGATAATCATAGGACATTTTGTCAAAGAGTGTGCAACCTTCAATAGAGGTGAAAAACAATTAAAATAAATAATACAATTTGTTGCTCCATAAATCAGAATTAAAATGATACAGAATGCTTAGTCTTTGATGCAATCAAGCAATTTTCACTCTCTCCTTCAACTTGTAAAAAATAAAAATAACTTCGAACAAGACACAGGCAATGTTTCTCCAATTTCAAACTTACAACTTATTACACATTTTATTGTCAATTAAAACGATTGTTGACAATTTCATTTGTCAATGACAACAATTTAAAAGTTTGTAATAAAAAATGTAAAGAAGAAATTCAATTTATTTAAATCAAAATACAATTGTCTGCAATTTTATTTGATTTCATTGGTCTCTGCTATTTATACATTCCAACTCTGCACTTATACCTTTCTAAATTGTTTTCCTCAATATCTATTCCCAATTGCATACCATTTCATCACAGCTGCAAATGCACAACATTTGGCTCTCTATCTCTATCCTCTGCAATAGACTTGTCTCTTATATTTGTTTTTATCTACCCATTTCCTAAATTCCTATGTGTCTCCTCTACCCTTTAACATCCATTATGAAATTTGCAATTTCATCTTTTAATACCTGCACAACCCATGTGTCTTTTCCCACACTGCCCGCTTCTAACTTGATGCGGCCTCTCTGATCCATATGCATTATGTTTCCTTTTCTCTTTGCAATTTTAAACTTTAAATGCCCTCACATTGGCGCAGCCCCACCTATCTCTTCGTTTAAAATTTTAAAGCACCTTCAATATGGGCACAACAACAGCCCCCTCCCATAATCTGCCACCATCCTTTCCTTACTCTGTCTTTCCATACCATTTTTTTAATCTTTAAAACCTTCTTTCCTTCACCCACGACCCTTAGTATTCTTCATTTTTCAGTTGCAAGGTCTCATTCTTCTATTTTATTTAGTTTTCTAGATTTCTTCCAAGGTCGTGACTCTTCGTCTTTTACTGCCTCTGTTCGCCTTCCTTTTTCTTTTCCCATACAGGCGAGTGGGTTTATGTAATTCTTGTTTTCTTTTTATTTAAAATGCCACCAGTAAACTAACTCAATTTTATAAATGAAATATAGAGGAATAATTCCCAATATAAAGAATAATTAACGTTTATCTCACTGCAATAATCATCCTTCTGAAAATCAATTGAGATTTAGTTCAACAAATAATCAAAAATTAATAGGTAAATCGAATATGACATTTTGTCAATTAAATGATAATAATGTCATCTTGCTTCCCCCATAAACGACATTGGATCGAGATTGAAATTGCATTCAACCACAAAATAAAACCAAAATGGAAGAAAACCAAACCAAACTATTTTTGGGTGATACAAATAGCTCGTTTGCTTGGGATTCTCCTGCATCAGACACGCCAGGTAGGAAATTTTATGAGAATAGGCTCACAAAGATGGAGTTGAGTAGTCGAACTACTCTTCTAGGTTGCCACCAACCTACAACAATCTCCATTGTTGAACCTGGTGCACACAATTAATTCTTCTTTCTCTTTTTCCAACTTTTTGCCAGAACACACACCATCTCCCTCCAACAATTCTACATCCTTTTCCTTCTCTCCCTCATGGACTCATGTCCACCATAGTACAACCTCCTCCCCCAAACAAACTCTTCATTCTTCTCTTCTCTTGTGGGTTTTGACTCACCACAAACCAACCACCTCCACCAACATCCACCTACAACATCCTCTACCATTTCTACACACAAGCACACAACATCTGCATAATTTTGCAACTGCATCTTCTACTTCCACTTTTACAAACAAATTATTTATTTTCCACAATTGCAACAGCATCCTTCACTGCATTGTTGTCTTCAATTGTTTCAACATATCTCTCTCCATTCGTTGTGATCTTCTCAAACCGTTCACTCTTCATCATTGAAATTTGTGCCAACAAATCTTCTTCACCTTCGTCATTCACTGCAACCTCTTCGTTGCCCACTTCATTCGTGTCTTCCTTTTTTTCCATTTCGTCCTCATGGCATGTCTTTGCTACAACTTCTTTGGTAGGGGCTGCTCTCTTCTTCTCACTTTTCTTCACCAATGTCCTCTCATATTTTCCAATACTCTTCCAATTTCATGATCTTGGCTTGGATCTTCCCCATTTCCTCACAGACCATATTTCCCATCACCTCAAACTTTTTGTTTTCTACTTTCTCCTAATATTGTTCCTAGAACAATATTCTTGCAGGTCTCCTCATGACCCATCCCATCTCTGTCTATTGCAATTTTACCTCAACTCACATGCTCTGCAACTCCATGGCTTGTTCCTCCCGACTCTCAATTGATTAGGACTCCTCGCACACCTGCAATAATTCTCTCAAGCTTCTTGAACAACTCTACCACTTCACACACTCTTCTCTACTAACAGGTCTTGGTAGATCCTCTCCACTCTCAGGACTACCTGCTCTGATACCAATTGACGCATACGGGAAATTTTCACTCTCTTTTAACTCATAAGAAAATCAAAATAACTTTGAACAAGACATGGGCGATATTTCCCCAATTTCAAAATTACGACTTATTACACATTATATTGCCAATTAAAATTATTGTTGACAATTTCATTTGTCAATGGCAACAATTTAAAAGTTTGCAATAAAAATGTAAAGAAGAAATTCAATTTATTTAAATCAAAATACAATTGTCTACAATTTCATTTGATTTCATTGGTCTTTGTTGTTTATGCATTCCAACTCTGCACTTATACCTTTCTAAATTGTTTTCCTCAATATCTATCTCCCAATTGCATACCATTTCATCGCAACTGCAAATGCACAACAATTGGTTCTTTGTCTTTGTCCTCTACAATAGACTTGACCTCCTTTGTTCTATCTTGATACTTTCCTTATGTATCAAATGATCACAATCAAATAGTTCTATAAACAGTATTGAAAAATAGATATCAGATTTGGACAAAGGACACTAAGAGAGCTTTGTCATAGAAATTTTAGCCAAAAATAGCAGCATAGAGGCGCCCAAGGGCGTCTGTGTCTTGGACAGGGTTTTTGAAATTTCAAAGTTTGACTATGTAAGGCACTATTGACGAATTCTAGGTCTACTTGCAAACAGGCTTAACAATGTATTTTTCCATGTTTTGTTGAATTTATGCCAATGTGATACAAAATGCAAGTATGCAACAATGTGGAAGATGTTTTGACAATTTTGAATGTAATTTCCAGATCTAAAATGCAATAATTGATTGATTCTAAGAAGCCACAATCTAAAAATGATGATCTTGGTGCAATTTTGAAATCAAACAATGCAATGTTTTTCACTTTTTGAACTATATGAAAGATGCCTCAATACAATGAATTAAGAATTCTAATTCAGAAATATGCAAGCACAAATAGATTGAAGATACAGAAACGAAGATGTATGAAAAAGTTTTTTGATGCAAGTGTAGAAGGACAAAGGCACGCAAGGGCGTCTTGGTCCTTGATAAGGGTTCTGAAAATTCAAAACTTGAATGTTTATTAGAGTGTCTAAAGGTTATGTTTTTATGTGCAAACAGGTCTGTAAATGAATATGTTTCTAGAATTTCCCTAATTTATGACAATGTGACTCAAATGTAAATATGCAACAACAAAGGACAATTGTGAATGCAATTTTGAATGTAAATTTGATCTAAATGTTTGAAATAAACCCTAATACAACCTACGATGCAATATGAGATGCAAAGTTTTTGAATTTTTATGTTTTTATGATGCAAAAATGAAATCCTAAATGAGAAATGCAAAACAATGCAATGCAAAATTTAGATCTAGGATGAATTTCAAAACGTATATAATGTTAACAGGTCAGGTTCCCCAAAATGAAACAAAGAAAAAATTAATGTGTAAACCAAGGATTCAATTTTTTTTTTGTTTTTTATGTTAAGGTATTCTTTTTCTATTGTTTCATTAAGATGGAGATCAACAAAGCGTATAGATTGACTTTCAACCATGAAAGTGAGCCGATCAAAATTGTATCTCCATCCTATTGAGGATTGGAATGGATTGGAATTGATTAAAATTGATTGACCTAATTAGACTATGTGACCTAATATGCAAAATTCAAGATACCGACAATTGACAGTTAAAAAAAGAGAATTGCAGGCAGATTTGGGAAGGGGAGAACATTGTGCACCTGTCCAAAAAGTTTGGTTCTAATCACTATAGGAGGACAGAGTTGTCCAAGGGTGACAGGGTCCTTGTCATGGTGTCTTGCTTTGTTTTTGTAGTCCTCTAATGGAAAAACTCAGACCTCCATTTCTTCTTACAAAGTTGTCGAATCACTGTTGAATAATTTTGTAGGTGAGTTTATGTGAGTTGACAAGACATAGAACTTCACATGCAACAACAAACGATTTTCCTTCAAGCTTCCTTCAATCCTCTCTAAACTTAAAATCTGCACATTCACAAAGAGAAGAAATGTTGTGTTTATTAAGGGGATTGCCTTGGTTAAACCCCATGATAGTGTTTCCACTTCCACAATGGCAATGCCAATGGTAAAAATGGATAATTGATAGGAAGGAATGATGAATCAACAAAGTGTTGCAACTCACCACCCTTCAATGGCTTTCTTGAAGGAATGAATTCATACACATCACTTCAAGGTCTTGGTTCTTGCTTGCTTGATTGTTTGAATTGTTTGGAGACCTACAACAATGGTTATCCTTCACAAACAATAACATAAGCACATATGAACTCACATAAGATTTGACATGATGTTAGAATCTTGAATTGTTGCAATAAAGCTATGAAATGTTGCTCTTGACTTGCTTGATAGTGCTCTTGATCATAAGTTTTCCAATAGTTTTTTTTATCCTTCTTTTGTTATAATAACTAGGTATTTATAGGCATTTCTGTAATTTCTCGACAATTAAATCCCAATAGCCGACATTTGCAGATTGAATTTTGAATGTTAAAATTTTGAAATCCACTTATTCAAAATTTATCCCCAACAAAATGGGCCTAGCCCTATTTTCCAAAAAATTAAGTGTTAGGGGTAAAATGTCAATTGGATGCATTTATTCAATGCTTGCAATTTCTCAAAAAATGGTGCAATGGGCTTTGAAATGCATAATTTAGGAAATTAGGTGCATAATAAGGTTCAATCATTTTAGGGGGGACAACACATAGTGTGACATTGTCAAGGGTGACAATTTACAACATTACATTTAGCCCCCACTTTAATGAGAGTATGAACTTACGCTCAGACTCACACTAAAGTAGAAAGTTTATGTCAAGAGGGATTTGATTGTCCAAATGTTGAAGAGATAGGATGACTAAGGATCTTGGGGGTGTGCACAAGCCCCCACAATCCAAGATCCCATGGCAAAAAACATGAACACAAAGGAACACATACACATGTATGAAGTGCAGCAAGACAACATACACAAACATACATGACGAAAACACGAAGCATACATGATGAAAACACACAACATAACATATATATGATAACAAAATGAACACAAACACGATGCAAACATGAAAGACACACAATAAAAACACAAGGTTAGTAGTAAAGGGATTTGATTCAGTAAGGCAAAGAGATCTCATTCTTAAATTTTCTCAAATACCAAACCTCATCCATCGAATAAATGTTAGACAATAAGATGCTCTCATGAGGACTAGCAAGTTGTGTTATGCCACATAAACCCATGAGCTGCATAGATCTACTGGATAGCAAGCTATGTTATGTTAGGTTCCCATGCAATATGATGGGTTCCACAAGGCTAGCAAGTTGTGTTATGATAAACATTCATGAAACACATGGCTACACTAACAAACAAGGTGTGTTATGCTAGGTGGCCATGTTAAAAAGGGGTGCTCAAGTTCCTGACTCAACAAGCTCTATTATGTTGCATCCATGAACTATCTTGCAAAATCTTGCTTCAGGGAGCGCATAAAACTCACCTCATGAAGGGTGCATAAAGTTTAATGTCGTGGGGGACAAACAAATCTCACCTTAGGGAGTTCATTAAGTTTAATGTTATGGGGGACGAACAAAACTCACCTCAAGGGGTGCATAAAGTTTAACATCACGAGGGACAAACAAAATTCACCTCAGGGGATGCATAAAGTTTAACATCACAGGGGGATGAGAAAAACTCACCTCAGGGGGTGCATAAACTCGCCTAAGGAGGTGCAAAAACAATGACAAGATAAGTCCAAAACCTCAAAGATTGTTATAACAACACTACAAAAGGTGATTTACGAAAACAACAAAGGGGTTTTTCTCAATACATGAAAGGTCACACCGTAGGGAGTATCACACATGACACCACCACCAAGAGAGGACAAGTTGTGGAATAGAAGACTCACACCTTAGGGAATACTAGCCATACCATTACCACCAAGGGGAATGTCATATGCCAAGAAATATCACACACTTAGGGGACATCAAGCCTAATATCACCACAAAGGGGACACTTCACATAAAGCAAGAAGGTCATACTTTGATTGACAAGGTCACAATTCCTAGTAGATGTATGTTATCATCACTAAGAAGGGGCCATTTCTTATGCAAATAATGAGCAATTGACTATATAAAATGAAAGAAGGAAAATAGGAACCCTAGCTCTAATGTGTAAACCTAGGATTCAAATTTTGTTGTTTTTGATGTTGGGGTATTATTTTTCTATTGTTTCATTAAGATGGAAATCAATAAGGCATATAGATTGACTTTCAACTGTGAAAGTGGGTTAATAAGACCTGAATCTTCATCCTATTGAAGATTGGAATAAATTGGAATTGATTAAAATTAATTAACCTAATTAGACTATGTGATCTAATATGCAAAATGCAAGATACTGACAATTGACATACAAAAACAGAGAATTGCAGACAAATCTAGGAAGGGGAGAACAAGTTATGCACTTGTCCAGAAAGTTTGGTTTTGATCACTATAGGAGGACATAGTTGCCCAAAGGAATTTGGGTCCTTGTATAGGTTCCTTGCTTTGTTTTTGCAATCCTTTGATGATAGATCTAACACCTATGTTTCTTCTTGCGAAGTTGTCGAATCATTATCGGATAATTCTATAGGTGAGTTTCTATGAGTTGACAAGATGTGGGACTTCACATGCAGCAATGAACAATTTGTCTTCAAGCTTCCTTCAATCCTCTCTAAACCTGAAATTTGCACATTCACAAAGAGAAGAAATGTCATGTCATTTAGGGGCTTGCCTTGGTCAAACCCCGTGATAGTGTTTTCACTTCCACAATGGCAATGTTAATGGTAAAAATGGATAATTGATAGGAAGGAATGATGAATGAAAAAAGTGTTGTAACTCACCACCCTTCAATGGCTTACTTGAATGACTGAAGACATACACATCACTTCAAAGTCTTGGATCTTGCTTGTTCAATTGCTTGAATTTCTTGGAGACCTATAACAAGGGTTAGCCTTCACAAACAATGATAACATAAACACATATGAACTCACATAATATTTGGCATGATATTAGTATCTTGAATTGTTGCAATAAAGCTCTGAAATGATGCTCTTGACTTGCTTGATAGTGCTCTTGATCATAAGTTTGCCAATATTTTTTTTGTTCCTTCTTTTGTTAGCTTTCAAATGATGTAATAACTAGGTATTTACATGCATTTCTCTAATTTCTCGATAATTAAATCTTGAGAGCCAAAATTTGCAAATTGAATTTTGAATGTTAAAATGTTGACACCAACATATTCAAAATTGGTCCCCGAAAAAATAGGGGGGCCTTGGCCCTATTTTCCAAGACATTAAGTGTCGAGAGAAAATTATCAATTGGATGCATTTGTTCAATGCTTGCAATTTCTCAGAAAATGGTACAAATGGGTCTCAGAATACATATTTTACAAACTTAGGTGCTCAATTAGGCTCAATAATTTTAAGGGGGACAAAACATAGTGTGAAATTGTCAAGGGTGACAATTTATGATGCTATAATTAGATAACTATATGTTTTTCAGTAATCACTTTTTTTTAGAAAAACTTTATTTGACAATTAATTTCAAAAGTGAAAAATAGATTTTAGTCTCTCTATGCATGAATGTCAATCTAAGTAGATATCCAATTTGACACTATTTGTGCACCCCTCCTTTGAGG